>VDFB02000015.1:400602755-400723924 GCA_007258455.2 Sequoia sempervirens
TGAAGAAAAGTGGTGCAAAAAAACTCAAGCCACGTTTTTTATGGGCCTAATAGGACAGTGAGGGGAATTGGCGAGGTTTTATACAAATTGGAGCTTCTCGAGGGTAGTAAAATCCACGACGTCTTCCATGTCTCTTGCCTCAAGAAGGCATTGGGTCAGCAGGTTGTGACATCTCCAGAGCTTCCTCCATTTGATGAAGAAGGGAATTTGGTATTAGTTCTTGAAGGTATTGCTGATTGGAGAGAGAGGAAGCTGAGAAACAAAGTGATTTGAGAATATCTGATCAAATGGAAAGATTTACCAGTTGAGGATGCAACTTGGGAAGGTGAAGAGATTCTGTAGCATCCTAATTTGTGATTGCTAGAGGACCAGCAATCCGGGAAGGGAGGACTGTAATGAATAATCATGAAGAAATTTTCTAACCTTTTCTATTCTCGGAGGTTAGAAATAAAATTAACAATAAGGGGATAATGAGAATAATTAAATTGGAGCCAAAAGGCTATAGTTTCAGTTTAACGATATTTAATTATTCATTATGATTAATAGTGGGGCCACTTTAAGTGACGATAAGTGACGATTTCTCTTTTACTAGGCGACTTAACATGGTGGTCAATAAATTAAAAAGAAACCTAAGTCTATTGTGATGGAAAAGGATGATTTATTAAATTGGGAATAAGATCTCTTAAAAAGGAATTGATGGCTTTTTTTGAAGGAAAGGATAAGGGCATCAATTGGTTTGGAAAAGGCATTTGGAAATCATTTTGATATTTTTCTCTCAGCCGAACTATGAAGGACTCTCCAGGATGAAACCCCTGGTCATGATCTGAGTGGGATGGAAACCCCAATCATTGGATGTTTGCAAGCATTCACAGTGCAGAATACAGAAAGAAGAAATCAGTTAGTTTGAGTAAGGAAATTGCAGTGATAATTAGGAGCTGTTCTGTCAAATTCATAGTCAATTTCACTGAGACTTTTAGGAGCTATGCATGCAAGTCGTGGACTGTGCTAAGAAGGCAAACTGTCAACAAAATCGCAGCCATTTCTAAGTTTACTGATTTGCATAAATAAATCTGGTATATCATTTGAACTTGAAGTTTCTGGGCTCAATAAAGTTATCTGAAATTCGACAATTCGTTGAATGTGTTGTTCTGAAAATTCATTGTGAATTGATACTGTTCTTGAATCAAATTAACCTTGCTTTAAACAAACCATTTGAAAACACTTAAACATCATGCAAACATTTAATCACTATGCAATGAAATCGAGCTAAGGATATTTCAGAAGGTAAGTTGGTATCAACATGAGGATTAATTGTTTCCTAAAAAATGTATTTGTTTTTCTCAAATGCATCCACCTTTGTTGCTCTTTCCTATTGAGCAATATCTTCATTAGTAATCAAGATATTATAATGTTATTTTTCAACAATTTTATTAGCAAAAGGATTGGTGTCATCCAAGTTGAAGGCATCAATAGAAGTACCTTCCACCTACCTTCCACCTTTTTGGTTTGAAGGTGAGGGTTGTATTGGACAAAGACCAAGGTCATTGAGGCGCTTATGGTGGGTCAACTTGTTTCTCTTTTTCGTTTGAATGCTCTCAAATAAGCTCCAATTGCATTCACACTTTGAAGCACTACAAAGTTGAGACAAAACATGGAGGCATGCTGGCATTGTAATTCTCCCGCAACAAATCTACAAATAAAACATTAGGAAAAAAATTTAGAACTTGTTTACACTTTCAAGTTTCTAGTTTCTAGTATTAAACTAAAACTTAAGGATTTTTTTTACTTAGCTGCTGTTGTTCCCTCCTTTGAATTGCTTAAGTTGAAGAAAAGAGCCTCCCCTTTGCACCATTGTATACCTCCAACTCATCAAGAGCTATGTCTCTAATCTCATTATTTGGTAGTATCTTATCAATGCATGAAATAATGCATGCCATGACTTTGTTAGCCTCAAATGTATAAAAGAAGTATAACTTTGGGTTTAGATCGTAGGCTAAGGTATGTATCGATTGGTGGAGTTGGTTCGTCCATTTGTGATCAATGATGCACCAAATAATTTCATATTTTCTTTTGTTTTCCACCATGGTAATGCAAAATGATTTCTTTGACTCTATCCATGGCTTCATAGAGGTAATCAATTGGCATGCCATTCCATCCACCAAATCCACAACTTTGGCCAAAGGTTTTGTCACCTAACAAATTGAAAATAAATTTTAATTATTACAAAACTAACCAAAGAAAATAAAGGAAATATATAATTTCATATAAAATTAATGTTTGTAATTGTTACTTACCTTGAATAATTTCTTTGCTTTTTGATGAATGACTCATCAAAAATTGTTCTTGCAACCTTTGCTTGTTTGATTTTTTTGGCATATGGAGACTCCATCTAGGCATTGCTTACAAATATTTGCTCAAGAGAAGGAATTGCGGCTGTAGTGCACTGTAAAGTAAGGAAGTGGGTCGTAAATCTTGTCACTGTTGGTCGCAAAACTCCTTGTCAGTTGTGTGATCTATCATCAAAGAAAGGACCCAAGTATGGTTGAATAAATTTAGTAACTTGTTTCGAATCCTCAACTACACTTTTGACTAGTAAAATCTTTTCAATGTTCCTAGATCAAATCCAAGCAATGTGCAATACAAGGAGTCCAAGAAATAGTAGGACGCCTCTCCATAATAAGGCTCCTTGCATGTAATGTCCCCTTTGGGGATATACCTGTTTGTTGCCCAAAAATAACAATTCCAACAATATAATTTATTTCACAAATAGTATTCTAAAATTAAATCATATAAAAGTTATTGGACTGAAGAGAAAATGAGCAATTAAGATACATAACATCTCCTAGTTGAAGCTAAATAACCAACCGTAATAAGGATTGGAGAGGAAAGCATGATAGGGCGCTTAGAGATTGTTCATCACAATTAAGCCCAAGAGCGTGGTATAACATCCCCTGGCCCACAAGTGGCAGGAACTCCCGTCCATCCAACATGGGGTGGCCTACTGGAACCAGTTTGCTGCCTCTCCCAACTGTGTTTCCTTACTAATCCCTGCCTGATTGCTTATAGGGAAACAAATAGATTAAGATAAATGACATCACTTGATTGAATCTAATCTACAGCTTCATTTCCAATAACCAATCATAGCAAGGATTGGAGAGGAAGGCATGATAGGGTGCCTGGAGACTATTCATCACAATTAAGCCCAAGAGACTTACATTGTGGAACCGGTCTACTGCCTCTCCCAACCGTGTTTCCTTACTAATCTATGCTTGATTGCTTATAGAGAAACAAATAGATTAAATCAATAGATTAGCAATTCCCATTAGTAATTATATTAAAGATACATAAGATATTATATATATTATATTATACTCCATCATGATGCATACCACTCACTTACTAAATCCAAAGGCTGCTGCTCTTCTGAATGCAGATATTTATATATTATCTGATCTCCTTTGATGATTGATGTCTTAGTGATTGATATTTGAATGATTGTCTTAATGATTGATATTTCAATGATTCAGGGTTAGAATTGTTGATGCTTGAATAGTTGAAGTTTGAATGATGGATGTTTGTATGTTTGATTGATTGAATGAATTGATAATTTATGATGATGATTTGCTGATTGATTGTTTGCTTGATTTGATAATTGATGATTGATATGATGGATCATGAGTGATGATTGAATGAGTGCTGATTTGATGCAATGGTGAGTGATGATTGATTAGTGATCCTTGAATGCTTGGAATGATTTCTCCTTTATACTTTATTGGTGAAGAGTCACCACTTTTCATAAGAATTGAGTCACCGCCCTTCATTGCTGCCCTTTTGAGAATAATAAATCATTTTTTTCCCAAATTGATCTCTCTTGAATGTCCTCCTCAAATGAAACCTTCTCCCCTTTATATCTTCCAATGGAAGGGAGAGGTCACACCTCTTCATCATGTCTACCCTTTGCAAGAGTCACAACCTTTCACGATTACCACCCTTTGAAAGAGTACAACGTTTTATAATTTCTGCCCTTTGCAAGTGTCACTTCCTTATTTTCTTCCCATCACAAGTACTGACATCTTTTTGACTATTTTCAGCCTTCTTTTCCTATGCTGTTACAACATAAACACTCAGCTGCTACAAAATATACAGTCTGTTACATGCTGCTCTATTCTTTTTACATCCTTTTTCAGTGAAACAAAACTTGAACTTTTTCCTTCAATGCATTTGCTGCTGTTGCAGTGTCTTTGGAATTTGATTAATTCCTCTTTGAAGGGGGTGTTGTGCTTGGTGTTGAACGGCCACTGGTCAATGATGATTTCTTCTTTATTGCTGTTTTCCATCTTTTTGTCCTTTATTTTTGCTGTCCAGATTACCTGCATAGAAATATGAAAATACGTTAGTCTTCTATAAGACTTAGTAAGTGCTCTCTTCTTCTTTTCTTCTCCTCATTTCTAGCTTTCCAAATGTACCATAATATTTTGTTAGTCAAAATTAACCAAAATATATTATCAATTTTATCTATTTCATCAATCTGACTAGAAACAATCTCCAATTTGTTGATGGAGTTATATTTCCCCAATCCTTCTAGATCTGCGAGAAATAACAACCAGATTTCTTTAGTGAAGAAACATTCAAAGAAAATATGTTCTATTGTTTCATGTTTTTTACACACTTCGCATATTTCAATATTGCTGCTGTTTATATTAAAAGGGGATGATTTATTTTTAACTTTATTAAGTTTAATTTTAAGCTATTTTTTGATTGAATAATGAGGGTTCTATTGGGGACCTCACCTGAAAATTATTATGATAGGTAGATACAAAATGGCACCATGGCTGTGGAAGCTACAAGGCATAACCCTTAGAGGTTTGACGTCAGGAAAGCTGAAATTCAAGAGATTTATACAAAAAGCCAAAGACGTATACAAAGACCCAAATCAAAAAATTCCTTGGCATATTTGAAATCTAAAGCTATGTAGGTAGAAGAAAACACACAGTCAAGTGCCTTGGTAGTATCCCCGAACCTTAGCCACATTAAATTGTTCAAAAATCCATCTAGACCAAGTTCTCAATGTCAACACAATCTCCTCATGAGGACAACCGCCACCCTCCCAAAACTATTACTAATATTTAGTATATTTATTTTTAGGTTAGATTTTATTTTTTTAAATTTATATTTTTTAATTTTTTTAATTTATATAAGTATGAATATTTTTAATTCTAAAAAATGATATTATATATTATTCAAATTTTAATAGTTTAAAATTAAAATAATAAATTAAAATTGTTTGAATTTAATCACAATTTTTTTCCCAAATTTTATTAATCATCGAATTTGATCTGAATTTTACCGTCATTGAATGTGAACACAAATATGAACCTTGTGACTTAGCTCTTTATAATATTTTGAGGTTATCCAGAATCACCTCATCAACATTAATATAATTGAAGAAAAATCTGGGGTTCAAGTTGAGTGCCATTTCATGTATGTTTTGGTTAAGCTGCTTGTTCCACCTATGATCAATTGTGCACTAGATGGGTTCAAACTTTATTTTATTTTTCCCGTAATAATGTTGGATGTTCTCATTGTCCATGGATTCATATGGATAATCTGTTGGGTATTTTTAAAATTAAATTTAATAGAAATTTGAGTGATAACAACAAATAAAAAGCAAATGATAAATCTTAGAATTAAAATTTTACAAGTTGTACAAACTTACAAAGTAATGAAGTTTTACTTTGTATGTTTGTAATTGTTAAGTTTTAAGTTATTTCGAGGATATCATTTGTGCTCTTCATAAACACATCATCTAAAATTGTCTTCACAACTTTTCCACTTTGGCCTTCTTGGAATATGTAGATGCCAATCACAAAGTGGATGCAAACTGTTGGAAACGTTATTGTCATTGATGTCAAAAGTGATATCAAAACAGAACGAATCCCTTCATTCAAGGGCAGATCACATTATTTCAAGGTGATAAAATACATGTTTATTATTCCTAAGTGCTGTCCGACCTTCCTCCACCTTGGTGCTCACTTTGCAAATTGCAAATAATAATAAAAAGATACTTATGTTGCTGGCCAACATGCTTCTCTTTGGCTCCTTTCTTGGGTGAATTTAAGTGTTTAAAATAAACTTTATT
This sequence comes from Sequoia sempervirens, assembly GCA_007258455.2. Lineage (NCBI taxonomy): Eukaryota > Viridiplantae > Streptophyta > Pinopsida > Cupressales > Cupressaceae > Sequoia > Sequoia sempervirens. Next base: position 400,608,895 of record VDFB02000015.1, read on the forward strand.
AATTAAACTCTTGGCTGACCTCCTTTTGGTGAAGTGTGTGATTTGGATATTAATACAAGTTATTTTGGAGGTTAGAAAGCAAGTTCTCAAATAAAAAATCAATTCTTTTAAGAGCAGAAATTAGGAGAAGAAGAGCAGATTTAAGAAGAAGAGGAGCAGATTTATGGACCTTATTTGAAGAAGGTTTTAATCAGATTTATCACAAATTGTAGCAGATTTATATGAATAATATATGCAGATCTTCAAAGGAGATTTATAGCAGGCTTTTGGAGGTGATTTAAAGCAGACTTGGAGCAGACCTAAGAGCAAATTTGCAGGAGACTTGGAGTAGACCTAAGAGCAGATTTATAGTAGACCTAAGAGCAGATTTTATGAAGTAGATTATCTTGCTTTAAAGAAGCAATACCCAGAAGACAAAAACTTTGTTGTGTTAGAGGTTGGTGCTTCATATTGAAAGAGATTGGTGTCTCTTATTGAGTTGGTGCTCAAGTGTCGAGGATTGGTGTCTCCAGTAGGTTGGTGCCTACAAAGTTTGTAAGAGAATTTTATATAAGCAATATTTTGCCGTGGTCTTCTCCTGAAAAGGTTTCCATGTAAATCTTGTGCTCTTAATTGTTGAAGTTGTGTGATTGGTATTATTGTGATTATTAATTTGAAAAGGAAAATGATTTCCTTATATTGATTCAACCCCCCACCCTCCTTAGTATAAGCCTTTGCTCATTACAAACATCTACTTAAGTGACATTAGTGAGGCTGCAATGCTTTGCAATGTGATGAAGTTTGTGGTGAATAGTGTGACTTTTGATTGCATAGACTCCTTTCCTTTGGTGTGCTCTATCATCGAGTTAATCATTTAGGGGCGACTATAGATGTAGTATTAAAATAATGTTTATTATTTATTTATTAATGCTCAATAGTGTAAATTATTGTAATTTAGTGACAAGATCGTCTTTGATCTTATCTGGAGTTTCTTTTTAGAAACTTCCCGTTTTTTGTAAATCTTGTAAACTATTTATTGAGCACATTGCTCATTGTTAATACATCGAATATTTGAAATTTTTGGGCTCCATGTTTGAGCTCCTTTTCTTGAGTTTTTTCGTCCTGTCTGGGTTCCTGCAAATTCATGGGCATTTTGTTTGAAGAAATCGTAGGAATTTTATTTTTTAATCCCTCTGATCATGTTTTCCTTGAGGTCGCGATTTTTTCCGAAAGGTGACGGGATTACCTCGTGCTGTGTGCACGATTTCTTCTTTGGCAGTGCGTGTTTGTTTTTCTTGTTTTTGAGATGCGAAGTCATGAAATCTTTGAGACGCGTTTTTCATGCCTCCTCTATTTGTTTTGGCGCAAATTTGCTCATTTCCTTTGCGCACAACTCTGTTCTTGCATGTGTTTTTGTTCACACGCCATCATCTGCTGTGTAATGCGTTTTTTTGAAGGGTTTTTGGGCGTTATTTGAAGAAGTTTTTGGCCGCGATCTGTCAAGTTCTAAAAACACGTTTTTTGAATTCCTATTTGGCCGCGGATCTCCTCACTGTTGGATGCGCTTTTCTCCTCGTTCTGGTGGCCACGCGTATCTTTCCAGATTTCTAGAATTTCGAGCTGGTTTTCTACAATTTTGCTGGTCTTCAATGGCGGCCTAGGGTTCCAACACTTTCGGCTAGGGTTTTGACCCTTTAGATCAAGTCAATTTTTTTTTCTAATTGCAGATTCTTGGGTGGGTTTTTCGAAAGCTCAACTGGGTTGGTCTTCGAATTTTCTGCGTGCATCGATTTCTGTGCCTCGAATTTTGTGCCATTCGTACATTGCACTTTTTGTAGAATGTACCTAAATTTTCCTTTTGTTTTTGCATTGGAATTCGTGCCTCAAGTTTCATGCATCAACCTCTTCTCAGTACCTCGTTTTTCGTGCCTCAAAAAGTGTGAAGATGGCCAGTTTAAATAATCTGATGCTGGAGGGCAGTCAAAGATTCAATGGCAAAAATTACAACTCTTGGAAGCAGCGGATGATGACAATCTTTGAATACTGTTGCCTTGATCAGATGATCCTCGGCAATGCTACTTGTCCCACAACGGCGGGTAAGGATCAAGAGAAGTTTGATGAGCAGAATCGTGAAGCGGTGATGCTTATTAAGCTTTCAGTTATTGATGAACAACTCCCTCAGATTCCACTTGCAAAATCGGCTAAGTTGATTTGGGATCACTTGAAGGGTTTGCATGAAACTTCCGACAAAAGCCGTGCATTTTTTTTGAAGAATATGCTGTTTTCTATCATGATGGATGAGAAGACAACTCTGCAAGCGCACCTGAATAAAATCGAGGAGATCAAAGATCAATTGGTGGCGATTGGTTGGAAAATGGAGGAGGAAGACATGGTCGTGATCACCCTGAAAAGTCTACCAAAGTCCTATGAACACTTCATAGAGACTCTCAACATTACGTCTGCTAATGTTGATCTCAAGTTTCCAAATCTGTGCACTATCCTCTTGCAGCAGGATTGCTGGAGATAATAGTTCGGTAGCAGTACATCATCATCCTCCACGGAGCAGGCCTTTACAGCTAAAACCCAGCCCAAGCAAAAAGGGAAAGGTCAGCCTTCACAGTAGAAAGGCTCAAGTTAGACCTCCACTAGCCTGAAGAAGAAAAATGTACAATGCAACTATTGTCATAAATTTGGCCACATCAAGAAGGATTGTCGTGCTCGTTTGGCTTCTGAGCAAAAGAAGCAGAGAGGGTCTTAGCAGAAAGTGAATGTCGCCGAGTACTCTGAGTAGAAGGAATTTGCCTTTTATGCACTCATGGAAAAAAGGCCAGTAGATCATGTCAAATCCTCTACTTGGTACATAGATTCTGGTGCCTTGCGTCATTTCTCACATAGGTGTGACTGGTTCACAGACTTTTCCCCTTGCACCGACTCAGTGATTTTTGAAGGTGAGGAATACACAGTTGTCGGCACAGTTACTGTTCAAGTTTAGTCTAGCGGGAGGGATCTCATATTCCTCAACGTGTATTATGTACATGATATTGAGCTCAATCTTCTCTCAGTTAGTCAGATAATGCGACATTCTCCCCAGATGGATGTGGTGTTCAGCTTGCACAAATGTTCGATTGTAGATTGCGAGACTCGCACAATGGTGGCCGTTGGGATAGAGGATCATGGCCTCTACAGGCTTGTGGACACTGGTGATTCTCCGGAGTTAGCCTTGGCAGCCAAAAATTCAACTGTCACTAGTCTTTGGCACCAGTGGTACGGGCACTTGAATGTGCACTATATCTCTCAGCTTGCTTGGGAGGGACTTGTAGATGGCTTACCTAACATTCAGACTCAGCATTAGGGTGTTTGTGGTGCTTGTTAGGCCAGGAAGCAGCATCGCATACTGTTCAAAGATGGCGACTCATGGCGGGCTTCTAAGGTATTTCAATTAGTTCATGCTAATATTTGTGGGCCTATGTCTACTTCTTCTGTAATTGGTTGCAAGTACTTTCTAATCTTTGTTGATGATTATAGTAGGAAAATGTGGGTGTACTTTCTGTTGTACCCCAAAATTAAAATTTTTGTTACACTTAGATATTTTGAAGAAATGAGTAAAAGTCTTGTCAAATCAGTCAAAAAGGTCAAAATTTGGGTATGCATGTCTTGCATGAAGGGTTAAAACGCAAAATTTTCAAAATCTGACGATCTGGGTCTGCTAAGAGCAGCTTAATCTACAAAACCCAGATCTCATTTTTCATCCCTAAATTTTAGGAAAACTGCTATTTTTAGAAATTTTCTAAAATTAGTAACGTTTTTTGGGTTTTTTTGGGTTTCTCTCGAAACGGATACTGGCAAAATTTTCTAAAAATAGAAAATTTCTAAAAATAGAAAGTTGGTCCAACAGGGTTCGAACTGATTTTGATTGGCTCAAAATGCGTCCATATCAGGCTGATGTAGTCAGAATCTTAAAATAATCAATTTTGCCCTACTGGGTCTATTCCGCTTTTCAGAAGCATATCTGGAGCTCTGAGGTCATCAATGGAGGTCATTCGGTTGCCAGGCGTCAGTTTCAGCATTCAAACTTTCAGCGGAAGGCGAAACGATGAACATGCACGAAGAACAAGAAAGAAAATTGAAAAGTCATGAAGATTTTCTAACTCTGCTGAGTTTAGGCGCCCCTGTTGAAGAGGGGCGCCCACCTTTTTAGGTCACCAGATGAGTGAATTAGGGTTTGGACCTCCAATGGAAGTTGCTCAATATTCAGTCAGCTTCGCGGTGGATATCCCCGTCAGAGCATCCGACAATCCAGTCTCCGGCAAATTCGAGTCAAAGTGGAAGATATAGAATGAAGATCTGAAACTCGAAGAAGAAGATTAAAGAATTTTTTTTCTAAGTTTGGAGAAATTGGGCGCCCTAGGTGAAGAAGGGCGCCCAACTTTTCAAGGGTTCAAACAGATGAATTTGCAGTCAAAGTTATAACGAGATGTCTTCAGAATGCAACAGGCTTTCCAGTGAGCTATCCAGCACGACAAACGGAGCTCGCAGTCATCAGATTCAAAGAGCTGAATAGAGGGTCTGATGAGAGTTGAAAAGAGAAATCCGAAAGCAGAGGTGAAAAATGTGAAAAATAAACTAACTCTGGTGAAACTAGGCACCCCAGCTTGCCAGGGGCGCCCAAGCTTTTGAGGACCTGAAATCTACTTTTTGGCAGAGTTGTTTCCAGAAGACCCCTCCTAAAATCTTCTCAGCGTCACAACGAGCCCAAACATCCATCAATCCGACGCCCGAAACTCCGAATTCAACAAAGATCACCTATAGGAGTGAAAGACATGAACAAAATTGAAAATTTTCTAAGTCTAGAAAAATGGGCGCCCCAGTTGAAGAAGGGCGCCCAAACTTTTGAAGCTCATAATGATGGATTTTGCAAAAGTAGCATCCAAGAAGGCCTCACCAAAATCAGTCTGGCTATCCAATGAAATATTCAGACAGTCAGTCGGATCTACACAGCTCTCGGAATCGAAGATTCATCAGAAGATCAAAGGGAGAAGGAAGAACTTGGAAATCATGAAAATGGCTATCTTTGGAAGAAGTGGGCGCCCCTGGAAGGAAAAGGCTCCCATGAATTCGGAGGTCGAAATGAAGTCTTTCGCCGGAGGTGCCTCCAAAACTTCTTTCTCAGAATCAGTCAGGCTCCACCGTGAACCATTCAGCTCGCTTGTTGGGTTAATTTGTCAACGGGAAATCAGAGGCGAAGTAGCATGTCAAAATGAAGGAAAGTTGAAAAGGTTAAAATTTTGACTAACACTGGAAGAAGTGGGCGCCCCTGTTGAAGAAAGGCGCCCAAAGTTTCATGCCTTAGAGAAATTTCAAGAATTTTCAAAATTTCAAAAGAATGCAAGAGGAGAAGGATGGCGTCCAAATTCAAAGAGACTGAATTTAGGGTTTTGAAAATAAAAGCAAAAAAGAAAGCAAAACCTAAATCAAACCCTAAGTCTATTTAACACTTCTTTTCAATATATTTTTCATTATTTTTGCAGGTAGCCTTCAGAGGAGAAAGTTGGAGCAGCAAGTTTAAAGAATTTTTGTGATTCAAGAATCCATAGTTGCTGGTTTTACATCAGATTTTTCAGACCAGCAAGCATAAACCCTTGTTTTTTCATTCTTCTTGTTCCAGAAGATCAAATTTTTCAAGTAGAAGGCCAAGGCTTTCCATTTTTCTGTCATCTGGGTCTTTTTACCTCAATCTTTTGAAGAATTTTTCAAGAACTTCATCAAGTTGCAGCAAGTGCTTTTATCTTGCATGTCAGTGAAAACCTCAATGCATTCAAATTTCATCCATCTGGGTCCTTTCCAATCAGTCTTTTGAAGAAAACCCATATCGTAGCTTTTTTCAAGAAAATTTCAAAATCTAGGGTTGGCTGCTTTGTCGATCAAACGTCAGGGTTTTGCAAATCCAATCAACTGGGTTCATTTCTAATCACACTCTGAACAAAACCCAGATGCCAGCTTTTTTCGGAAAAAATTGAAGAAATTAGGGTTTGCTGCTTTTTTAGGCAAAATTCAAAATTTTCAAAAACGGACGATCTGGGTTGTCTTGTATCGATATTTTGAACAAAACCCATATCTCAGAAAAATTTCTCAAAAATTTGTCCGTTGGAGCACAAAAATCAGCATTCTAAAAATAGAAATTGTTCAAGACTTGTCTGAACCAAGAAGTTTACAGTCATTCTTCGAAGTTTTCTGAAATGGAGTACACTCCTAGTGTTTTCAAGTCCGAATCAGCTCTCTTTCACAATTATATCAAAATAGAGACACTTGCATCATGTCAAGCCGGTGTTCAATCTACATGCCTTGGAGAGAGCAGGCAACACTTCAATCAAGAACCTCGACATTCTGACTCCTCGCAGCAGCCAATTCCTATATCGCCAGAGCCTTGAGTTCGTAATCGCTTGCATTAAGCATTACAACCCGGCTACTAGGGAGATCCACAGACAAGATTGATTTGCAGTCTAAAGCCTGATATGGTCGAAAGGTGTTTTTCCATTCCCCCGTGGCCTGAAAGCGTAACTCTTTCAAGGGATGAATGCGAAAGGATGTGGAATATGCATAAAGATAAATATAGCAAGAAGATTGCACGGAGATGGATGAAAGAAAAACATAAACATTGCCCAAGAATGTCGGGCGAGGAGAGTTCAAGGACGAGGTTGCCATCATCATCACTTTGCTCAACAGGGTCACTGGCTCAGAAGATGCCACCAAGTTCCAACCTTGGATGTTTTATGCCATACCTCACATCATGAAGAAGACTGAGTTCTATAATTGGCCTACTTTGATTAGTGACTGCCTACATCAGCAAATAACATAATACTTCCAGTTTCATTTATTCCACATGGTGTCATACCTAGTCTACCTGGTGGCCTATCAAGGTCAATTCAGAGGGTTGAACACCGAGGGATCGTTGAGCGTACAACACATATATAACTATTATCCCCAGTTGGAATTCACAAAGTCGTTACACCACTACAAAAGGGTGAACGAGGCATTTTTGATGTACACAGTGCGGGACTTAGACAATGAATTACACGTCCGCATCTCTTCAGTTGCTAGGGCAGCAATGGCGGAGTGGGCGGATTGGTTTATACAATTTCCTACCTTTACCTATCTCAGGGTCTATGGTTATTCAGGTGCCCCGCTCATGTTGCCAAGGTATCCGTCAGATGAGGTCATCTTCATGGAATTCTTGAGGCAGGCTCACGGTGTCCACACAGTCTTGAGGAATAGAAAGAAACCCTCTCTTCAGTTTCCATTAGGGTTGGGTATTTATACATGCAGGACTGCTGCAGATGCCAGGACAATTGGAGAAGAGTTAGATAAATTCGGCCTCAAATCTTACAGCGAGAGACGATCATTTGATCCTCATGGTGTCTACGCTGGCCGATTGGAGAAGAACTATAATCACATAGCCGCACTTGAAGATTTTTGGGCTAACTGTGCAGATGAGTTTGAAGTGCGAAGGCGTAGTTACAGCAAGCTAACTCTCCATCAGATGAAAGACTGCTTAAATGAAGATATAGAAGGGCTCTCTGATGATGACGAAGATGTGCTTCTCCCGATGAACACTCAGAAACGAATCGAGGATCAGCCCTTACCACAAGTTAATTGGGCAAACAAAGAATCTCTTTCAGTCGAAGACAAAACAAGACAAGTCATTGAGCATAGTAAGGTTTTCTTAGTGCTTAAAAGGAAGAACTCCATTCCAGTAGCAGAGCTACCAAGGATAATTCCTTCTTCTTCCAGAGCACAGTCAAAGGGAAAGGGTAAAAGTCACTCTCAAGATGGCGTCAAAGGTTGTAGATCAAATAAAAATGTAAAAAGAAGGTTGGATTTCTCAGGCATAGTCATATAGGAGCAGCCTACAGTTGATTCAAAAGTTCCTCCTGACGAGCCCGTACCTCAGAATGAAGCAGAGGAGCCACCTTCAACACATGTTTCTGTACCTTTGACGGGTTCTTCACCAATTCACATTGATCTTGATATCGAAGATGATGAAGAGATTGCAGCAGTACCTCCTGAGGAAGTTAGTAAAGATACTACTGTGTCTTGGCTTGAGAACTCCTTAGGAAGGGTTAGGAGAAGGCCTTCATATCAAGTGAGTGTTGATGATCTGATAATATCTATCAGGAACCTCCTAAGAAGAAGGCAAAGAAGCAAGTTCACTTTGATAGGAATCCTGATAACGAGATAGTCATAGAGACTGCAGTGCCCCCAGAAGATAAGAATAGGGATGAGGTAAATATGGATGATTTCGTCATGGTCAAGGCTAATCTCGGTAGAAATACCAAACATGCAGATTTGAGTCTCTTCAAAGTTGTATCCGAAAACCTTCAAGAAAGAGTGCTTAAAGATGGAGAAGACAAGGCAGCCCTCAAGGCTGAAAATCAGCAGCTCAGGCTTTTCATTTCTAACCTTGTTCGTGGTTCTTCACAAACAACCCAGTTGCTGCCCCAGATCTTGGAGACACCAGCTGATCACCATCAGTTAAGACAGCTGGTCATATGTGGGAAAGAGACTCAGGAGTGGATCGAGAGCTTCATTGTCAGAGGAAGGGAGATCTTGGCACAGATGTTCCAGTTAAGGGAAGGCGCTCATAAGCTACGTCAAGGTATCCAAGGATTTGAACAGACACTGGCTGAAGTAAAACCGAGACATGAGATTATCATTGCTGATTTAAACACGGCTTACAGTTCAGCAGTTTCCAGAGAACACAAGAAACAAATCCTTGCCTGGAGGGAGCGTCACGTTTTCAAAGTTAAAACCTATGAGAGGATATCTGAAGAATTCATCGTCTACAGACAAAGGGTGGTTGAAGCTCTTCTTTTCATCAATTCATAGAGATCCCTTCTCGACAGTCTTGAAGACGTTCTCACGCGGGCTTGAGGAGGTGCAAAATCGGGCCCAGAGTTGTTCACAGCTTGCAGTCCAGCTTGGCGGAAGGATAGGTCATATTTCAGTTGATGTCAGCAAAGTTCGATAAAGCGGCCAATGAAGTTGAAGATTTCCTGAGATCTATTGCAGATGCTGAAGATATTCTTGAAAAGCGGTGTTTTGCTGTTGATGGCATAGATGCACCGAACCGGGACACAATCTCTAACTTCCTAGCGGATGTGATCGAGCTTTAAAGCAGCTTTCTTCTAGAAGCTTTCTTTCCCGCTTTCTTTCTATTCTTGGAATAATCTTTATCCATTCTTTGAGGATAGAAAGAAGATAAGATGTAATAGTTGGCGTTTCTCGCTTTTTTCTGCTTTCTAGGGTTTTATCTTTCTAGATTTAGTAATAAAGCTTGCTTGTTGAGCAAGCCCTAGATTGTAAAAGCAAGGAGATTTTAGGGTTCCCTACTCCTCTGCTTCTCTATAAATAAGAGTCTTTGCTCATTTAGTTTTTTTAACGGTTATTGTCATAGCAAATTGCGAGCCTGAATTGCAGCAAATTGTTATTCAGTTTCAGTTCACTTAGTTTCAACCGTGCTAGTGAGAACAAACGTTGAGCCTATTGTGCCTTCTATTTGTTGCTCAAGTATTGTTCATTTGTGTTGTGATAAGCAAATTGTTGAGCCTCTTTAGCCAACAAGGAGTTAGTATGATTGCTGTTTTCTATTGTGTTAAGAATAAGTTTGCAAGCCTCTTTAGCTGCAATTTCTTGTTCAAGGCATGTTAGAAGTGAGCTTTGTTTCAGAGATTTGAGTAATAAAATCATGAGCCTCTTTTGCCTTGATCCAAAATCTCAGATTTCCGTTATCTATGTTCTGCTTTTATGATCTTTATTTCAGCTTGCAGTGAAGTGTGTAGGTGTTCGTTGAGAAGAGAGATTATTGAAGTATTTTTGTCAGAAAATCTACCTTGTTAATTTCTAACTTCTCTTGCTCTGCTATTACTTGAGAGGTTAGGAACGTTTTTAGTTTAAGTTAGTCGTAGTTGAACTTCTTATCAGAAAATCTCAGCTGCGGCGTTTGTGTTTAAAAAACCTTGTGCTCTAAGCTAATCAAAAAGATAGGCAACTTAGTTTTAGTTTACTTTCTTTCAAACACCATCAGCAAGAGGGAGCTTCCCCTCCTAATTTGAAGAGCAGTTTATCTGTGCATAGTTGTCCGTTTTCAAATCCGCATTCCAGAGGTGCGAATTTAAACGCCAACACTTTCTTAAGCAGAAATCAGAAGTTTTTAATGTATTTCAGAAGTTTAAGGCCTTGGTAGAAAAAGAGTCCAGTTCTTGTATCATAACTCTTAGGTCAAATAATGGGGGGGAATTTTGTTCTAGTGCATTCTCCAACTTTTGTGATACCCATGGGATAAAATGTCAGTTGACCACACCCTACACTCCTTAGCAAAACGGTGTTGTAGAGCGGTGCAATTGTACGATTGTTGAGATGGCTCGCTCCATGTTGCAACACAGGAGTGTTCCTACCAAGTTTTGGGCAGAAGCAGTCAATACTTTAGTCTATCTCCTTAATCGATCACCCACTCATGCTGTTAAGGGGAAGACTCCTGAGGAAGTTTGGACTGGTTGCAAACCTAGGATCAGTCATTTGAAGGTTTTTGGCTCTTTAGCATATGTTTGGATTCCAGAGGCCAAGCGCTCTAAGCTAGATTCCAAGAGCTAGAAACTAATGTTCACAGGGTACAGTGACAACCACAAGGCATACAGGCTGATTGATATAGACATTGATCGTCTTAGCTTTAGTCGAGATGTTGTCTTTGATGAGGAACGAGGACCGTTTCACCTTTCCTCACCTGTTCAACATTCAGAGGATCAACCCCTACAGGCTCCTGATGTGGGCATCCGACTTCCGTTAGGTTCACCTGATGGGAGGGATGATGAAGACCTAGTCTTTGATGATGCTCAACCTGAGTTTCCTCCAGATAATAGTGAAAATCCCCTTGCTAAACCTGTTCCAGATCCACAACCAGATCCAACTCCTCCTCTTACATCTGATGTTGGCACTTCTACTCTCTGGCCGAAATGGTGGGCTAAGACTATTAGTGATCTTCGTGTTGATGAGCTCATTGAGGGTAGATCATCCAGAAACAAGAGCAAACAATAGTCTACAGTGAATTTTGCTCTCATGGCCAACATCCACAGTGTTTATGAGCCTCAAACATATTCAGAGGCAAAAGGGATACCTGAGTGGGAAAAGGCGATGGAATCTGAATACCAAAGTCTTTAGAAGAATCACACTTGGTTCCTTTTTGATCTTCCTCCAGGGAAGAAGCCCATTAGTTGCAAATGGGTGTACAAGGTGAAGTATAAAGCTGACGGAACCCTTGACAAGTACAAAGCTTGTTTGGTTGCATGAGGGTTCTCATAGAAAGAAGGCATCGACTACGAGGAGACCTTTGCTCCTACAGCCAAAATGAGTACCATATGGCTCATCCTTGCCTTAGCAGCCCAATTTGGTTGGAAGGTCCATCAGATGGATGTGAAGAGTGCTTTCCTCAACGGTGAGTTGAAGGAAGAAGTGTACATGACGCAGCCTCCAGGTTTCAAAGTTGTTGGTCAAGAACAAAAGGTGTGCAGATTGGTCAAAACACTCTATGACTTGAAGCAGGCTTCTCGGGCTTGGTACATAAAAATTGATAAGTACCTCACAGATCATGGCTTTCAGAGGAGTCCATCTGACTTGAACCTGTATGTCAAGAATACTGGTAATGAGATCCTGATTGTTGTTTCTATGTGGATGACTTTATCATTACTGGCAATTCAACACATTTGATCGCTGAAATCAAATAGGATTTGTGCACAACTTTTGACATGACAGATTTGGGCCTCTTGCATTATTGTTTAGGTGTTGAGGTTTGGCAGACAGAGAGCAGCATTTTCATCTCCCAGTCCAAGTATGCTCGAAGTCTTCTGGATAAGTTCCGAATGCAGGATTGCAAACCTGCCTCCACACCCATGGAAAAAGGGCTTAAGTTGTCAGCTAAGTCCGATTCACCTGTGGTAGATGAAACATTGTTCAGGCAACTAGTGGGCAGCCTCATCTACTCACTGCCACTAGACCTGACTTGAGTTTTACAGTGAGCTACATATACCGCTTCATGACAGCCCCTAGGCTGATCATTGGGTAGTAGCGAAGAGTGTGCTGCGTTATGTGAAGGGCACTACTAATTTTGGACTCTTGTACACTCGGAGTCACGATCCTAAACTCAGTGGGTTCACAGATTCATATTGTGCAGGTTTAGTTGATGATAGGAAATCAACATTTGGGTATGTGTTCAATTTGGGATCCGGTGCAGTCACATGGACTAGTAAGAAGCAGCAGGCAGTGACTCTCTCCTCGACAGAAGCAGAGTATTGGGGAGCAGTAAAAGCAACATGTGAGGCAGTTTGGCTTCATTGGATGCTTGCGGATATGCAAATATCTTAAGCAGGTTCGACTCCCTTGTTCTGTGATAATCAGGGAGTTCTCAAACTTGCCAAGAATCTGGTCTTCCATGAGAGAACCAAGCATGTGGAAACTCATTCACTTCATTTGGAAACTGGTTGAAGACGAATTAGTTCAGTTGTTGTATGTTTCGACAGAGGACCAGACAGCAGACATTCTCACCAAGTCGCTCAGTTCAGATAAGTTTGTAAAAGTCAGGGGGCATCTTGGTGTAGTTGATAGATTGAGCATTAAGGGAGGGTATTAAAATAATGTTTATTATTTATTTATTAATGCTCAATATTGTAAATTATTGTAATTTAGTGACAAGATCGTCTTTGATCTTATTTGGAGTTTCTTTTTAGAAACTTCCCGTTTTTTGTAAATCTTGTAAACTATTTATTGAGCACATTGCTCATTGTTAATACATCGAATATTTTTACTTGTGTAATATGTAGTGGGTAATATATTTGGTTTCTTCAACCACAATTTTCACCCATATATTTTCCATTCTCTTCTAGTAGGAGATCAATTAAGTGGACAGTGCAAGGGCTCAAAAAATGGTATGGTGTCTCTCCTCAAGAATTCTCCTTGTTGATACATATGTTACTGTATTTCCAATTACAATTTGGACTATATTTTGAACACCCATTTCCATGATCACCTCCTCCAATACATTGCTGAAAGGCTATGCACTCTTCACTTTGTGGGAGGCATTAATGGATTTCAAGAACATCAACTAGCCACTTAAAATTATTACTAAGTTTATCAATGTGCAATTCTTTCCATCTGTCTACCCATCAGGTAGAATATTGCAGCACTTTTTGCAGCAAATTCTTTTATGGCCTTATACTCTCACCTTTATATTTTCACATCTTCCTTTAGAAAGGGACTACTCAAAGCATGAGGATTATATGCGTTGAATTCTTTCTCTACAATGGTCAGTGCATTGACCAATGACTCCTAGCACGAGCTTCTTGCCACATGGAATGGTATTTTAATATAATGTCACAAATTTTTGCCAACTGTTTTTGCTTCACAATGCTTCTTATGGTTCCAAGCAGTACCTTATATTGAAGGTTGCACCTAGGAGTTTTGTAAGGAACAAAAAAGCCTTGTTAATGTAATTGGATACAACTTTTTCTTTGGATGGGCCAGACAAGGGTCTGCCAAGTTAGTTTCTGAATATGCAGAGAACTCATCATAACTGCAACTGCCCCCTTCTTTTCTATATTTTTTCTCCTCATAGTGAGCAAGGAGAGTACTCAACTCTCATTAATTTCAGGTTCCATTGCAAAATTATACATCTCAACCAAGGTTTCATGCAAGGTGGAATTTGAGGCAATTAATGCCTCCTCTTGTGTGAAAATCATTATAGTTTCATATTACAATTCTTGACCTCAAACCTAGTTTGATATGCTTCAACTCATGGTCCCTATACTTGTTAGTACAACTATTGGAGGATGCCATTCTCTATATCATTGAAAAGCCTAGCAAAAAAGAAAAAGACCATAAGTTCTTTGAAACCCTAGCAAAGAAAGAAGGAAAATGCTAAAAGAAGCTTAGAAACTCAAGTCTTCAAATGGAAGACACAAACTTAAAATCTAAAATAAAAAAACCAAAAAACTCAGCGCATGCCTCTCAAATCTTTTGAAATCCCTTTAAAAGCTTCAAATATGATAATAATCACTTAGTAGAAACTTAAAAGTGGGCAAATGTGTGTAAGCATGAAGCAATATGGCATGATAGAGCAAAAAGGTGATTCAATGAAGGGCAAAAACCATGTTTCAATTTTAGATATTTTTTTTTTTCACATAGTGGCCTTGTTTTTTATGTGGACTTGTGAGTTTTTAGGTGAGGTACTTGCTAGTTATTTTTGGTGTGTGAGTATTGGAGAGTAAGTCAAGCACTTGGCAAGTTTTAAATCTATGGTTCAAAGGACTTTTTCATGGTAAGTTTACAGAAGCTTGTGCAAATTGAAGGTGGGGAGAGTGGAATCTTTGAGATCTAATCACGTTGTTGGATCGTTACAAAATCTTCAAGGTTTCTATGGCTTGTCGAAAAGTTCCTTTGCTAAAGCTTTTAAATTAGCATTGGAAGATTTTGTGGACTTAGGGGCTAAGCAGATAACTGCAGCAGCAATTAAATTGGTTATGACTCGAAGTAGAAAGAAAGAAAAGAGATGTAACACCCCTCCGTTTTGGCTCTTTGATCGGCAGTGTTTTCTTTGTAATGGTTGTGTTTGATTATTCTTTGACTTTGGAACTAGGTTGCTTTTGATTGCAATTGTTATACAATGTGGATGCTATATTTCGATGTGATGTTATCCTAATGTTACCCTTATGGCATGTTTTGGATTAACTTAGAAGATATTTGATTTAACGATGTTTTATGCTGATGATCATGTTATTGATGTTAGATACGTCAGTTAGTGATATTGTATTGGTGAAGGGGACGGGATTGTATCACTCGCTTGCGAGTGCCCTACGATTCTGAGATTTCCTCTTCACGGTGTGTTTTATTATTATGTTATATGCATGTTCGACATTCGTGTGGTTGCAGGATGCAGGTACAGGACATTGACTCCACCTGGTTCCACAGGTTTGAGCGTGTCCCTTGTCCAACGGAAATTAATTGGGAGATAGTAGCTAGGTTTTCTGTGTCAAGTCGTTACCCTAGTCACCGTGTGTCGTCGGGTTGTAGTCGGGTTTGGTTGTTTCATGTTGCCCTGATCACCTTGGTCTTTAATTAAATTCAAGTTAAATGGCTTAGGTTGCTTAACTGTTTATTAAATTTATTTGGTTGTAATGCTAGGAATGTTATTTACTTTATTAATTAATTTAATTTAATTAATAAAATAATCTAATCTTGGATTAGATTTATTTTATTGATTAATTAAATTAATTGTGTGGAATTGATTAAGTTATTCCTTGAATTAAAAGTGTTAAAAGATTTAAATTAGTTTGTGTGAAAGGAAGGTTTTAAAATATGTTGAATTCTATTTAGAAATTGGAATTTTGTTTTGAGTTATTTAAAATTCAAAATATCTTCAAAATGCAATAACTTTGGGTGGAAAAGATATTTTTAGGGGAGTTGACTATTTTGGAATACATAATTTTTGGAGAGAAAATGTGAGGGAAAAGAAAACCCTCTTTTTGAAGGAAAATTGATTTGTTCATTGTGGGAGCAATTGGGCATGAAATTGCATGGGATCAACTGCATTTGGATAGGAATGGGGAAAGGAAGTGATGGCTGTGATCTTACGTGCTCTTGTTGCTTATGTGCAAACATCCTCTCATTTGAATTTCTTGCTTGGGAATGGAGGTATTTTATCATTTCTTCATATTTACTTGATCTTAAATGGTTTGAATGATTCTAATTGTATTGGTAGTATGTTGGAATCCTTTCATGTATTTTATTTGAATCAAGTTGATAGTGTAGAATTTATTTTGAGAATTTTTTGAGAATTTTTCCAAATACAAGGTTACCATGCCCAATTTTTAATTAGAGGCTTTAATTGGTGTTTTTATGTTAAAAGTGTGTTGTTGGGCACTTTTGAATCAAAAGGGTATTCTTACATTATTTTATTTTTGAATTTTAAATTTTAAGCTTTTTCATACTTCATCAATGGTGGAACCTGGATAATTGTGAAAATTGGACTTTGTTTAAAAGTGGATTTTTGAGAATAATATTTCATATTATAATAGGGAACGATAGAAAATGCATATGAATTCTTTGAATGAGATCATTTCAGATCTATTCGCTTGTTCAAATTTCTGATTTGTTATTTTAGTGTAAAAATGTGATTTGATTTACTTTTGAGAATTTGCAAAGAATGGTAATCATTTAAATTGATTACATGCAAGGTGTCCTCACGTGACTTGGATTTAAGAAATCCTAATATTAGCTTATTTAGCTGCTTAGAATGTTTTCTAGTGGTGTTTTCATTCATTCTCGGTGTATGGGCAATATCGTATGATTGTATATTTTGTGAGTGTACTTTGGTTGTACTAAGTTTGGTTTCCAGAGGATAGGGAACCCTTGATCGAGTTGTTTATTCTTTTGGAGTTATTTTTTTATGTAAGCCTTTCAGTTGTGTTATCTTGAAGTGATGTTATGTCTCTTGTGATTTGCTTTGTCTATCTTGGATTGTGTGTGAGTTAAGCTTTAGTGGAAACTTGGTTCTTTGTACGGGTTATGTGACCTTGTGATTAAAGGTCGAGTTGTGCATCAGTTCGTTATGTGGGTTACCATTATGTTAGTCAACCTTGTGTTAGCCTTGGGTAGTGCACGTTTGACTTCAGTTTTGGGCATTTGTAATGATGTGTTACCTGTCGAGGTGTGTCGATTATGTGTGTTAAGTGTTAGTGCATTGGCTACCCTTGGCATGTGGTTGAGTTTATGTTGTCGATAGGGGAGTGGCTTTCAAACGAGCGCCGGGCCCAAAGTGGTTCCAGGATAACTCGTGTGAGAGTTAGTTAATTAAGTGAAAATTAAATAACTTACTAGGGAGAGAGTAGCTTTGAACATTAATAAGATAATTTAGCCTCGCTCATTGGCTCAAGGGCTTGTACGAGACTTGAGATGAGTCGGGAAAGCCTGGAATGGCAAGATCGTTATCTTGTCTTCTCGAAAGATAACCGATTTCGCTCTGGTGTGCATATGGCGTCGGGTTCGTGAGAGGTTACCAGGATATCCCTAGAGGGGGGCCGGGCCCTAGGAAGAACACCATTGGATAACCAATGCAGCCTTTGCGATGACACTCCTCCTATGACAACAGTCAGTATGGTGTTGTACTGTTGGTTTATTTTGTACAGTGATTGTACTCGATTTTGTACTTTGGAAGCATTGTAACCATGATGTTAAGTGATGTGGTTTATGTTCTGGTCTCAGTTCAGTTTATGTGTTAGCATGTGTTTAGTGGTAGATGGTCTTGTCTAGGAAATCCTTGTTACTATCTCCTAGCACAGAGGGAGTGGGGCCTTTGGGTTCCACGTGGTCGGGTGGCGTGCATTCCTTTCCGTTGGTTCTTCTTCTTGATCGTGTGGTCGTGATTTCCAGTTGGAGAGCTCGTTGGATGCTGTTGCTTTTCTGGCTTCGTTCTTTTCAGTTGATCTTTATTTTATTACCCCTCATTTGTTATCGAGGTGGAATTTGTAAATTGTAATCATGATTATTGGATTTACCTCATTCGGGGAATGAGTGTTGTAATCTTATTGTATAAATGTTGTTATTGGAATCTGGAGGTATTTATTATCCTTGTTGTAATTTATCTTGTTTGGGATGTATGTAATCTTAATTTTGTAAGTGATTAATGTTTCGGTTTATGTTAATGGTTGTTGTTGTTGGGTTTTAAAGTAATCTTTGTCTCGTGGCCTTAGAGGTTGTTGGCAATATGTATTCATTTTACATGTTATTTGTACTTAAACAAAAAAAATTTGGTACGTTTAAGTAATGAATTGCAACTTCTTCTAGGGTTGCGTGGCGGGGCATTACAAGAGACTATATTAATGTCCATGGATGACCAAAAATAGGTTGATGGGACTCAAGAGTACACCAGTTTACAATAGAAAGTTCCTAGAAGAGAAACCTAGAGAGACCCCACAAAGGGGAAGAACCAAATATGAAAATATATAACAGCTAGGGACCACCAACACAACTGTTGTAGAAACCAATAGAAATAGCCGAGGGGAAACAAGAACCCCTAAGAGCATAAGTTGAGGATTACTTGAGAGTGGTGGTTTTGTAGGTGACTATGTAGATCATGAGTAGTTTGTTGGGAAGTTAAGGGTAATGGGCTCTTGTGTGGGAATCCCATATTCTCACAGGATTGACAATTTGCTCTAGCCCTTCTATAAAAGTAGGAAATGCATGTTAGGGGGTTTGTGTAAGGTTTATTCCACTTGGTTAAGGCATTGGCTTTGTGGAAAGTGGGTTGGGGGTTTGAGACCATGGAGATTGCATTATTTTTTGTGGTGATGAGGCGGACTCTAACATGCACTTGTGGTGATGTACATTCTTAAGGTGACACGTGGCATACAATGGTGATGTGGTGACACAAGAGGGTGACATGTGGCTCAAAACTAGGTGACATCACATTTTTATAGGTGATTTACTAAGTACTACAAGTAATTCTATACAATTTACATGTTATATGGTAAGCTATATAGGTATTATGACATCTTTTGATAGTGCCATGTGATTGATGAAATTTGTTTTGTTGAGGTGGTGGGTTTATGTAGGCCAACTTAGCAAAATATTTTCTACTGGGTAAAAGTTTCCTACCTATGTCTAAGTGTCATTGTGCAACATTTTTTGTCACTTACAAGCAATTCGTTTAGCAAAAATCAGATTATCACAAAATGACAAATGGTGAGTGGAGTATATCAGAAGTAGACATTTGTAGTGTAGAGTTCTTACAAAATTTACAGTTTTGAATTTCATTTTCATTCTGTAAAAAAATCTAGATATTTTTAGCAGCATTGGAGGTCAAACTTCAATGGGGCATAATTTCATTAAATATAATTTGTTTGATTCTATTTGTAAAGTGTTGAATAAAGGTTTTTGAGCTCATTTCATTGGTATAGAGCATTCATGTATCATGCCAAATTTGGAAAAAGAAAATTCTCCTAAGATTTGTAAGATGAACATAATTATTGAGAAAGAGCAAAACCAATACAAATTGTTTGCATGGTTTTATGTGTATGGTGCATTATCAATGGGATAAAGATATCTCCAAAGAGAAGAATTGTAGGTGGCATTCTTTGTTAGGGCAGATTAGGCAGCATGTTGCGCAAGAGCTTTGACATTATTTGCACGAGAAGATTTACTAAGACGTGGAAGGCACTGAAGGTCTTTGATCTATTAGATCAAGAACATGCATCGAAATTGCAGTGAGATTTATTCGAGATTGAGCTTGTGGACATTGAGAGGGTTGATGATTATTTGGCAAATATCAAGGATTTGCAATGTTATATTGCTAAGTGTATGTAAGATATTTGATCAAATGTTATTGCAAATGTGAAGAAACCATCTGATGTATACTTGTCTATACTCCAGACTTATGAGATCGTGAAGGTAGATGGAGGAGAAAATCATCTGTGACGACCCTTGTAAAATGCTGCTTGAAGAACAAGACAATCTCATCAAAATTGGCATGATATGCTACCTGAAGGAACAAGTGTGCAAAGGTGAGAAGTCTAAGGGGAAAAACATCAAGCAAAGGCATCCAAGGGTGTACAAAGGTGCCATTGAAGGTAAAACTAGGCAGGGATCTTACTGAAATGATTCCAAAGCCACTAGAGGAGTAAATATCATGCAGACAAGAAGAAAGGATGCTGGTAGTGGTACTACAACAAAACCAAACACCAAGAAAGAAAGAAAGAAGTTCCATGACCAATTGGATTCAAAAATACAACTAGAGACAATAGCAAGAGGGACACAAAAATGAGGTTTCAAAGAAGCCAAAGACTAAAAGATATCTAAAAGAAAAACAAAATTGAAAGGTAATTTGATGAAACACAAGAACACTAGTCCTATTAGAAGGGAAAGAATTTGTGAGACCTACAAATAGTTCAAAAAATTTGAGAGAGGACTGAGAACTCATTCTTAAAGAAGATAGAGCTGAGGATGCTAAACTATTGGATGAATTAGGTCTAACTTGTACCACTAGAAGATGAGCCTATACCCTCATTGATAACAATGAAGATGCCTTGCAAGATCCAATGATGTCCCTTGTATAATTCCCCAAGCAAAGAGGCTTGGGATTGAAAATCCTCAGGGGGCATGAATAACATTGTTTGTAACCTCTTTTTATCCCTCAAGGCTCTCAAACAATTATCAACAGATTGAAACTGAATGAGAAGAGTACCTTCCTGACTCATCCATACCCTGTCAAGAGTATTGTCCTTGAGGTATAAGATTTTGTGCTCAAAAACATGGCCAACCTGTGAAGGATTTGTGGGCTTTGGAAGGCAACAAATCTGCAAGTTAAGTTCCTTGGCTTGGTTGCTCTCAACTTTTTGTTTATTTCTTTTGTTGTCAATAAGCACAACGATAGGAGGGGTTTTCTCACCCTCGACAGTTTGCACGTTAAGTTCCCTGGCTTGTTTGCCCTTAATTCCTTTTCTTGTCTTGACAACAACCATGATGGTAGGAGGGTTTTTTCACCCTTGTGCATCCAAGAGCTGTTTTTTATTCACCATTTTCCGAATGGATTGCTGATAGGTGATATGCAATAGTGTCTTTCCTCAAAGTTTAATGTTGTGGATTTCAGAGACAATCTCCTGAATGTGTTGAACTCCTTCAGTTGGGGAGACTTTGGAGTACTCAAGCATGGCGTTCCTTGCCTTTTGTGATTGTAGTGGTTTTTAAATCTGACAATGATAAAAGCTGTGTCCTGCAATTTGGTTTAGAACCCCAGGAAAAGATCACAGAATTCATTCTCTCTTCTCAAGATCAGATACTTGTGTGATATCATCTTGTATTGTACCTTTGGCATCTTACATGAGGGCATTTTGACCTTTTGAGCAAATGGATTTGATATTTCCATGAGGAGAGGAACTGAGGGATTATGATGATAAACAAGGCTTCTCTTTTGCAACATTTAATTGGCACCCATTAAGAGTTTTGCTCTGCCCTCATGATCTGCACAAGTCTGCACTTGTGTTCCTGCCCTTAATTATGCTCTGTATGGCCAGCCTAGTTGCTTGCTTTGTAAGGCCAGCTCTGTAAATGGCTGACTGAGCAGCTTGTTTATTGTGCAGCCGACTCTGTAACAGAGGCTGACTTTGTTTCTTGTGCTTAGTGATGTCCTGCACATTCCTACAACTGCTTCTGTATGATGCCTGGAATTGTTTAGCCTGGTTAGCCTGGTTTTGTAACTGTAATCTGTGACAGTAAGAATTATTAGAGATGAAAAATCCAACAGCTGAACTCTAATCTTAACAGACATACCACAAAACTGGTTCTCGTATTCTCCAAAATCACTTACAGCCTTGGCTGGCAGGAATTGTTGGACTGGAATACTGTTACACAACAACGAATTGATGGAGGAGAAGAGGAAGTACAACTGTACAGAGCAAACAGAAAATTAAGCATAATGTTCAAACTTCCCAAAGAAGACTTAGGATCTCATTGAAGAGAATGAGAGACATAAGGCTTAGCATGAAAAGGGAACTAATGATTTTGTATTTATTGTTAGAGTAGAAAACCCAACTTGATGGATCCTTTTGAGCTACGAACACTTGTGGTATATTTCAGGTTATGCCTATAATTTAGGTGTAACTTGCATAGGTAGAATTTGCAAAGTAGCCGGTTTTGGTACTGGTTCGGATTCGGGTTTGGGGGTTCAGTTCGCAGGTTCTGCTAATATATTTTTTTTTTTTTTTGTGTTTTGGGTTCGTTATAGTACAAAAAACATGGAAAAATAATATATATATAGGCTGCACACACACACACACACACATATATATATGTGCAGCCTAGAAGCATGAATTAGGATTAGAATATCACATAACATCATATAAACAACAAAACTGCCATAATCTTGAATGTCATTTAAAACATGCATGATAAATAGTCATCGTTCAAACTTCAAGTTCAATATTACAACACTTCTAAAGTTTTAATCATCATAAGGATTATCTAAATCATCAATATCAATGTCAACATTGACATTCAATGATGTAGGAAGACTATATGAATCACAAGTAGTGCCAATGGAACTGTCACTAGCACTACTATTGTGCCCATGCTGCTGCTGGATATCAGACTCCTCATATGCAATATTGTGGTAAGTGGAAGCATCCAAGTTAGTATGCTCTGGCTCTATATCCCACAACTTCGTCTCCCCTTCCTTGTAGTCACGTTGTTTGTGTGAAAGGAGACACAAGTTGGAATGCACATATACTAAGTTCTTCGCTCTTTTTGAGAGCAATTTATTGTGCTTTACTGAGTAGATGAAAAAATATGTGCTCCAATTCTTCTTAGATGCAGATGAACTAGCAACCTATGAAGACAAAGTAAACAATTAAAGTTATATTTTATAAAAAAATAAAAATTATAAATGAAACTTTTAAGGTAAAATATG
The DNA here is from genome assembly GCA_007258455.2 of Sequoia sempervirens. Lineage (NCBI taxonomy): Eukaryota > Viridiplantae > Streptophyta > Pinopsida > Cupressales > Cupressaceae > Sequoia > Sequoia sempervirens. Next base: position 400,631,372 of record VDFB02000015.1, read on the forward strand.
AAAATTTATTAAACTTGTGATAAAATTTTGATTGCAAGAGGCTGCAAATGTTTGAAGTATCAGCCATCGAAGTATCACCAATTGTGAGCATCCTTTAAGAACCTATCACGAAGAGCATCAACACCTTGACCATTTGAGTGCACAAAATCAATGAACTCATTTGTGACTACACCTCCCATTTCAAGATCAGGGAATAGTCTTATGAATGCTGCCTTGTACCCTTAAGCCACTTCAAAATCTCTATATGGAGGAAGCCTTCTTGGCACTGAAAGAATTTGACTATTGTAGTATTTTGGAGTCAATGCAAAGGCAAGATGTAATGGAGTTGTCATTTTGTTCCATCTTTCTTCAACAATTGTTTGCACTTGTTTGAAGAAAGTCTCTTCAGGGTCTTGCTCTTTTGCATTTATGGTGCACTTGATCTTCTCAAGCATTGAGTCTATACCATCATATATCTCTTCAATGCATGGCTTGTCCATGTTAGGATAGCGAATCATACTGAAAATGGGCTCGGTGAAACTAAGGAGATACTCCAGACGATCCCACCATGAGTCATCTAATATGATCCTCTTAATTTTTGTTGCCCTTTCAATTCTACATTTTTTCCATACAGACCAATTTTGGCTAGTCACCATGCTAGAAAGTGGCTGTCTAACTTTCACAAGTCTTCTCAAGACGATTGTGTTAGAGGCAAAACGGGTCTTTGCTGTTATGTGACTTTTTCCCCAAGAGAAGAGAAAGTTATGAAATAACCCTTTATAATTAAAAGGGAGATAGTAAAATAAATGATATTTAATATTATGAAGAATAGAAATATTCAATGTTAGTACCATCAATTATTGATCATGTGCTTCTTTGAGTGGTGATGCAAATGCATCTTTCACTACTGAGGACAGTAGTTAATTTACAGGGGGAGAAATGTTATGTGAGTTTTTCCCCAAGAGAAGAGAAAGTTATGAAATAACCCTTTATAATTAGAAGGGAGATAGAAAAAAATAGGATATTATGATCGTTTTGGTTAAAAGAGAGAATAATAAAGAATATGTATAAAAACTCTTTAAAAAAGGGAATATAATTATTTATTTAAATAATTATTAAAAAACAACCTTTGTGAAAGGGTGTGATGGTTTGGAAACCACACCTTAAGCCTTATATAAAGCATTTATGTGAGAGTTGGAAATTCATGGGAAAAATATTCAAGGATGGAGAACATTCTAGGAAGAAGAAAGTGGTTTGGTGAGCTATGGGCATTGGAGAAGGGGGCACATAGAGTGTGTCCAACTCGGGGTACATAGTGCACTCAAGATTGTCTTGGCTAGCGCTGTTATGCATGTTGAGTAGTTATTATAAGACATGTTGTATACATGAGAAGTAATTACTTTGGAGCATGGTGTGCACTTGTGTTGACAATTGTTCTGTTGAACCAGCACTTGTGTGGAGTGCATAGTGCGCTGTGTTCCGAAAGGAACTATTTCCTCCTAGATTGTTCCATAGCAAGAGCCAATACTATTGACATCTTCCTAGGGTGAGAGTGGCTTTTCCAAGTGTTGTTATTTAGATAAGTATTAAAAACCATTGATGCTATTATATATATATTGGGAATATTGGCTATATGATTTATGGAGATAATGTATAATCTTTGAACTGAATTAATAACACTAATAAATCTGCTGCCAATTATAGGTTAACCTTATCCAAATTTAATATTTGAGGAAAAGTATTGTTACATCTGCAACCTATTACAAATTAAAAATAATAATTAGAATTTAAAAGAAAACTTTAAAGAAGAATTTCAATTAGAATACACAATCAAAATATGAAACATAAAATGTAAATATTACTTCACTTACCTTCAATAGTTCCAATTTTGAAAATGATCTAAAGATCTCGAGACAAGTGGTGGTTGGTGATGAACATCTGAATGTCCTTAGCCTCTCCATACAGTTCTTTGATCCAAGCAATTTTATTCCCAATCTTTTGCAGCATAAGATTGAGTGAGTGGACCGCACAAGGTGTCCAAAAGATATGTGAATATCATTCCTCAACCAACAACCCTGCAGCTCTACAATTCTTGGTGTTGTCTGTTACAACTTGAACAATGTTGCGGGGTCCCACTTCCCAATGGTTGCAATGAGAATATTAGCAATAAATTGTCCATATTTTACTTGCCCCTCACAATCCACGACTTTTAAAAACATTGCCCCTTTAGGGGACACTTCTATGACATTGATCAAGGGCTGATTTTTTGAATCTTTCCAACCATCCAAAACAATGGACACACTTGTCTCAACCCATGAATCCTTTATGGGCTTCAATGAATCTTCAACCAACGTGACCTCTTTTTCCAATAAGGTGCCACACACCTTCTCATAACCTGAGCCCTTGTACCCTTTTGGAGCTTCATTAACTGTCATGGAGAATGAACATTAAAAGCTATTCCATTTCCATATATTCATCTTGCTACATTTTGGTTGGCAATGGCTCTACTCTCATTTTGCAATGCAAGTTCCAAAGGCCCCTTTGTTCTTTTGTTTGCAACGAGTTGTACACTTTGAGCTTGAGGATCCAAAGTGGCAAAAAATGGGTGGTCTTCTACCACAATATTGGAATTAGATGGGGGTAGCATTCCCTTTGATTTTTTTTTAATAAGCAGTGATTTGATTTACGGGCTTCTCGTTCATCTGTTGCTTCTTGCTCCATAATGTATCCTATGACTGTCTCAAATGGAATAGGTACATTGTCTTTCTAGGGAAAGCTTTGATGCCTTTTCCAGGTATTCCATACAAATGTGCTTTCACCCTAAAAAGTAAAATATGAACTAGAATATTGAACATCACATCCATTGCATTTCCAAATGTAACCACCATCACCTAGAACCGGTTGTATCATTTCAACATACTTCCATAAAGGAGAATTTGGATTTGTTTTGAACTTTGATTTAGTTGCAAAGCCGGAGGTAGAACCAATTGACATGGTGATTCCTATGGCAATTTTTTTTGCAAACAACACATTCAAAGCAAAAACAAAAAACTTGAAAACAAAATATTGATTTATAAAACCTAGCTCTTTTGAATCGTTCATACATTCATAGAAGAATGGAAAAACATAGATGAAATAAAACAAAACAAAGTTTCATGTTTGTAAAACAAAAAAATGGAAGAAAAAACTAAAAAAAAAGAAAAAACTTACCTCTTTCAAAAAATATCCTTCAACAATCTTTGTGGCAGCCAATGAACACTTGCAAATGTGTAGGGATGGCAATGCAATCGTTTGTAGAAGCTTCAATGATCAATCTTCAACTCCTTTTGTCAATCCAACAAGTAAAAATGAATGCTCAACCTGTTGGAATGAAAATGCTTGTTTGTAAGACAAATGAATAAGAATGAGGTAGTTTAGGTGTTTAGAGTGATTTAGAGGTCACTTTTAGGCTTCCCTTGGGTGTGGGTCAAAGTGAAACCCCAAAAAATGTTAAAAAAATGCAAAAAAAGTGCCTTTTTGGCTGGCTGGGAGTGTGAGTTTTGTCTTGGTTCTCTTTGGTTCATTTGGGTTCTGCTCGGGTTCGTCTGGGTTCCTCCTAGGAAAACTGGACCACTTTTTGCACAATCCTGGCCGAACCCACAGGCGGACCGGCCCAGGACCAACATCGGAATTGAACCGAACCCGAACCTAGGGCTGGCAGGGGTGAACCCAGTAACACAGTAAATTGATAACCATCTTAAATGATGTATAAATAAAGGCTATGCCTCGCACCATATCAAGGAGATTAATTTGTGTACTATCATTCTTCATATTCCATGTTGAATGATTTTTTTTGGTGTATCTTGACATTGCCAACATATTGGTATTTTCTTTTCTTATTTTTTTTAGACTGTAGGAATTAGTTAGGTATCTATCCCCCTATAAATTGCAGTGCACTTGGTAAACTTTTTTCATGTGACTAGTGGTGCTGGCGTGACATGCCCTTTGGTACCACGGGGACGGTGGGGAGACTAGACCTCATGACTTCTTGCTTGCAACAAGATGCTTTAGCCAATTGAGCTAGGCCCACCACCCCACCATATTGGTATTTTCATCTTTGCTTGTGGAATTCATTTTATTTTCAATTTTTGATCTTTGTGAATAATCACGTATGGTATCTGTTGGTTGTTTTCAACGAACCAATCAGATCTCGCTAGGTACCTATGAGTTTGCCAAACTCAATTCTCGAACACTTGCAAGATAAGTGGCCAACAAACGAGATTTAGCACTAATTGCTTTATCTCTTGCACTTTGGGCTCTGTAAAACCCAGGAGGGTAGTCCCACAATGCAAATTATATGACTCTTCTAAACAATAAACGAATACATTGCATAGCTAAGTAGATATATTTTCATCAAAGGCTAGAAAGATGAAATCCTTCAAGAAATTGGCATTTCCTTGAAAGAATTACACATCTAAAGCCGAGAATACGAAACAACACCAACCACAACAAATTAAAGATTGATCTAAAGATTATTTAAAATGTTGTTCTCAAGTTGGGTGACTGAAATCATAAGAAGTGCTTACAAAGATTGAGATCAGTGCCATTATCTACGGGCTAGGAGTTGAAGCAAATTGAAATGCAAGGTACATTTAATCCTGAACACCTATGATCTATGTGAAGTTACTTTGCAATTCACAAATCCATAATCAGGTTCTAAGACTACTTATCAGATCCAATTATCTTGCACATGAATTTACGATTTGATCTAAGCATTTTAACTGATACTTTGAACCAAAGCTAAAATCAAAGCATACACCAAAGCACAACAACGATGACAATTAATGAAATGATCTTTGATCAAAATTTTCATTAATAACTCAAGTACAGATTAAAATTGGAGAGACTACAAACTCTGGAAACTTGCATTATCATTTAGATATGCTCAAGAACCATACATTTGGCAAAACTTACTATCTAGACTCAAAGCATTAGACAAGGACTTCTTACATATTCGCTCTGTGTTCTTCAATTACACAATTCAATACCAAAATTCAACAAAAGACCTGCACTAATGGCCTTGAATTCCCTTTTATGGAAACAAGGGAGCAAAACAAGCTTCGGGCCGATAGTACACATGTCACATCCTAATTGGACCGCTACAAGACAATATTCCCTTTACAATTATATTTATATTTTCAATTGGAGGGAATACATATGAGACAAAGATTATTTCCATATGCTGCGAAGAACAAACCCGCCTTCCAAAAGGCACATGTTGAAAATAATATCCTTTAAATTGTTGTAGCACGTCCATTCCATTGGGCAAGATGACAAAATTTGCAAAGGTAGGAAAAGTAAACAAAATTCCCACTCAGCATCCACATCATTGATGATCAGTATTTACATGTGGTACCTTTAATTAGGAGACACATACTTTATACATTGTAACCTCAAAGGCCAGATCTGTACAATACTTGACCGAGTATATGTGTTCCATTTTGTATCCACTAATCCAATCCATCCATAAATATCCTTTTCCATTGTTCGTATTCCTCCTCAGATGGCCAATTGAAATCAATGATTTCATCCATTTTCTTTCTGTAAGGAGAATACTTTGTCATCACTGAATTAGGTTCCTTGTCAAAGTCTTCAAGAAAGCTAATGATGAAAGATAACTTCTCCAAAGTATATCTTTTAGCATGTCAATATTAACATCCTCACAGATTAGTCTTGCTTGAGAAACAATTGTGGTGTCCACTTGATTCTACCACATCTGCAAGGGCTTCACTTCATCATGGGCTTGCTGAATGGCAGGTAACAGTGTCAAATCAGCTTGATCATATTGGACCTTTAACTCTCTTATTTTATGCTCGAATGGAGCAACATACCCATGGAATGGTTGTTCCCTAACATCATTGACAAACTTGTAAGTCGGGACCACCTTTGGATATCTATCCTCTCGTTGCTTTTCCCCAGCTGCCATTAACTTCAAATCACTGACCCTGGGAATCCATCTAAGAGTGGGGTTCCCAATTCTCCATCTTCAAAGAGTAATTAGCATGGACGCTATTCAATTTACCCTGAATTTTCCTATTAAGGTGCTTGAAAATAGTATGAACAACCTTGACATTGTTCTCATACATCATGTCCTGTGTTTTCTTGAGCAATTTCTTATATACCTCAACTTGCTGAAGTAGTCCTTTTGTGGGTTCATTAGATGGAGCTACCTCTGAAGTACTCAGCTTCTCTACTGCAATGGGCTCCTGACCCATGTTGTAAGGCACAATTGACAATGATTGTTCAGGTGGAGGAGACCGAGGATGAGTCATAGGAGAAATGGGAGCAGTATGGCTTGAGCTAGTTGGCCCTTGAGACCTCAACACTTCCACTTGTTGTTTCCAAAATTCTTGCTCTGTTTCAAGCTCAGCTACTCTCTGTTGACTCTTATTGTATTCATTCAAAAGCTCATGGTACTTGCTTCTAAACATATCCCTGTCATTTGTGAGATGTTCAACCGTCGCTTTTGTGAACTTAGCAACATTTATAGTCATGTCAGCGACTTCTAGTGTTGGAGTATCTGCAACTCTTTTTACAATCAATCTGGCATTGAAGTCTGATAGCTCTGCAACTTTGGGCTTCCTAGAACTAAGAGACAATGACCATATTGCCAGAGCATCCCATTCTTGATTGAATGCAGATCCTTGAAGTGCCATCCTAGCCTCTTCTTTAGCTTGAAATAAAGGCTTATCAACCCTTCTTATTGTATCTTATACCACTGCATCAACAATATCCCATTCAGGCAATAGAAAAACACCACTCTTTTGCACAAGTACTCTTCCTTAGGTGTAATATTCTTAAACTGTTTCTTCATCTCTTGCATCACATTGGCTTGGATAACACCCTCAGGCAATTCAGGATGTAAGCTTCTTTCAACAACAACCCTCTTTGCATATTCTCCAGCTTTCGCTCTCCATACAAAATCCTTGAATGCTGGTGCCTCAATAAATGAATCATCCTCCATAAACTCTTTGCAAGCCTCCACCCTCATGTCATCATTATTACTCACACCACTCAATTCAGCGTTTCCCAATCCCAAGATACTTGTCCCAGAGCTTGATGCAACTTCCCTTGGAGGAGAAGGCATCCCTTGCTGCATATCTTCAGGGGTTATCATAATATCATCTTCATCACTGTCAGGGTAATCCACTACCGTGGTCTTCTCAACCCTTTGTTTCTTAATTGGTGGCTGCTTTGTGGGAGAACTTCTCGAAGGGGAATCAATATCAATTATAACAGGCGAGGATTTCCTAGGAGGCAATGAGATTGGTCCAGTTGGAGAGGCTGGCCTTGAATCCTGTAATGCAATAAAGGTTGGCTCTATCTGCTCCTTTTTAATTGTTTCCTTTTTCCTAGTATATACTTGAATATTTTTGGGTGGCTGATAGGAAGGCCTCTCCAATTGTACAGACGGTCCTTCTTTGGTTGCCTCAACTTTTCCCTTATCCTTGATTATTTCTTCTCTTCTCAACACACCAACAATACTTTCAAAATTCTCCAGTACATACCTTATCTGGTTCAATTGCCCTTGAATGTTAGGCAGAGGGTCATAACCCGGATTTGACCTCCTAATCCTTGTTACCGTCTTGTTGAAGGCAAGATGCATTGCTTTCTTTTCCTCTTGCACTTGTAGGTTAAGAATGTTTCTGATAACATCCTTAGGATAGTAGAAATTATGAACACACCCAATGACCTTTTTGCTTTTACTACATGAATGAATCCCTTTGGGTCATGGGTTCTAGGGTGAGCTGTCATCAATTTGTAGGGCTTGAGAACCTTCCCCAAAGCCTTCCAGCTCCCTTTTATCAACACAAAATCTGCAAATGCTGTGTACTCAGGGAAGAATGAACCCTTCTTATTTTCTGGCAAGTGGCAATCTTGGGATCCGACCAACTGTCTCGTGACTTCTATAATCCAATTCTGAGGGACACATCTCTTTATAGCACAAAAGGATAAATAGTAGTCCCATACACCCTGAATATAGTTCTATCTGGATTTGCAATGATATCTCCCCAATTATGGGTTATATTTAGCTTGGGCCTCCTTTCCATAGGCCTTAGGAAGTCATGAATCTCGTTAGGGATCCTTGGCCGATCAACAACCAGAAGTCTCCTCAGCTTAGATGCAAAAACATTATGAAAGACCACATAATCAAACTTCTGGTCATCCATATCCAACATTTGGGTCCAACACTACACTGGTAGCTCAACATCACCTTCTACCTTCTTCAAAGACATGTCTTCACCAAAATACTTCTCTTGCTCGTATAAAATCATATGCGTTAGAAGTGAATACCACCAGAATTTCACCCAATGCTTTCCTCCCTTAAGTTCAAGCAAGCGCCTGTGCATGTTTTCTGCTAGATAAGTGGCAAAATCATAGACCACATTAAAGGCTGCATACTGAATATTGCTTGCCATGTATAGATATTCATTGGTATAGTTTCACGTGCATCAAAGCCAATAATTTGATACAAGGAGCAGATAGTCTTCCTAAAGTGGTGGGTAAGGTAGTTCACAGGAAGAGGTTCCTTCTCATCTTTTCCAATTTTAATTTGCTTTCTATTCTTTCCATGTCTAGTTGAAGTAGTGTGCATTGGCAACATTGTAGTTCAGAACAAGACTGGTGTATTCTCATATTCCTTTTTGAAGGTATCACTGTCAATGGGGACCATATCCTCGTTCCACTCTTGCAGTTTAAAAACTTCTGCAATCTCCTCCCTGGTAATCTTGACCACCTTAGCACCATTGCATGCCCTAACAATTCTGGACACAGGGTCATACCTTGCTGCAATATCTTTGAGCAGGTCCACATCCACATACACATTTGGGACTACAAGTTTCCCCATGTCTAATCTCCAAGTATGGCAAATGGGATACTCACAATTCTTGTTCCCAAACTAGTTTCTAAACATTTGCCAACCAGTATAAGGCAATTTAGCATCCTTGATCCAAGCCTTCTTGTCCTGTAATCCTTCATAAATTCTAGGGCCATAGAATATCGCTACTCCTTGACTTCTTTTGTTGGTCGAGGGTTTAAGCTGGTCGACAATGTCATAAGAGAGTAACCTAGTTGGGGTTTCAGAACGAGATTTTTGTGTTTTGGGAGCCATGGATACTTAGGCGGGTTTACAACGGACTAGGGTTCTAACAAATTGGAGCTCAAAAACCTAATTCCTTCAATTAGCAGCTTAGGGTGAAATTAGAAGACGTAGACTTGAACAAAATTGACCGAGGGCAACCATTTTATACACAATTTTAATGCAAAAAAGCAATTAAATCACGCAAGCTAAATTAGTTGGAAGAAAACAATCACAACTTGCCATAATTCAAGATAGTTCGAATAAAGCACAAAGTTTAGTTTTAATTGTACTCACAACTTTTTGTGTTTACAATAACCCTAATTTGTTCACGTCTCAGCTTGAACACTTTGATCAATCTCCCAGCTGCTCTGCACCAGTTTGTAATCTTCAACCAGGTGAGGAAATCAATTTTATGTATTTTTATGACCCAATTACACTAACTGCTAATTCCTTTCAGCCATTACTACTCACTCATGTGAAGCAAAAAAGCTCTAATGCCCGTGTTTTTAATTTCAAATAGTAGCCGTTGATTTCCTTCTGAGGTGGTACAATGAATGGCTGAGATTGAGTCAACATAGTTTGAATTTACTTTGTAACAGTTTGCCAACTCGTTAACCAATGAGAATGTGCTGATTGGAAGCCACATCATTCCTTCTCGTGGGCTCCACTTCTTTTCCTAGCGGACGGAACAACACGTGTTGCCTGATCGCGGACCTCGCACATCTTGTGACAAGCATTAATTTAATGCTGCGAGGTGTGCGGTGGGCCGTTAAGATTTAACCTTGCCAATGCACGTGGACCATTGATCTTAAAACTATTGGGTGTCGGGTGTGATGCAAATAGACTGGGCTCCACTATGACAAGGACACGCGTCACGCAATCGCGAACCTCACACACCTTCTGGCGGTCATTCCTTTTTTCTTGTGCGGTGTGCGATAGACGGCTAGGATCTTGCCTTCAAATCCAACATTTGAGATTTCTGCACATGCCGATAAAGTTAGTTTAAAATGGGGCCACAACTAGGCCGATGGGTTTTGACCCTCAAGGTAGACATTTTCCTAAGGCAATTTTATAAAGATATTTCAGCCTGACCTTAGGCATTATTGAAGTGACGACATAAAACCATACGTGATGACCGACTAACTTAGGACTTGGGGCCAGTAATAAGAATGATTTCAATGGCTCAACTCATGACTTATACGACCGACAACCAGATGCAGCAGGTCAACATGAAATTATAAGGGTGGAGCTTTTAAGGTTGATTGCTATGAAGCGAGGGTTTTTGAACTAAAACCTTAAACCCTACTCATGGTCACGAGCCCAAAATTCCAAAAATTTTAGGAGCTCTATCAATATCAATGTAAGGGGCTAAAAAATTTCTGTTGGTCCCTTGTCGCTATGAGGAATGGTTATATATCATTCTATGTTGGGTTGCTTTTTCTATTTTCCAGGATCCATTTTTTTAAAAATGAAAATCCAAAAAGAGTTGTGGATAAAAGACAATGTTTGGCTCTAGATTTTCATTCTTTTTTTATATTTGGAGGCTATAAGAGTTTGTTTGAATAAAATTGAACTTATAAGGCTCTCTTGATTCAAGATTTTATTTCTATAGGAAAATAAGGGCTTCTACAGGAACCCCTATTCAGGTACATTAATTTTTTTTGACTCATTTCTATTTTAATTCTTTCTAAAGTTTCTTTTGGGATCCGGTTCTGGTTTTCTGAAAAATTTGTCTCTGTAGCCCCTCAAATCAGCGCTGGAAGGATGCAGTCCCCTAGATCTAGGTGACAGGTCTTGTGGAGCAACCGGTGGTAGATGAAGGGCAGCTTGATGGGCTTTTCTATGCCTGACAATGATTTTCAATTGGATGGGTATAGTACTTGTTGGTGATTGCAGTTACTTGGGCTTGCACGCCTACTCACTTGGTCAACTACATTGCATAACAGTACTTGGTCTGTAAGGTCATGGGTCGACCCCTTGCTTGTATTTTGTGATGATGTTTGATTGGTTCATATGGTTAGGGGAAAACAGGGAAAAATTCAAAAATACCTAGGAATTTTAGGTCGAGTGGCTTTGGGCAATTTTTTTATATCTATACCAAAGTAGCACATTGTCAGCAATTACAATCCAATCAGTGCACAATCAATAATTAGTAGGGGCAGTCTAGTCATTGCAGAATTAGTGGGAGTCGTCTAGTCAGTAGTAGTAGTCAATTTATTTTTTCTACTTTTTTGAATCTAAATGTTTTTGACATGGTTAAATTTGACGGTCATTGGACTTGTTATCTTGAATTTTTGACTTGTTTAAAAATTTGGATAACCAATCAAAATTTTGATAAATTTGAAGATTTTCTTCTCTAAGGCACGCATTACGAGGTGCAAAGATTAGTGAATCTCAGTCTTAGGTTTATAATCCTTTGGGTTACCTTTTTTCTCTCTTTCTTTTCCGTTTTTGTCAATTTCTGAGTCTTTTTCCTTGTCTTTTTGACTGAAATCGGTTTTTTTAGGCAACTCAGCAGAATAGGGAAATTTAAGCTTAAGAGCAAAATTGCTAAAACTTCAAAAAGATCCAAAATTGCTTAAGTGAGCCAAAAAGTCCGATTGCTCATTTTTGACAAAAATAAAATTGTTAAGAACTCCAAAAAGCCCGATTCTTTTTAAAATACTTGCAATTGCTAAAGTCATCAAAAAACCCGAAATGCTTAAAAAGGCTCAAAAGTTGAACTTTTTTTAGACATGACTCCAAATCCACGTTAAAAAATCTTTTTGTCTTGCTGTTTCAATAAGACAAAACGTTGCTTTTGGTTGCAATCACTCCATCAAGACCTGAATTTGTCTTCACCATTCATTCTCCACCATTTTTCTAGAGACGGTTTCATTACCCTAGGGTTTGAATTTCACCATGTCTGCTCATGTTGATGTTGATGATGTTCTGACCTTATGGGGTTTTCACCGCAGCCTTGCAGATTCCTGTTCAATGATAGACGAACCATCTTCTCCAATAAACAAAAAGATGAAATACAAATTTGATAAGTATCAGAATGAGATTTCCCCATCTCACGTGGTTTCAAATATTGACGAAATCAAGGACACAGAAATTGGGCATGTTGATATGTCTAAGTTTCTTGAGAGGGCTGAGAAATCAACTTCTCACGACATGCAGTTGTTACTGAGAAATATTCACGTGGTATCTTCTTTTCCCATTGCTGCCCTTGACCCTGAATTTGTTCTTGCATGTGCATCCTGTTTTGACAGTGAATCTAGAACCATCAAGGACGATGACGGCAACGTGGTTATCATACTTGATCCTGAGACAATCAATAGAATTTTTAGAGTTCCTGATGCTACTACATATTCAGAAATCACATTGAAGAGTGCTCACAAACATTACAAGCAGAAAAAGAATGATTGTATCAAACATATCAATCATAAGTGGCTTCTCAAATCACGACCTTGTGTGACCCGGATACCCAAATTGTATCGGTCTGATTTTAAGGAAGAGATTAATGATATGATCACTCTCCTGAGCAGAATAGCGGGATTGAAGGTTTCCAATATGTTTGAAAGCTGGATGTATAAGTTCATTGTGGTCATCAGAAAAGCACAACATCCAATATTTTGGGGTGAAATAATCAGTGACAGTTTGTGTGAACAGCTTGCACAGGTCCCTACCACACTTACCTTCTACATGAACTCATATTTGGTTTATATAGCAACATCATTGAGGCAGTTTCCAGGCCTATCTACTCAAGGTGACAGATCATTGGTGCCTGTATGGGAGTATTATGATCAGCTGACTTTAAAACCAAGTCGGGCGCATTATAGAAGAGTTCAAGATGCTTTCTTTGGTCATTTTATGTGTTTATTTGACAAAGCATTGGAAAACAACAGGGTATCCTAGGTGGCTTGGAAGAAAGTAAATGAGTATGGTTGCTTGTTTCTTCAATTCCCTACCTTCACTTATATGAGAGTCGGATGCTTTGAAGACCAACCTTATATACTTCCAAGATATCCAACTGATAAGATTATTTTGATGGAGCTAGGAAGGCAGTTGATGACAGTGCATGCACGTGAAGCTACACAACACAAGACTGGAATCAGTATTTCATCACATAATCCATTGGTAATAGGGAGGTACTCTTTGACAACTTCCTCAAGAGCAAAAGCAATGGAGACTGAACTTCAGGAAATAACATTAAAAAGATTTCAGGCCATAATGGATTTTGATTATAGAAGGATGAAAGACAAAATTAAAAGAGCCTTCACTCATGTGCACCGCATTGAAGACATTTGGGCAGACCTCCGAACAGAAAAAGATATTTATAGAATGGATTATTGCAGGCTCACGGTGGAGCAAATTGTTGATTTGAATTTGACCTTAGTTCCAGAAGGTGTAATTGATGATAGGCAGATTTTAGATCCTGAATATAGAGAACAAGAGGTTGCTAATGCGCCCATTCCTGCAATCCAGTGGTCTCAAAAGGAATCTGTCTCTATTTTTGATAGGTTTCAGTCAGTCTTGGCAAATACCAACACTTGGCTCAAAAGCATAGGTGTCAAGACTATTAAAATCAGAATCAGGGCTGAAGATGATGCAGCTGGTCCTAAAGGATTGAAGTCAGAAATTAGAGATAAATCAAAAGAAGGAGCTTCCTCTTCAGGTACCAGAATTAAGTTAAGAGTAAGCCGGGCTGTGGAGGGACCGTTGGAGAAGGAAACATTAAAGGGGAAAGGAGTTAAGAAAATGCAGATTCAAGTTTTGGATCAGCAAGAAGAAGAGGAGGTTCTTGAAACCTCTACCATTCTAAATGAAATGACTCCTCACATTGAAGCTCCAATACCTGATTCAGCAATATCCCCTATCTCCCCTATCGACAGTGATGTTGATTCTTTCTCCACAGTATTTGTTTCTTCTATCCCACCTCCAGGGGCTAGTCATCATTCCTCATCAATAATGAATACACCTGTGAAAAGCTTGCCCGATAACTTGGAGAATATTTTTGATACAAATCCAATCTTTCCAGCCATATCAGAAATAACTCTCTCAGAGATAGATACATTAGTAGCAAGCTTTGATTGTTTCATGGCTGATCCTAGTCGTAATTTGTCTTCTGAGCAAAACATGGTTGCTATACAAGCTGAGGCGCCACCTAGAATTTCAGTTGTAACACAAACTAAGTCTATTTCTATGCAGACTGCAGTTGCTATTTCAGATGTGACAACCTTGGATCTTCCTCCATGGTTAAACTCAGTCGCTCCCAAAAGAAAGAAACAAGCAGTGTCTCCTGATGTTTTTGATTTCCAAAAATTGAAGAAATCGAAACCAATGATTGCAAAGAAAGCAAAAACAGTCTCGCAAATATTTATTGATAGCAATAAAATGAAATATGCTGAGATTGCAGAACCTCTTGTTGACAAACCACATGAAGAGATGCAGGTATCTGATTACAGGTTCACTAGGGTGGAATTAGGCAAGCAGACTCATGCTAACATGATGCAAGACGCTCAGAGTTCAGTAACAATTTTGGCACAAAGCTACAATGAACTTCTAGCCAAAAAGGAGAAGCTCAAGGAGGACAATGATCAATTAGTTTCAGTTATTCAAAGGATTACTGGATCATCAGAAACAGTTGATTCAATATCTACAGTTGCTCCTAATGAATCAGTCAGGCAATTAGAGAAAATTGTGCAAAAAGCCAAAGCAGTTGATTCTTGGGCAACACACTTGATTGATCAAAGCATACCAATGATTGAAAAGACATTACAAGTTCTAAACAATGTCAAAATAGCAAAAATAAAGTTGAATCAGACTTTGGAAGCTTTCAAGCAAAGTTTGGATTCACTTGAAAAGGATTTAAAAATTTGGCATGAGATAGATCAAACCTACAAATTCTATGCAGCAATTCAATTCTACCAAACAGAGAGAAATACATAGAATTTGAAGAACTCATGACAAACAAGTCATTGGTTATTCAAGATCTCATCAAAGATATCTAAGCTACTCTAGAAATGAGTGATGAAGTTCAGCAGGATATCCTTTCTAGCTTTGAGAAAATCCCTTGCAAAATATTGAATCATGAAGGAGAATTACTTGCAGCTGATATAGTCACTACAGAAATGGCAGAAAATCTTCGTCAACAGTTGGAATCAGAGCAGTTTACCATGGATTCGATTCACAAGTTTGTTAATCATCAAATAATCCTTGATAAAATGCAAACTGTTTATGAAGAACATAGACTTGCAACGATAAGATATTTTGATGTAATCTTGAAGACTATTGCAGTTGCCAAGAACACACTGGGCCCCGATCCGAATGAATTGCAGATGATCATCAGCAAATTCTTGTCTTTCAAAGATAGGAATGAGACAAATTAAAATATTAGGTTGTTTTATGTATTTTACTTTCGACAAAGTATATGTAAAAACAAGTTTTGCAATTGCAAGTGTTCTTTCCTTGCAGTTTTGTAAAATGTAATTACATGTAAGTTCTTACAAAACAAATCACAATTTGGATTGTAATTTTGAATAAGTCAATTGCAATTAGTTATCGGTTGAGAGATTTTCTCAAGTTTGTTGAGATCCTCCCACCTTTTTCTCTAGACCTCTCTCCTATAAATACTTGAGGGGGTCTATTGTAATCTTTTATCTTTTTAGCAAGCAAGAAAACTCTGCAGAATTTTGTACTCATAAAGACTTTGAGCTTTATAATTACAAGTTGTTCATTTTCAAATAATATCAAAGAGTTGCAGATTTCAAACTTTGTGTTGAATTCTCACTTTGTGTCCATGTGTTCTTATGTCATTTTGGGGCATTGCTTTATGATCATTTGAAAATTGAGAAAGATTGCTAGGGAGAGCTTCAATTAATATATTTTCAGACTTTGTGCTGTCAATATTGAAGATTGAATTCATAAGTTAGAAGTTAAGAAAAATTGCAAGTCTTTGTGCTCGTGACGATTCTCATTTAGAGTAGTTAATAGATACATCATAGTTACAGACTTTGTGCTATTTTATGTTGTATATTTTCATTAAGTAATCATTCTAAAAAGGGTAGATAGGATCTCATTCCTCAAGACTTTGCGCTTGTTGGTTGCTTTCCCGTCCTGGAGGAAGTGACGGAAGTCTTTGTGCTTTCAAGAAACTTTATTTCCTCTTTCTTAATTTCACTGCATAGCCGCTGTAATAAGTTTTATTAACTTTGCTATTTCTTTTTTGCGAAGTGAAAAGAATATAATCTTTCCTAAAATAAGAGGAACGATTGCTGTCCTACCCATTTAGTTTTGTTTAGTTAAAGGGGGAGCCTTCCCTTAATTAGGAGAGTTTAATCTCATGTGTTGTGGTTGAAACCACAATTTTGTATGCTTTCACAAGAATACAAAATTTTCAACCAACAGGACTATCATCTAACATTTTTTACATCCAATTTTCCTGAGGTCATAACTTGTCTTATTTATACAGTCTATTTGAGCTTGTTTTTGAACAATTAGAAAGCTCACGTGGAGCTCTTTGCAATGGTATACTATTCATGAGCACGCGCTTTCTTTTTTGTTGTTTACTTTTCTCATCATGGAGGCGGTTCTAGGTGTTCCTATATTGGTAAGGCAGTTAGTAGTCATGGCTTTCATGTATTGAGGTTGCTTTGAGATCCAAGGGCTTGCAGCAAATTGTTTGTGGATTTGAAAAGGTTCTTGCTACCAAAGGGAAGTAGGATGCTCATCCCAATAATCTATATCGAGTTACTGGGATTGTGTTGATCCATCTAAAGCTAATATTTAATCTCAAAGAATCAAGAAATCCAATGGGGATGTTAAGATCTTGAAGAATTTACAAGAGTAATGCATCAAAGGTTTGTAGATTGGTGTACCCCAAAATTAAATTTTTGCCACACTTAGACATTTTGAAGAAATGAGTAAAAGTCTTGTTAAATTTGTCAAAAGGTCAAAATTTGGGTGTGCGTGTCTTGCATGAGGGGTAAAAACATGTAATTTCCAAAATTTGACGATCTGGGCCTGCTCAGAGCGACCTAATCTGCAAAACCTAGATCTTAGTTTTTCATCTGTATTTTTTAGGAAAACTGCTATTTTTAGAAATTTTATAAAAAAAGTAACTTTTTTTGGGTTTTTTTGGGTTTCTTTCGAAATAGATACTGGTAAAACTTTCTAAAAATAGAAAGTTGGTCCGTTAGGGTTCAAATTGATTTTGATTGCCTCAAAATACTTCCTCATCAGGCTGGTGTAGTCAGAATCAAGAAACAAGTAGTTTTTCCCTAACGGGTCTATTTTGCTTTTTCAATTTTAGAAAGTATTTCGGGAGCTTCAAAAGTCATCAATGGAGGTCAGTTAGCTGCCAAGCGCTAGATTCAACACGCAAGCGTTGAGCAGAAGATGGAATGGAAAACAAGTACGAAGACAAGGAAGATGGTGAAAACAGAGAAAATATTCTAATTATGGATGACTTGGGCGCCCCTAGAGGAAAAAGGCGCCCATCTTTTTAGGGCACCAAATGATGAAATTAGGGTTTGAGACTCCAAGCAAAGTTGCTCAGTTTTCTTCCAGCTCTGCAACGAATCCAATGGTGCAGTCATTGGATCATCCAGTCGTCCGGGATTCGAGATCAAATAGGGAAGATCCAAATAGAAGTCATAATGCAAAACATGAAAATCACCAAAATTTGACCAAGTCTTGGAACTTTAGGCGCCCCAGGTGCCTAGGGGCGTCCAACTTTTTAAGGGTCCTAATCCAGCAGTTAGGGTTTGCTAAAATGCTCAATCTCTCCAGAATTTAGTCTGCTTCGCAACGGATATCTTCGTCAGGGCATCCTACTGGCCAATCTCCGGCGAATTCAAATCAAAGTTAAAGATACAAAATGAAGGTTTGAATCTGAAGATAAAATCTAATGAAAAAATTTCTAAGTTTGGAGCAAATGGGCGCCCTAGAAGGAGATAGGTGCCCTTGATTTTGAGGGCTTAAACAGGGAAATTCGCCAGTAGAACCTCCGACGTGACTTCTACAGATTTGAAGAGGCTTTCCAATGAGATCATCAACACAACAATTGGAGTTGATAGTCGTCAGATGTAGAAGGTTGAACAGAGGGTTTGACGAGTGAAAATTTGAAAATCAAAAGCAAGGTGAAAATGCAAGGGGTTGGGCGCCCCCAGCCAAGAAGGGCGCCCAAGCTTTTGAAGGCCCAAATTCAACTTTTTGGCAAAAGTGTTCCTAGGAGACCCCTCTTGATTTCTCCTTAGCTTCGTAACGAGCCCAACCATTAGCCAATCCGAGCTCCAAGTCATCAAAGCTGATGAGATCATTTGTAGAAGAGAAATGATGAAGAAACGCTGAAAATGGCGAAGTCTGGTCAAGTTGGGCGCCCCTGAAGAGAAAGGGCGCCCAAGGTTTTGAGCTCTAAAACAATAGAATTCGCAAATGCAGCCTCCAAGATCACTTCTTTGGATTCAGCCAAGCTATCTAGTGAACTTGTGAGCTAGTCAGTCGGATCAGTGTAGCTTCTGGAACAAAGATTTCATCAAAAGATCAGAGGGAAATGAAGAACTTGAAAATTACTAAAAAATGGCTAACATTGGTTAACATGGGCGCCACTGGAGGAAATAGGCTCCCATGATTTTGAAGACTCAAACGAAGTTTTCCGTTAGAGACGCCCCCAGAACAATCTTCTCAGAATCAGTCAGGCTACGCGATGAATCATCCAGCTCGTTCATCGGATCAATCTAGAAGCCGGAGATTGAGGTCAAAGTAGGGGGTCAAAATTGTGAAAAAGTTGAAAAACTCAAAAAAATGGCCAAGTCTGAAGCAAGTAGGCGCCTCTAGCCAAGAAGGGCGCCCAACTTTCAATGCCTTAGTGAAATTTTTTGAAATTTTCAAAAGTTTCAAAATTGTGAGATGAAGAGAATGTTTAGGTTCATTGAACACGCCGATTTTAGGGTTTTTGGAGATTAAAGCAAAAGAAAGCAGACCTATTTCAAACCCTAAGTCTATTTAATACACCTCTTCAATGCAATTTTCATCATTATTGCAGGTAGCATTCCAAGGAGAAAGTTGGAGCAGCAAGTTTGGAGAAAATTTTCAAGATTCAAGAACTCAAGTTTGCTAATTCTTCATCAAATTTTTCAAACCAGCAGCATAAGGCCTTGCTTTTTCATGCTTTTTTCATCCAGAAGATCAAATTTTTGAAGAAGGCCAAGATTTTCAATTTTCAGCCATTTGGGTCTTGTCATCTCATTCTTCTAAAGAATTTTCAAGAAATTTTGTCAAATTGCAGTAGCTGCTTTTTATTTGCATGTCAGTGAAATCCTCAGTATATTCAATTTTTGATCATCTGGGTCCTCTCAAATCAGTCTTCTGAAGAAAATCCATATCACAATTGTTTTTAAACAAATTTCAAATTCTAGGGTTGGCTGCTTTTTCGATCAGCCCTTAGTGTTTTTCAAATCTGATCAATTGGGTCCATTTCTAATTGCATTCTGAACAAAATCCAGGTGCCAACTTTTTTCGTGAAAAATTGAAGAAATTAGGGTTTGTTGCTTTTTCAGTCTAAAATCAAAATTTTTAAAAACGGACGATCTGGTTTGTCTTGCAACGAAATTTTGAGCAAAACCCATATCTCAGGAAAGTTTTTGAAAAATTTGTCCATTGGAGGAAGAAAGATCAGCATTCTAAAAATAGTAAGTTGCTCAAAACTTGTCTGAACCTAGGCGAGTTTACAGTCATTCTTCAAGGTTTTCGAAATGGAGTACACTCCCAATGATTTCAAGACCAAATCAGCTCTCTATCATGATTTCATCAAAACAGCTGAGACGGACTTGCATCATATCAAGCCGGTGTTTGATCTACACGCTTTGGACAGTGCAGGCAACACTACCATCAGAAACTTGGGGCACTATGGACTTCTTGTAGCAGCATCTATTCCTATATCAGTTTAGAGTCTCGAGTTCGTAATCACTTGCATCAAGCATTACAACCCGGTTACAAGGGAGATTCAATCAGTTGATGGCAGGTTGATTTGCAGTTTGAAACCTGACATGATCGAAAAATGTTTCTCCATTCCCACTTGGCTTGAAAGTGTCACTATCTCAAAGGTTGAATGTGAGAGGATATGGGAAATGCACAAGGAAAAGTACAGTAAGAAGATTGCATAAAGGTGGATGAAGGAAAAAAATAAGACTCTACCTAAGAACGTCGTGTGAGGAGAGTTCAAAGATGAGATTGCTATCATAATCACCTTGCTCAACAGGGTCACTGGATTAGAAGATGCTACCAAGTTTCAGCCTTGGATGTTTTATGCTATACCCCGTATCATGAAGAAGACTGAGTTCTATGATTGGCCCACCTTGATCAGTGACAGCCTTCATCAGCAGATAACAGAGTATTTCCAGATTCATGAGTTCCATATGGTTTCTCACCGAGTCTACTTGGTGGCCTACCAAGGTCAATTCAGAGGGTTGAACACCGAGGGATCACTGAGCGTACAACATATCTACAACTACTATCCTCAGTTGGAATTCACGAAGTCATTGCATCACTACAAGAGGGTGAATGAGGCTTTCCTGATGTACACGGTGCGGGACCTGGACAATGAATTGCATGTCTGTATCTCTTCAACTGCTAGGGCAATGATGGCGGAATGGGCAGATTGGTTCATACAATTTCCTACTTTCACCTATCTTAGAGTCTATGGCTATGCAGGTGCCCCACTCATGCTACCAAGGTACCCATCAGACAAAGTTGTCTTCATGGAGTTCTTAAGGCAGGCACATGATGTTCATGCATTCTTGAGGAATAGAAAGAAACCCGCCCTCAATTTTCCATTGGGACTAGGAATCTATACATGCAGGACAACAACAGATGCTAAAACCATGGGAGATGAGTTAGACAAACTTGGTCTCAAGCCTTACAAAGAGAGACGATCTTATGACCCTCATGGCGTCTATGCTGGCCGACTTGAGAGAAACTATGCTCACATATCCACCCTTGAAGATTTTTGGGCCAATTGTACAGATGAGTTCGAGGTGTGGAGGCGTAGTTATAGCAGGCTCACTCTTCACCAGATGAAAGACTTCCTATCAGAGGATATCGAAGGATTGTCAGATGATGATGAGGATGTGTTACTCCCAATGTATGCCCGAAAGAGAATTGAAGATCAGCTCCTTCCTCAAGTCAACTGGGCTAATAAGGAATCCCTCTCAGTTGAAGAAAGGACGAGACAAGTCCTTGAACATAGCAAGGTCTTTCTAGTTCTCAAAAGGAAGAAATCCATACCAGCAACAGAGCTGTCAAGGGTACAACCATCACTTCCCTCCTCTTCTAGAGCACAATCAAAAGGGAAAGGCGTAAGTCAGCCTCAAGATGGTGTGAAGGGCAGTAGGTCAACCAAAAATGTAAGGTGGCTAGACTTCTTAGGTATAGTCATACATGAGCCATCAACGGTTGAAGCAGAAGCTCCTCCAGAAGAGCCTATACCTCAGAAGGAGACAGAAGAAGCGCTCGTAGCACACGATTCTATACCACGGATAAGGTTTTCACCAATCCACATTGACCTAGATATTGAAGATGAAGAAATTGCAATTGTACCTCCTAAGGAAGTTAGTAAAGATACTACTATGTCTTGTCTTCAGAGCTCCTTGGGAAGGGTAAGAAGAAGACCTTCATATCAGGTGAATTTTGATGACCTTGATAACATCTATCAGGAATCTCCTAAGAAGAAAGCAAAGAAACAAGTTCACTTTGATAGGAATCCTGATGGTGAGATAGTCATGGAGACTGCATTACCCCCAGAGGACAAGAATAGAGATGAAGTTGAGATGGACAACTTCGTGATGGTCAAGGCTAATCTTGGTAAAAACACTAGACATGCGGATGTTAGTTTGTTCAAAGTTGTGTCTGAAAGCCTTCAGGAAAGAGTGCTCAAGGATGGGGAAGACAAAGCAACCCTCAAGGCTGAAATACAACAGCTTAGGCTTTTCATTTCAAACCTTGTCCAGGGTACATCACAGGATACCCAGTTGCTGCCCCAAGTTTTAGAGACACCAGCTGATCATCATCAGTTAAGACATTTGGTTATTTGTGGGAAAATTACTCAAGAGTGGATCGAGAGTTTCATTGTCAGAGGAAAGGAGATCTTGGCACGGATGTTTTAGTTGAGAGAAAATGCTCATGAGCTACGTCAAGGTATCCAAGGATTTGAACAATTAGTGGCTGAAGTAAAACCAAGGCATGAAATCATCATTGCTGATTTGGATACAACCTATGGTTCAACAGCTTCAAAAGAACACAAGAGGCAGATCCTTGCTTGGAGAGAGCGTCATGTCTTCAAGGTTAAAACCTACGAGAGGATATCAAAGGATTTTATTGCCTACAGACAAAGGGTGATCGAAAATCTTCTTTTCATACAAGAGTTTGTCATTGAGATTCCTTCTCGGTACAGTCTTGAAGATGGTTCTTACGTCAGGCTTGATGAAGTACAAACTCAATTTCAGAGTGTTGTTCGCAACTATGATAGCAACAATACAGTTGGTGGCAGAATGAATCACTTTGCTATGATGTCAGCAAAATTTGAAAAAGCAGCCAATGAGGTTGAAGATTTCCTAAGATCAATTGCAAATGGAGAAGATATCTTGGAAAAATGCAGCTTTGCTATTGATGGGATAGATGCACCGAACCGGGACATAGTTTCCTGCTTTTTAGCAGATGTGATTGAGATTTGAAATGGCTTTCATCTAGAAGCTTTCTTTCTATTCTTGGAGCAATTTTTATCCATTCTTTGAAGAAGAGAAAGAAGATAAATGTAATAGTTGGCGTTTCACGCTTTTCCTGCTTTCTTAGGTGTTAGATGCTATCTTCTTTCTAGATTTAGAAAGAAAGCTTGTTTGTTGAGCAAGCCCTAGATTGTAAAAGCAAGGAGATTTTAGGGTTCCCTACTGCTTTGCTTGCCTATAAATAAGAGCCTTTGCTCATTAGTTTTCTTTAACTATGCTAGTGATAACAAAATGCTGAGCCTAAGTGCCTTCTATTTGTTATTGAGTGTTGTTCAAGTGTGTTTATGATAGAAACTTGTTGAGTCTCTTTTAGCCAACAAGGAGTTGTTGTAATTGCTGTTCTCTTTGTGTAAGAACAAGTTTTGCAAGCCTCTTCAGCTGCAAGCTCTTGTTCCAGGCATGTGTTTAGTAGATTTTGTTCCAAAAGTTTGAGAAATAAAATCATGAGCCTCTTTTGCCTTGGTATAATGTCTCAAATTTCCGTTTATTGTGTTATGCTTTTATGAACTTAATTTCAGCTCACATTGAAAGTAAGTAGGTGTATGTTGGGAAAGAGTTTATTGAAGCATTTTGTGAAAGAATCAACCTTGTCCATTTCTAATTTCTCTTGCTCTGCGTGTTACTTGAGAAGTTAGAAATGTTTTTAGCTTAAGTTAGTCGTAGTTGAAGTTCTTAATTAGAAAATCTCAGCTGCGGCGTTTGTGTTTTATAAACCTTGTGCTCTAGCTGATCAAAAAGATAGGCAACTTAGTTTTTAGTTTACTTTCTTTCAACACCATCAGCAAGAGGGAGCTTCCCCTCCTAATTTGAAGAGCAGTTTTTCTGTGCATAGCTGTCCGTTTCAAATTCACATTCCAGAGTTGCAAATTTAAACGCCAACACAGATTGATCTTGAAGTAGTTTAAGTAGAGAAATGTTATCTTCAATTGATCATTCGTCATTTGGGAGGATTAAGGGCTACATAGCTTGTGTGAAGGATCTTTGATTCTAATCAGGTGTGTTTACTGAAGAGCATTAGGACAATGGCATCATTTAGATTTTCTTTGTTCATGAATGCCATATGATGTTTTCCTATCCACTATTTTCTCTACTAGGTCTTTTATGGACCTTGATGTGTGATATGGAGTAGGAGTTGAAGGAACTCAAACTGGGCCAAAGCAAGCATAGTGAAAAAGGAGGGAATATTGTCTTGATAGCTCAACCTTCTCATGCCTTTCTTGTTCAGACACCTAGATGTGAGCTTTTTTTGGGGTTTGGTTGTACCAGTCACATTGCCAAGGGTGGTAGTTTGTTCCATGGGCTTAGCAAGGCTAGTGATGATAAGGTATGCATGGTAGATGACTTAGCTTTCCTTAAAGTTGGTAGTAGTGATCTTATGTAGATGATTTTCATGATTAAGAATGTCTACAATCTATGATTTGAGTGTGAATGCACTACCAATATATTAGATAATTCAATGGGGAAATAAAGTTGAGTTTTGATTTGATTTTGTTGCAAAGAGTATGAGTGACAAATTTAGGGTGATTGCTAGTGGTAAACATGATAAGATTGCTGATGCTTATAAATTTATAGGGTGCAGCAAGTACTGTAAAGTTTTGAATTCAAATATGGATGCTCAAAGGAGGCATTTGTTCTTTTCAGACAAGTGAAACAAATTAGAGGGCATCTTGATTTAGCAGGAAGTGTCCTTCATTTGTGTAGTTGAGGGCTTTTAGGACTTGGCATTTTTTTAGGAGATGCATCAATTGAGTGGAATGTCCCCTAAGGATATATCCAACCTCACCACATTAACTCCTCATAATGACCCTTGATAAGCTACGATGCAACATGAATTAAAGAGGGGCAATCATGAAGGAGAATGCTACCTAAGTACTTGAAGCACTCCCTGGTTGGCAAGATGGTATGCTATTACATTTGTTCTCAATAGCAATGAGATATAGATACATTTCCAAAATTTCACAATCATTAACATCTTTACTTTCAATGGAGGAAAAATGTACTTGAAGCACTCCCTGGTTGGCAAGATAGTATGCTATTACATTTGTTCTCAATAGCAATGAGATATAGATACATTTCCAAAATTTCACAATCATTAACATCATTACTTTCAATGGAGGAAAAATGTACTTGAAGCACTCCCTAGTTGGCAAGATAGTATGCTATTACATTTGTTCTCAATAGCAATGAGATATAGATACATTTCCAAAATTCTCTAACCAACGTAAAATTTCTTCTAAGATAGCTATTAGTCTCCAATTGCAATAGAATTTCTTTTTGATTACCTTCACCACAAGTTTGGAGTCTCCTTAAATCTCTAATTTCATGTATCCCACCACATATGCTGCTTGAATGCCCACTCAAGAGTGCTTCCCATCCCACATCATTGTTTGTTTTCAAACGAAGATGTTTGGATCCTCCCAACACCATTACATTATATGAGTTATGAATAACATTACCTGCTCTTGCAACACTAGGGTTACCTTTTGACACTACATCAAAGTTCATTTTAACTCTTTCAGAAGGCGAATTCCACTTTGTATTTCTATTATTACTATTGGCTATTATCCTATAAATGGAATCAATTAAAACATTATATTAAATAAACTAGAAGCCAAAGAAGGTCTATGATTATTATAAAAAATTGAGATTGCTGAAAATGTGTATGCCATTTTACTGATTCTGGTGGGTTTCTTTGCAATGAGATTATTATGATATCACGAGATTGTTGAGTAGCTCCCAACAACAATTGTTAATAACTTAATATTAATGTTATTGAAGATATTAGATTTTCACAGTTAAGACATAGTATCATTTATCTGGATACCACTGTAGTGTTTCAAATTCCAGGCAATTACATATCAATAATGTGGTTTTTTGAATTGTCCTCATTGCTCCTTAAATACAAGAAGATAGGATAATAATTGTACTTTTGAGGAAGGCTGGCCCTTAAATTTTTTTTATTCTTGTTGTTATGCTCACATTTTTAACATGTGAACATAGATGCAAACCCACAATTTTTTTTTAAGACACTGAACTTTCTCCTTATATCATGCTTGACCTGGTAAACAAACGTGCATAGTCGTTGACAATGCTCGTGCAATGCCATCACAAGCATGCTGCCTCAAAGGCAAGGGGGGAAGATAGTGCAAATTGGGTGCAGTGGAACCCATTCTGTACACCTTATGATGGAGGCTGTCCTAATAGGGTTAGGTGTCTTGTGGAAGACTCCTTGAGAGATATCCATCCCAGGATCACTCCCATTAGGGTTTTCTATATGGAAGGATGGAGGTCTAGTCTTCGAAATGAGACCTAAAACCTGAAGTTAACTAAATCTTCCTATTTGATTGCATTAAATAATGATCACTTTAATGATTAATTTATCACCTTAATATTTAATATTTAATCAATTTTAGCTTGATGTTCATCAAGCCAATCCATACCCAAAACTATATCATAAGACCACAAAGGTGCGATGGTAGAGATTACAGGGATCTAGAGACCTATTTCTCTTCATATCATATCTGCTATGCAGCTTAAGTGGTGCATGCGGAAGGGAAGCCAGATGTTTGCCATCATTATTAGTGTTTATGAATTTATTTTTGTGGGTTTGTGTCTACATTCACATGTTAAAATGTGGGCATGACACTTACTAATTTTCATAAAAGCAAGTTTGGATTTGTGTTAATATCATGTTTATAAAGATATAATTATAGAGTGAATGCCTGAAATAAGAAAGAAAGTCTAGGCATTCAAATTTCTGCAGTTGTTGCTGAGATGTTGATGCCTGATGCTTTTGAATGTTTCTTTTGAGTAGCCTTCAGCTTGACCCTATTACAATAGACATAACTAAAATACTAATAATATTGCCAACAAGGAGATTTCGGATTTGGTATTGAGTGGAAAAGTAGTATGAGGCTGAGCAGTATAACAGATCTAGTGACAATGAACATAACTATAGCTACAAAATATTTACCATTTGCAGCTGGAGGCTCTTTGGGAATCACTTTAATGCAACTAACATGTTATAATTTGACTGCTGTGACATTTTTTTTCTGAGTGTATTTACATGAACAGGATGAGATGGAAGACTTTACTCATTTGCATTTCTAGTGGACTGAGCTGTTTGTAGTTGCAATATTCTGGGGTTGTAAAAGAGGTTTCCTCCAGGCAGATCCTCCCTTAGTTGTTTCTATAGAATTTTGAGCACAAGACGTTTGTCTTTCAAGAAATGGAACCAACTCAGCTTGCTCTTAACGATCTTGCTATCATCCTTTCATTCTCAGAAATCAGCAGTGTTGATGGCTTGCATTGGTCGTTCATTCTCAGTGATCAATTTCATATGGTCAACACATTTGTGTATAGGATCAATATGCATTTTGGATTACTTTCTCAGCATTATTCTGATTATGGCTTTTGACTGCATTAGCGATTTCATAGATAGCAGCATGTAAATTAGGATATTTTTTGTATCCTCGGCATTAGTAGTGAGAAAGTTTTTTTTTTTTTCTTGAGACCCTTTAGAAGGTTCCTGGGGATTATCTCTTTTGGGGGCTTTGCCATGTTACAATGGAGAAGGTGAGGTTAGCATTAGGGGAAGGACCAATGCTAGGAGAGACAGTATATGGTTCCTAGATTGTTTATGCTAAAAGAAATAACAAACTGTAAATGTAGGAGTCAAAGAGGTATGAGCCCTGGCATTTATGCTATGTATCTCAAAAACAGAATAAACTTGAGTGATATTACGAGGACTTGAATAAATGGGAGACAAAAGCTTTCTAGTTCTTTTATCAGAATTTAGGATGCTTTACTTTGGTTAGATTTAACTCCTTTAGAGGATTCAAACTTTCTGGAGAAGGTTTGGAGGGAGGTTCTATAGTTGTAGCTTTCTCATCACCAGTTCTGTTATACTTATCCTCGATGGGAGTGGTTTGATGTAGATCAGCATTCTCCCTTTGATCCATCTTCATATTTGTAGCCTACCTTGCAGCATAATTTTCTTCTCCTTATTTTTTGTGTATTTCCTTTGATAAAAGTGAAATTTTTCTACTTCTTTGTTCACTTTCATTGCATTTAACCTTTATCCTTTCTCTAATTATGTAGGAACCCTCAAGTCTGGAGCTCCTTTAAAGAA
This sequence comes from Sequoia sempervirens, assembly GCA_007258455.2. Taxonomy (NCBI): domain Eukaryota; kingdom Viridiplantae; phylum Streptophyta; class Pinopsida; order Cupressales; family Cupressaceae; genus Sequoia; species Sequoia sempervirens. The sequence continues at coordinate 400,659,369 of VDFB02000015.1, forward strand.
TTAGAACTCCAGAGAATTCAATTATTAATTTATTAATTAATGGCTCAGGTTTGCATGTTACTGACAAATCTTGTGTAGTCTTTCACATATTAAGGATATTGGTTTAACTGATTGGTGAGAGTGAAGTGCAGCTGCTAAAATCATTTAATAATCGAGTGTGGCACACTTAAAATCTTTAAGATATTGTCAAAATCTGTTTTGTGCCATTGTTTGTTTTTTTCTTTTGAAGCACTCAAAATTTTGAGCAAATTTATGTATTGTATAGCCTGGAATTAATGGGGCCTCAGTCTACCATTTAGCGTCATTTTTAATGAAATCATGATGATTGAGCCATATTTTTTTCAAATCTGAAATGGGGGTTTGTTTTCTGTGGGAATTTGAGAGATTTCTAGGAAAATTGACCAATGATCTAGAAGAACGGTGCCGCTTAAATTTTTGCTTCCATCTTTCTATTTGGTTTAAGCCATTGGTTTTAAAATGAAAACTGTCTTTTAATATGAAAACTCTGTCTAAGTTTTCTGCTCTGTGGCATTTTCCTTTTCTACAAATACTCCAAGTAAAAATCCCTCACATAATTTATGGCTTCTGAGATTGAAACTCCCTCATTTTTTCCCTATGGGTCCAGAATAACATTATACTCTCCAATTATAATGAGATGTGGAGTAGAGGCGTTGAATACTCACATTGGGAGGTAATTTAATTATAATTATTCTATTCTTTCCATAAGGGGAATCTATGGGTTTGATGATATGGAGTATATCTTGAAATAAGTAGTAGGAAGACCTCAATTGAAAAGTTGAGAAGATTTAAGATCGTACCTTGCAGCTTCCTGATGTATGACAGTTCTAGTTTCTTTACATAAAATGACTTGTCTGCTGCTCCAAATTCCTCCAAATTTGGGGGGCTTGAGCACTCTAGATCTGATAAGTTCTTTGAGAAGATTCTCGAGTTTCTGGATTCTTTCTCTCCCCTTACATACATGTATCTGCATATCAAAAAAAAGAAATTGTACTATACATCTTGATACAGTATGGGTACTGCATCATGACATATCCATATATGAGTCCATATTTGCCATGCCATCTGGTTCCCAATCCAGTGTAGGGTTATGTAAAAACATCCAAAAATCTCAAAATGATTAGAACATTAAAAACAAAATTTTCACATATAAGTATTTAAATCACTAGAGGCAGAATTATAATTTAAAAAAGTAAATATTATAAACTAAAAGTCCAAAAATCAACATAAACATAAATAAATATTTTTATTTCAGTAAATAGCTTTTGGAAAAGCTGTGCACTGTGCAGTAATGGAAAGAAAAGATTTTGCATCTACTATACAGTTTTTTCCAAGAACTCTTTAAGTTTTTACTGAATATCCTGGATTTTGGAAACCTTATCTTCATTAAATATTTTTAATTCTTACCATTGTGCCTTCAGATTTATATATAATTGAATATACCTGTATTTTTATAATTGTCCTATCCAGCTGTATCTCTATTAGGGGATTCTTGAAAATGCATTGTATCACAATCTGATATTGTATTTGTATCTGTTTCCATACAACTCTGGAAGAATCATATCAAGATGTTTTATGTTAATCATATCCTAGAAAAAAGGCATTTATTGGTACCACTAATCGTCTTATATTCCAAGATAGGATCCACATTAAGGGTAACACAAAGGGATAGTGATTCCTTGGATTTCTTAGAATGGGGCTCCCAAATTTGCAAAATCTGCTCTGCAATTTTATGTATGCTTTTATCTCATCTCATTCAGTATAAACCCTTATTAATTTTTCTCTTTCCCTTTGTAGCTTGTATGAATTTGTTTTCCCGGACTTGAATATTTACAGGGATGAGATCCTTTTTTTTTGGGTACCTTGTGGGTTGTCTCTTTCCCTTAAATTCTGTCTCTTGGGCATTGAGACCTTATAAGTGAACTGTAGCAAATTTTGAGCTGGCTTATTATGTTTGGTTTGTAACAGTTTGATGGGATCTTCCTGTGTTTTAACCGTAGATCCACTGATTCTGCCTGGATTTTTATATTGACTGGTAGGATATTTTCCATAACCCCCATATCAGTTTTAGCAAGAGCAGCAAAGGCATTTTCAAGTGATAATTGTGGTGTTTGGCTAACCGATCCTTTCCCTTTTCTGGTGTATTCCTCTGGAAATTTTCCTCAGGAAGTTTTACTTTTCAGTGTTTTGTTGATTTCATATTTGTGTTGCTGTTTTGAAATTGCAGGAGCAATGTATCGTGAGGTTCCTGATGAATGGACTTTCCCTTCATCCTAGCTTGTGGTTGGGTGGCATGTTGCTCATGTTGGACTTACCCTGGCTAAATGTTTATTTTCATGGCAGATTGTGCATGTGAAAAAGACGTTTCTGTAGTCTAAGAATTCCTCTCATCAATATTAATCTATCTGGCAGTGGTTTGTTAAAACTTCAAATATTTCTCAATGCAGATTCTGGCATAGTTCAACACTCTAGGATTTGGAGTGAACTCCAAGGCCATGATATATTCTCCTATTGGTGTTCCTATCTTCACCAGCAAGATTCATGCCAATGTTCACTTGAGAGTAGTAGAAGCCTTACCCATACTGTCACTCTACTAGGTTGATCAGCCTAAGATTGAAAGTAGGTGATTAATGTTCCATTTAAACAAGCTCGAGTTCTTCATGAACCTAGGCTTTGCTTGGAAGGCATTATCCCACTCTTACTCTGAAGAGGAAACAACCACAAATATCCTTTTGGCATCATCGAGATTTCCACTGAGTCTGACAGGGTGCAATTTTCTTGCACTCAGATCTTAGTAGTCACATGTCTTGGCTAGGCATCCGTGAATCCATAAACCAAACTTCAAGCATCGTCCTTAAAAAGTTATCATGTGTTCCATCTCATCAATGGAGAAAGACTTGGGAGGCACATCCAGTTGGAGATGCCATGCATTTTCGTAATCTGTGAGAAAGTTGATAAATTTAAGGAACTGTTTTGTTAAGCAGAGATGCTCATTGATTTGTGATTTCTTATATTTTTTGAAATTTACTAATTCTAATTGTTAAAGAATAAATTACCAGATGTTGAATTTGCATTTTTGCCCTGAGTAATCAGTGCCGTTCTTATCAAAGTTCCATGGAGTTTCGGGGACGGGGACGGGGGGACGGTGGGGGACGGGTTTCCGGGATGGGAGACGGGGGGCCTAAATTGGGGGACATGAGGGGGATGGCGACGGGGCGGCGGCGGAGGGGCGGCGCTTAAATACATATAGTACTTGAAAAATTAGTTATAAAAAGATGTATAACACATAAAAACAAAACTTAAAACTTAAAAGATTAATAATTTAATTGTCTAAACTCTAAAGTTCTAAGAATCTAAACACAATAACACATCGCAATAATATATCATTTCATTGACATTGGAAAATGCAACAAGAACTATATGTTTCATAAATTGAGTTTCATAATCATGATTCATCAATCATAATTTGATAATTACAATCAAGTATCACTGTATCATCAATGTTCAAACTTCAACCTTCAAAAACAGAGTACAAGTAACAAAATAGTAAATACTAATACTAATAGTAAATGGCTCCAGGCTAATGGCCTGATGGCGCTAATGATCTAATCATCTCCAAGCTCCATGCCAATCTCCTCATCATTGGAACTGTTGGACTCTGCATGTTGAAGCTCATCTAAACCAATACCAACCAGCCCTGTCTCTGTAGGATCATCATCTATCTGTGCTGGCTCTTCTGGCTCTACATCCCATCTAGCTGCTGGACTCTCCTTGTATGTAGCTGTGTTGCAGTCAACTAGACGTAAGGCACTATGTACAGCCACAAGCTTCTCTGCCCTCCTAGAAGTAAGCCTGTTCCTCTTAACGGAGTGGATGAAGCTATAAGTGGACCAATTCCTCTCAGCAGCAGAAGAACTAGAAACCTGGGACAACAAACGAATGGCTAGAGTAGTAATTAAAGATCTATCCCATGCATAGTCCACCACAACTTGGGGTCCTCCTCTGACATAGTCTCCAAATCTACCTTGGCCGCCTCTGAATATCCCCAAAGAGTGGCAAATTTTGTCCACTTGGTACGAAGCAAGCTAGCCTCTATAGGATCATACATTCTGTCAATGGCCTTCATGAACCGTTCCTTCACCTCAACATCCTCTATAGGTGTTATTCTGCCGGGACGTGGCACATACCATTTTGGGTTCAATGCATAGGTAGCCATGTGTAAGGGAGTGTTTAGCTTCTCCCATCTACGCTGAATGATCAGATAAATGTGTTAGGTGTAGAATTGCATTGTGGGGTCCTTCTCTCGCACTTTAGCCTTCATTTGATCAAGCATGGAATCAATGCACTTGTATACCTCTCCAAGGGAAGGTGCATTAGAGTCCCCAAATCTAATAACTTTGAAGACTAGATCAATGATGGAGACAATATATGTGGCATCAGCCCAAAAGACATCATTCTTCACCACCTCCTTAACCCTCAACCCCTGCTGTGTCTTCGACTCAGGCCATCGGTTCCATTCTGCTGTCATTACCATTAGTTGCAATGGCTCTTGCTACTCAAGCATCCTCTCCAAGAGAATAAAGTATGATGCATACCGAGTCTCTGTAGGTTTCAGGAATTCCTTCTTGGAGAAGGTCCTGAAAAGTGCATGTGAAGTATGGTGGTTGCAGATAAACATCTGCACATCTCTAGCATCACTCACAATTGATTTGATCCAGCTGATTTTACCCATGTCCTTAAGTGCATTATTCATAGCATGCACACAGCAAGGAGTCCACCAAATGTGTCTATAGGTTGCCTCAACCAACTTCCCTGCAGCTCTACACACATGGGCCGCATCTGTCACTACCTGCACCACATTCTGTGGCCCAACCTCCTCTATGGCATCCTTGAGGATCTGGAATTGATAATGAGCATCCTTGCTATGCCCTGAACAATCAATAGCCCTAAGGAAATAAGGGCCCGCTGTAGATGTGACCATGATGTTGATGAGTGGACGATGCCTAATGTCCGACCACCCATCCATGACTATGCTGCATCCACTTGAGACCCAGGTTCTCTTCATCTTCTCCATCAAAATATTAATCTTGGAATAGTTTTGATCCAAGATTGTTGTCCTCAATTTAGTTTCTCTTGGTGGCACATATGATGGTCCCGCTTTTATTACCTTTGACATAGCTTGCTTGTAATAAGGAGAGCGAGCCACATGGAATGGAATGCCATTGCCAAAGAAGAATTTTCCAATAGCATCATCTGCCTCATCCTTTGCTTTTGCATTGAATAAATCTGCCAATGGTTGTGAACTTGAAGATGCCACTTTACGTTTCCCCTTAGGCTCTCCTACACCTGAACTGAATGGATCTGGTGGCCTTTGAATCTGCAAACTAGAAGTAGAAACTGCTGCAATCTGATCACCCTTACTCCTATGTGCCAATGTAGCTGTCATAGGTGTTGCTTACTCATTAGAACCCCATAATTTTAAAAATTCAGCTTTATACTTTGCATTTTTTTCCACCTTCCTACAAACATCTACACCTTTCCTCGAATAAGAAGAAAGTGAGCATTAGTTCTAGTAATGCTCCCAAACCAGTCAAGATGACAAAGGTGGCACTCCCACTTTTTGGTGCCGCCACGTGTCCCAGGCTGTGCCGGCATCTTAGTTGCAAATTGTTTTAATGGTGATTTTGGATCAAAGGGGCCCTTGGCATATCTTTGGAGGATTTTTGAAGGGAATTTATCTTTTCTACTCTCAATAGAACCTGTTTCAGCTTGAGTTTGAGTGTTTGAGTCATGTTCATCCTCTTCTATTTGAAAATCTGAATCATCAGATTCAATTTCACTTCTACTTCCATTTCCAATTTCTGCTTCAACCTCTTCACCCTCAACCTCATTGTCACTTCTATTGACTGAACTCATTATGCCTTATGGTAATGTCAAATGTGCTGCAAAAACAATTTAAAAACAAAATCAGACCTTTATAAATTTTAAATTTATAATTTCAAATTTATTGCAAAAAAATGAAAAAAACAGTATCAAATATTCATATCTTAAAATCAGATTATCAGAAAATTCAAAATAGATTTGCTAAAGAGGATTTAGAAAGTAGAAACTTAAAGTCTAAAGTCTTAAACTTCCAGTTTCAAGAAAAAAAAAAAAAAAATGAAAACAGAAAATGCAACTGGCAGGTGTAGAGACAAATTGAAATTGCACAACATAACTTTGTGTATGAAGTGTGAATTTAACAGTGTGAATTTAACAATAGATATTCACTGTAAGTTTTAAAGCCATTTAGATTGTGGTATTTGGGTGAGATCTCACATATAACCACAGATATGGCAATATATGCAGATAAATATTCTTGTACGCTATTTTTAATTCCTCCCACACCTTGTCTAAGTAGCTCTTTTAGTCTGTAACTGTGTATGCAAATTTTGCAAATTGAAATGCCAAAATGTGGAAGCATAGACAAGGCATGTGAACTTTTTGACAGAATGCCTCAAAGAGATGTCATCTCATGGAATGCAACGCACAGAAATTCTGAAATTGTGAATAAAAATAAAAATTGAAAATTTAAATGTTTTTTAAATTTAATAATTTATAAACTTATAGTAAAAATTAAAATTGTTATTTTTTTTACTTTGAGGGAATGCCTCAAAGAAGTGCGGGCTCCTGGAACAGTGCTCGTGTGCTTTGGAGAAGTCCGCGATCATTGTATTCCATGAGCTAACAGTGCTCACGTGCTTTGGAGAAGCCCATGGGCTTCTGCAAAGCCCGCGATCACTGTATTCCATGAGCCGTAATGATCGTGGGCTTTGCAGAAGCCCGCGGGCTTCTCCAAAGCATGCGAGTCTGTTCCAGGAGCCCGCTAAAATCTACGGCTGCCTCTTTGCAGCTGATCGGAGTTCAATGGAAGGCAAGGCGGAGGGTAGGGCACACGGCCACGGGCCAAAAAATAATAAACACAGAAAATAACAAAATAAAACAAAGAATGCAAAAATCTAACCTTGTAATGCAATCACCAGGAAAATAAAAAAACCCTCCTCTAGCTTTTAGCTCAGTCACCACTTCAATCGCTAGGGAGAAGCTCAAAGTCTTAGCTTAGTCGCATGCCAAAGTTCAAAAAAATGAAATGAGAAAATATAAAACATTATACTTGTTAAACTTAAAACTTAACATTTTATTTTTTCACTAAGTTTCCCAAGCGTCTCCCAGTGAGAAACTTGAGGAAACGTCTCCCTCAAGGCAGGAGACGGCGGGGGTGTGTGGAGACGGCGGGGGGACGGCGGAGGGACGTTTCCCAGGTGTCTTCCCGTCTCAGAAACTTGATGCTTTTTGGGGGGGACGTGTCCCCGTGGAACACTGGTTCTTATGCAAGGCATTGACCCTCTAGCTAGATTCATGGTTTTTTAAGGGTCAGGAGTTTTTGAAACGTTTGGGTGGCATAAATATGGAATGCAAATTTCCTTTTAAACACTTTTCATGCATCATTGAAGTAGGCCATAAGCATTTTCTTAAAGGTCGCAAAAGGTAGAGATTTGGCATGTTTAATTGCATTCAGACCAATGAGGCTGGAAATTAAAACAACGTTTTCAATGTGGGTGGTGTAGGTTAGTTTTAGTTCAGTGCTGTACAATATCCTTTAAATATAATTTATAAAAGTATAATCAATACTAATATCCAGAATAGTTGTGGAAATCAAAGAAATATTGTTTTTTACAGATTATAAACTTGGAATGTTTCTACAGTTGATTATTGTTCCATAAAGTTTATTGTATCTAGTATATATTTTGTGTTTTCAATTTTGAGCTAACTGTTCTATTGAGCAACATTTGAAATGCGATCCATTGCAAGCTTGTATAACATTTGCAAAGCATAACTTACATAAACAGGTGGAATGGAATGCTTTATTGAAGTCAGACATTTATAAATGATTATTGATTTAGTATCTGGCGTAATACTTCATGTTACTAAAAAATGAGACATACTCATTAAGACATGGACAAATGGAAGTCTATAGTTTAGTAAATTGTTTTTAGGTAACAGACATGTAAAATACAATGTGCCCTATTACACCTATCCATATGACATTGCAACATCCTTACCATAGTTTACAGGACTTGTCCAGTATAGGAGGGATAAATCTTGACATGCAGCAGATAAGATTTCCTTTGGATGTGCTTTGATCACAGGAGTGAATGAACACATTAGGATAATGCTATTCTGGTTTAGAACTTTAATAGCTTTGACTTTATGCCATTCTCTAGCATAGAGTTGGACCTCTACGTGTTACATAAAATGAGGAAAAGCATGGTACCAGTTAACTTCTAAGAATAACATAAAACATATATCATGATGATGGAAATTGTTATAAACATGAAATAGATTGAAAGTCTCTGATAGTCCTATGCATGGCCCATTTAGCATAGACATGGAGTAAAAATCCATATTCTGGTAAGAAGACCCTCCAAGCAGATCAGGTTGGGAGAAATGAGCTAATGAGGAAGGCTCCTGTTCATGAAAAGAGGACAGTTGTACACCCTTCCCTTTCCTCCTATACTCTAATGGAAAATATAATTTGTTTGGACTTTGGATATGTCTAAGGGCAAATCATAATATTACTTCTGCAGACTTAATCAAAGCTGTGATTAGGTTACTACAGAACTTTCAGTTTGGTTGGCACAAATTTGTTTATGAGAACAACTACTGTAATTGGAATGCTTCCTTCCTTTTTTGGTGAAATGCTTACATGATTGACATAAGAACATAGAAAGAAAGAAATCATAGTAATCATAATGCTAATAAGTGACCAAAATAGGTCAATGAGACATCTAACTACATCTAAATAAAGGTACTACGGTAAGAAAGAACCATAGATGGAAGTTTCAATCTTGATCTCCAACTACTTAAGGATTTACTTTTCTATGAATATTTAGCGTAGAGGTATTTGAATTTTCATTCTAAGCATCTAGTTATACATGTGATATTCCCGATTGCTTTAAATTACTTTATACAAGAGTGGTGCTCTTATAGTTGACATAGGAAACTACAGTGGTTGACACAACTAATGAACCGAAAATTAAACTGATGAAAAGACAACTAGCACAAGAGAATATAGATCAGCTCTGCCTGAAGGAAATTAGCTGCATAAAAGATCTCTTAAGAGGTAAGAACATCAACTGCAAAACAAAAAGAACAATAAAGCTTTGTTTTTGACAGTTAAAAGCCAAACTGGCCAAAAGGCCAGCTATGGTTCAAAATCAAGCATCATGGTCATTCAAGCATAGATGAACCAGGCAAAATGGCACTGGGACTGGCTGGTAACAAGTATCATAGATATCAAAACACAGCTGATTATAATCTGAATGTGTCAATATGCATCCATAATGGAGTGCATCTAACACAATTATTGTCAGCTTGAACTAGATAAACACAAAAGTCGTCAGGCTTCCATAGAGAAAAAATTAAAATGAAACAAAATAAAACAGAGAGCTAGAGGGCTGATACAGAATCAGCTTGTCATATGTCGAGCTCTTCTCTCGGTACAATCTTCTTGTGGGCCTTGCTTTTGCTGATTTATTCAAAGTACCACCCTCATTTTCAATTTACACGAGATCTTTTGCTTGCTCTGCACTAGTTGGATTTTTCATGGCATGTGGATAGAACACTGGAAGGGAACTGCGTGGGGTTGCAAAGCATGCCATTTGTGCCTTCTAGAAGTCTCCTGAGGGGTCCTTCTAGTACCCGTGCCAGCTGCTGTCTCCTGTAGAGTCTGCTCCAACACTTGTGCAGGACATCTGACAGGGGTGTGCTGAGCCAATTTGACCACAGTTGTTTTAGTCCTAGGCTCAGAGCTATTGCTGCAGGAATCTGCTTCCATGGCCACACACTGTTTGACTCCTCACTGACCACCTCTTTCCCTCATTAGCAAGGGAATTTTGGAAATGTCATTATTAGCAGAACAATTCTGTCTTAACATCCAAAAGAGAATCTGCATCATATGAGGTATTACCAATGATTATATCAAGTATGCTCAATGCTTCTGGTCATGCAGAATGCAAATCGATGCCAAGGCTCTAGAATCTACATCCTGGCATCCAACAAAAAGATAAAACCTAAAAGGCCCTTTCTTGAAGATATTTTTAAGCGGCCGATTTTTCATTTTGTGGCTTGTGCTTTTGTTGCTCAAATTTGTTTGCATTGAAGGTTGTGCCTACTTTATTTATGTGTGCCTATTAGACTTTCATTTGAAACTTGAAGACATCCTTAAGTTATCCAGTGCTCTTGAGATTAGAAGATTGGTGGTCAACATGTACTCTGCACATCTTAGGATTGCTTGATTTGTTTGAATTACATTTTTGTGATTGTGTTGTAGTTTTTATTTGGATAGTTATCTATTAAACATACCTAGTTGAATTAAATTTCTTTTCAAGGTGTAAAGAAATTTTGACTATCTTTTAATATTTTGCTGCTGATTTTATTTGATAGGTGGCTGAACGGGCTTTATTTCTTTGGAACAATGATCATATTATAAGCTTGATTGCAAAAAATTGTCATTCAATTTTACCAATTATTTTCCCTGCTTTGGAGAGAAATACAAGGAACCACTGGAATCAAGCTGTCAACAGTCTGACTTTAAATGTGAGAAAGATCTTTATGGAGATGGATCAAGATCTCTTTCAAGACTGTCAAGACAAGTTTCATGAAGATGAAGCAAAGGAGAAAGATGTACAAGGGAAACGCGAACTGACATGGAAGCGTTTAGAAGATACTGCTGTCTCAAAATCTGTAAGTAATGAGCTTGTGCTTGTTGATCAGGTGGCAGCAGCCAACAAGTAACGCCATTACCAATCCGAAAGCTATGGTGGGGAGTTGGTGATCAAAGACAACCTAGTCAAATGCCACTGTTTTAGCCTTTTTCAAAGACTTTTTCTATAGCCCTGGCTTGTTAGTTTGACATGAGATTGCCATTAGTGTTGAAAATTTCCTTTGGTGTGGGTTTACTGACGAGTTGACTTCTGCAGTCTTAATGAGAGTTGCATGCTGGTTTTGTACAGAATCGACTTGAAACTCACAAAGAACCAGGCAGTTTTTTGACATGGTATTTCATTTCACTGTCTGTTTCTGAGCTCTGATAAAAGGAGGATAGAAAAAGATCTTTCAGTGTCCCTTCATGAGCAGTGAGTGTGTAATGTCTTCAAGGAAGGTCCACCTCAAGTTTGTACTTGTGTTGATGCCCAGCTACTTTCTTATCATTGTTTCTATAAATCTGGACATCATCAGTTCTTCTTATAACATGGTTGGTTGTGTTCATACCATATTGAATTTGACATCAGATTGCTTTGCTCCATAATATTGTGAGTGAGGCACTGCTTATGTAGGTTATTTTCTGTAAACACCATTTAGAACTAGTGGTTGTAGAACTAGTTTTAGCACGGTTTATAAATTTTTAAACTATAGGAGCTGATCAATGGCTGTGCTTCTAGCATTGTTGTGGTCGAGAAGAATTTGTGCCGGTATCCCAAGAGATATTGTACTTGGAAAAACAAAAAATGACGTGTAAAAAATCAGATGAAGTTTCCCCTTTTGAATGTTTTATTGCATTTATTTAAAACAAAAGAGGTTCATAGTGTGTTTTCATGATATTTCTTGTTTTGGCCACATTGTAGATGGAGGCATCATGTTTCACTTATTCAATTTCGAACTTTATAGATTTGGGGGATCTTGATATGTGACATTTGATTGCATTGTTAGTTTCAGGTAACCTTTTCTTTCAATGTTCTCACTTCCTTTTACAGTGGGTATATCTATTTTTACTTCAACATGGTTAAATGTATTGTGAAAAATATTTGATTTCATTGCCTAGATTTTAGTGGAATTGGTCAATGTCAAGATTGATGGTTGGTTTGAAAATTCTAGTTCCTATGTTAGTGGAGTATTTTACCAAATAAATTAAGTGAATATTGCTGTGTAAACATAAAATGTTACATGGAGACAAAGTCCCTTTGTAATTTCGACACACTGACAATTGTGAATATTAAAACCATTGATAGTAATAACTGACGTAATCATGGCAAACAACATTGTGACGATAAATAACAGTTGGTGCAGTTGTAAACAACGTTGATGAAAATTCCATTGCTGTCATTATTTCCTTTATACATCATGGGGTAATATGATAAAAATTGACTATGAGAGATCCCGCCTTTTCATGATCCTGTTCAATCCATGTGTCGTCGATGATATCATCCTTTTTAGTTTGATCAGTCATATGTTTCTATGATTGAACATTATGTGGGAGTTATCATGTGTTATGTTCCAGATTTATTCTATGTTCCTTGATGTTATTATGATTCATACTGGATATTTTTGTGTACTACAGGATCTTTATGGATGACACTTGTTTCCTATGCATAGATGCTTTTTTTATAGTCTTATGGTTGTTTTGATTATCATAGATATTATTAGATGATGGGTTGTATTATTTTTTAAATGAACTTATTAATTGATTATTTTTTTAAAAATGTTATCTTAATTATGACAGTTGCTTTGGGTATTTGTATTCATGGGATGTACTGACATCTTTTGTTGAGTGGACAGATTAATTTTGCCAAAGGTGGTGGGGGTCACATAGCTACTTCCGTTATTTTATCCTTGTGAAATATCGACCTTGTCTTGTATGGAGAAGTAAGATCATGTAAAATGTTGTGAAACATTGTTTTGTATTATGTGGTCATGTGTATATGTGTGTTTATTTTATTAATCTTTTGAGTTATTTTTTAGTATGATTAATTCTTTTATGATTTATATGGTTCTTTATGTGGTTTAAATTATGTTTTAATAGTTTAAAAAGCTCCCTAGGTGATAGACTTATAGGTTAGGGGTTATTTTATCTTAGAAAATATGAGTATTAGTGTTTAGTATCCACTTCAAATTCCCATTTCTTCTTAAAAGTGATGAAAATTCGAGTTGGATTGGTTTAGCTGGTTAAGAGAGGTAGTTTCTTTCTTGCTTTCTATTTATTCTTTCTCCTTGAGTGGAGAAGGGGCTTTTCCCTTTTGGATGGTTTTTGACTTTCTTTAGAATTTTCATTTTGATAGAAGCAAATTCTAGGTGGAGGCATGAAGAGAAGAAAGATAGAGAAAGGAAAAATATTAGAGAGAACTTGGAGAGTCTTCATCAATTTGGGTATCTTAGGTCCATGCCGACATGGTGTAACATGTTGTGATATGGTGAATAATTTTTGAAGATAGTGAGATTTTAATGAGGCAGTTGTGAATGCAAAGGTGAAGAAGAGCGAAAATGATGAAGTGTGTTAAGTCTGTCTATTGAGCATCACGAAAATTGCATCAACACTTGTTAGGTGCACTCTTTTCAGTTCATTTTGGCTGTGAAGCCCAATTTTGTCTTGTAAATCTTTTTTTAGGCAGTGAGCCTCCTTGTAAGCAATGAGCTTTTGTATTTGGACAGTGAGTCCTATTTAGGGTAGTGAGCCTTATATATTCAGTTTTGGAACTACTTTATATTGTGACTTAATCCTCACCATGGTTTTTCCCTCATTAGGTTTTCCATGTAAAATCTAGTGTTCAGTGTGTTGATTTTACTTTTTGTTATCTGCAGTTCACGATCATACTCAATAACAGAATAGTGTGATTGTGAAATCAGTAAGTGTTGAAATTTTGAGTTTAAATTTGGTGACAATTGATTCACCCCCTTTAGTTGTCTTGTGCCTTTTAACAATTGGTATAAGAGCTTTGGTTCCTTGGTATAAAGTTTAACCACTTGAGGAAGATCCTGAAGATTGATTAAATGGATGATAAATAAGAACTCTGGGCGGCACTTGAGGATCTTGACAAAGTTGAAAATGAAAACAAAGATCTGAAAGAAAATCTTGATGATGCAAATGAATGTGTTCAGAAGCTGAAATAATAGTTGAAGAAATTCAAGGAAAGACATAGAGAAGTGAGTAGTAGAAACAAGAGATAATTGAACTGAAAGTGCTTGTAGAAGAAAAGAAGAGAATTGAAGAGTGTCTAAATTCAATGGTGCAGAACAAGTTTGATGAATGCTTTAAACTTGAACAAGAGGTAGTAAACTTGAGAGTAGAATTGGAGAAGGCAAAACTATGAGAATAATTTCAGATCTAGCTCCGACAAGCTTGAAGAACTGCTTGCAGGACAAAAACCAAGTAAAGACAAAGGTGGCTTGGGAAATGAAGCAGGTGAAAGTTCAAAGGACAATCAAATGACTCAAGACAAAGGGAAGCAAAAAAGAAATTCAAGAAATTTTGCAAGGAGACCGTCTGTGAGATAACCCAATGCACAAAGGTATCCATCTTTCAATGCTATTTGTTTTTTCTGTAATAATTATGGTCACAAGGCAACAAAATGCAAGAGTATGGTGAATCAGTTTCCTAGTTCCTTCTCTGGACAATGTTTTTCATGCAAGAAGGTTGGATATAAAACTATTGAATGCAAATCTCAGGTGAGAATGATTAGTCAGGTAATGATGAATAGGTTTAATGAAGGTAGAATGAATCAATCTTTTGATGGCTACTACTATACCTATAATAAATTTGGACACAAAGCAAGTCAATGTAGATTGAGGAGTAATGGAGGTTAGACTAATCAAAAAAGTGTTGTCTGCTATAATTGTAACAAACCTAGACATATCTCAAAGGTTTGCAGAAGTAAGAAGGGAAAGTAGTTTGCTCTGATAGAGAAGAGTGAACCAGTAAAGAAGATTGACAAAGAAGAAAGAAGACCCTAAAACTACTGATGTGTCTGTGCCCTCTTCTAGTATGGACAATTCCTCCGGGAATTAGACCTAGCATGGTCTTAGAGGGAGCATTATCAAAAAATTGTAAAAACCGCCTAGATGAATGGAGTGTCAGAGGCTGGCATGAGGATGTAATGTGAAGGATGGAAAAACAGAGGTCTTGGAAAAGGAATCGGAAGAAAACATGTTAACATGTTGATTTGCAGATCGAATTAGGGTTTTCTGTGTTGAGAAAAATGCTTTTAGCAGCTTTTTGATGTTTGTCGCATTTAATGCGAGTTAGGGCAAATCGATGGTGTATAAGGAAAAATTTGGTAGCCTATTTGATCACTTGAGCACTTGAAGAGTTTGAAAGGCGTCTAAGAGCAATCTTGAAGCTATCTGAAGCATTTTTGAAGTAATTTGAAGAAATTATTATGGTTACTCAGGAATTATTTCTTAGTTTGTGAAGGAAAAAGAAGTCTCGACTAAACAATAATGAATTCAAGAAAGTAAGCACGACAATGGATAGAGGATCGAGTAGCGATGTTGCACCAAAATTGAAAGGAGTTGAATTGGAAGAATTTGATCATAGGAAGATGAAGGAAATGAAATTAGGGCTAAAGGAAAATGAATTACAAAGCATCAAAACCCTAGGTATGGATTTATGGGAAGAATTTCCTTGGTTTGCTGATAAAGATTTCATCTTGTTATTGTTGAGTAGATTCAAGAATGACAGTATTATGTTGGACAAACCCTACCTAATCATGAAGGAAGCGATAACTAGGTTATGCAATATTGGGGATCTCCTTGGAAAGAAAGTAGTGAAATACAAAGATGTGGAGGAACTCACTGGCATTGATAAAGACCCTTGAGCTCTATTGATAAACACTTTTGCAAATTCCGTTGTAAGGTATGTTGCGTACGACATTTCTTACAAAATCTATTTCAGAAATCGTGAAGGTTTGACATCGGCTATTGTTGTATATCTTGCACATATGATGGTTAAGGAAAATAGGTAGTTTGATTTGTGTAGCCTATTACTTGAAAATCTAATTGAGAATGCCCGAATGTCATTGGTTGAGGGTTATCCCTTTTGGTTTGGATCTTTGCTTGCGTGCTTGGCTTTTTACTTTTTGAACTCCCTATTGGGAAGAGAAAATGTTGTGTGGAAATCCGATATTCCTATTGGGAAACAAGTCTACAAATACTTGGAATCGTTAGTGGATAATGTAACTAATTGCCGATCATATTTCACATCCTTAAAAACAAATCTGTGCTCCAGTATGTCAGTACCCAGTTAGTTTGAAGTGGGTTCGTCCTCTGGTAAGAGAGAGTTGGAAGTTATCATTGGTGAGTCTCCTTCAAAACTGAAAGAGGAAAACTATTGTAACAAATGTCTTCGAAAAAAAGAAGAATGAAGAAGAATTTATGTTTGGATATGACTCCTTTGATCCAGAGGATATACAAATGCTGTTGGACAAGGGCGAGATGAAGAAGATTGGTGAAATGTGGAATGCGTGCTCTCCGATTGAGAAACTTAAAACTAATTATGTGCTGGTTGACTACTTGCTGAATAAGGGTATTTCAGTTTCAGATGTATCAGATTCTTTACCAGATGATCTAGTAGAGATTGTTGAAGAGAGAACATTGTTGGAAGGACATGAAGGTCATAAGTTCAAAGCTATGCTTGAAAGAAGACGTAACAAAGCAAAGCAAGTGCTGTCTAAACATATGAATGAGACAAAGGAATGCATCAAAGAAATATCTAACATCTATAGGTATTGTCTCTGGTGGTCGACAACTGTTGACAATTTCAGAAGCAGAATTGAAGCCATTGAATCTGAGATGAACAGTATTGGAAAGAACTTTTATTACTTCAAAGACGGATGAAAAGTAGAGAATAAGGGTTGGAGAATTGCAGGTGGAATTGCTGACTACTCAAAGGCAAAGAGAAGATATGGTTAGAGCCTTTTGGTTGGTTAAGGAAGTTGCTAAGGTTCAGTTAGACCATCTCTCTAGAATTCTCTTTGATGCAAAAAATTGTGAATGACAGTGTTTGTCTTCTAATTAGATATCCTCCTTTACATAGTTGTCTTTGTTGGAAGGTATGAGTGCAAGAATGAATTCGGCTGTTCTTGCTTGGAAAAGAATTCTTCCGATCATAAGAGAGGTACAAAAAAATCTTTGATGTAAAGTATCATTCTTGTTTGAATGCTTGAAATGGGAAGTTAGAATTCTTGTGTATATACAAAGTCATCATATGCATATGTTTACATCCTACCTTTTTGGTCGCCCTTTGCTATTGATGTCAAAGGGGGAGAGAGTCATGTGAGTAGGGAGAGAGTTATGCTAAGGTGATAGGAGAGAATGCTGTGTTTTTGAAATTTTTTGACACATGTTGCCATCAATGACAAAGGGGGAGATTGTTGGAAGAATGAAGAATAATGATCATCTTTATAGTTTTGTGTTGTCATTGATGTCACTATGTTGTGATTGCAAGTCTAAGTCAGTACTTGATCCGATATTTTGGTCCGGTATTGTTGTGACCTTTTCACACATCGCCCCATTCAAAATGGGGACCCCTAAATTTTGCTCCATTCTGGTCTTTTGGCTTTGGTTTTTGTCTCTCTCTTTCCGTCTCTTTTCTGGTGTCTGCCTTTCCGGGGACGTTCTCGTCTACAAGCTTAAACGTAAAATTTGGTCAAGTCTGAAAATTAGGGTTTGTACTTTCCTGGTCAGTTCAAGGTCAAACGAAGTGAATAAGTTGAAAATAGAGATTGACATTGATGTCGGTATGCTTCCAGCAGGCTTCCACTAAAATTTCATCAGATTCTGACAACTTACTATTTTTAGTAAGCGTGTAATTCAGGGCATTCTGTCTGCATTTTTGAGGTTTTAACAGTCACACTGCATTCATGACACATCAAGCTGCTTGCGTGCAAAATTTGAGCTAAAACATACAACTTACTATTTTTAGCAGTTCAGCTTCCGGAGCAGATTTCAGGGCCTATATGCAGAGTTTTGCAACGCATGTCTGAAGATTCCTTCTGGGTTTTCAGAGACCTTCGCGATGTTGTAACATGCAAAGCGAGATGATAACTTTCAGTGTTCAGTCTTTCGAGGCTATTTTTAGGGTTTGCATGTCAGGGTTTTCTTTGCATGTCTGCATATTCCTTATGGGTTTTTCGAGAGCTTCGTAGTGATGTGACATGCAAACGGAGATGGTCACTCATTTAGGAACTTACTATTTTTAGCAGGTGCATCCCGACAGCCGCCTCCCAACACTTCAGAATCACGAGCTGATCGCAACGCAATAGAAACAAGAACAAACGAAGATCATTTGATATGCATGTAGAACAAATTAGGGTTTCTAGCTTCGGGACCCAAAAAGAGGGGTAAAAAGTCAGAATTTTCGAAAACTGGTGTATACCACCGCGATCAACATCCTTCAAGCTGTCTTCTGGTAAAATTTGAAGTCAAACAGAGCACTTACTATTTATAGTAAGTCATTTTGGAAACAGGCTAAAAATAGCAAATCAACAACATGCGCTAGTGTCAACGGGCAGGTCATGTGGTGAGGAGCGCATCATTCGAATTTCAAATCAAACGGAGTTGTGGAGGTATCAGAAGCAGACAATTACTATAAATAGCAAACCACCTTCAGAAATGGGCTAAAAATAGCAGGCCAACTCGAAATAGCAGTGTCAACAGGTTGATGAAGTCGTGGGGATCCAGTGTTCAAAATTTCAAGGCAATCTGAGCCCCTGAGATATGAAAATCAAAAGACTTACTATTTATAGTAAGGCATGAAGAAGCTGGCGGAGACAAGGAAAATGGCTAAGTGTTGGACTTCATCTTGCACCACCATGAAAATGCGCCCTCCTCACAAGCCAAGCATGGAAAAGTTTCTAAGTACAAGCTTCATCCTTCAACCTAGGTAAAATGCGCCCACTTTGAGAGGGTTGATGCTAAAAAATTCTCTTAGTATAAAACTCATCCTCCTCCCATTCCAAAATGCACCCACATGCAAGCAAAATGCTAAAAAATTCTCTAAGTATAAAACTCGTCCACCTCCTATGGCAAAATGCGCCCATGCAACAAGCAAGTCAAAGAGGTCAAAATGTTTCATCCTGCACACATAGCTAAATGCGCCCTCAAAGTGGATGACTTCAAAGAAAAATGGCTAAGTATAAATATCCTCCACCACCTTGGAAATGCACCCATCCTTCATGCATGGCAAAATGCGTCCAAATGGGGCCATGTGAGGACAAAAACAAGGAAGTCAAAAGGTCACTTGTTGAAGGCGTTGGAAGTTTCATCCTTCCTGCATGGCAAAATGCGCCCATCCTTTACACCTTGCTAAATGCGTTCAAGCTAGTCAACAAGTCAACAAACCTTCATCCTCCTCCTAGGCTCAAATGCGCCCAAGTGAGGGCATGTGAAGACAAAATTAAGGAAGCTCAAGGGTCACTTGCTAGGCGTTGAAAGTCTTCATTCTCTTGAGCATGAGAAATGCCCAAGGTGTTGAGGGAGAAGTAAAGTATGCTAGGCGTTGGGAGTTCTAAATGAAATTTAATATTCCCCTTCAAGTTGGATATGCGTCCAAGGTGTTGAGGTGGTGAAAACATAGGCGTTGAAAGTGCTAAGTGATGAAATTTTTTCCTAAGTGTCATATGCGCCTAAAGTATATAAGGTGGTGAAAATTAAAACATGCTAGGCATTAGAATTCAAGTGTGATGTGGTTTCATGGAAAATTTTCCAAATGAATTGATGAAATAAAATTTTCTCACTACAGGCAAGATGGATGAAGTTGAATAAAAAATTTTAAGGCGAGATTTTCAAAAATGCAAGGTGATTTTAATTTTTTTTTTCTAAGGCAAAGTATTTTCTTCCTCTAGAAAATACGCCTACACATGAAGGTGATGAAATTTTTTTCTCGGGGCACGAATGAATTTTCCAGTGACGGAGTCAGAAGATGCTGGCATTGGAGGATGAATTTAAAAATTCTTCGAGTCTTAGCAACACAAAATGTTCACAGAGATGAAAAACGGATTTAAATTGATTGAATAATATTTTTCTAAGGTTCAAAATTTTAAAATTTAAATGAACCCGTTCGTTGTGCACCCATGGATTCATCACGTTTTCGAGAAAATTTTCTTCTGGGTACTGATGATCTTCGATGAGAAATGGATTTCTATGTCTTCCGCACTTCGCCGAGGCCTTCAGTATGAAGAATATAATCGGTGCTTGAATTATGAATTTTCCTAAGGGAAAATTTTAAAATTTTCTAAGGCAAATTTGAATAAAATGGTTTTTGGAAGGAAAATGCTTCGACGATGAATTTAAAGTGAATTGCCTAGATATTTTTGATTGAATTCTTCATAGATGAATTTTTCAGAGCATCAGAGGTGATTAAAATTTAAAATTTGCAAGACAAAACTTCGGCTGGTGAATGGAAATTGCCAAAAGATGAATTTAAATTAAAGATTTTTGAAAGTGAATTTAAAGGATGCCAGTCAAAGTTGAACTTCTAGAAGAATAAGATTCCAGACGTCAAAAGACAAGTGTCGAAAATACCAGAGAGGGAAAATTCGAATTCTTGAAATGGAGTAGTGGAGATTTAATGCACTGGCTATACTTAGCTCCTTCTAGAATTCGATTTTTGCTATAAAAAATGAGAAGTTTTTCATTTCTCCTCACCAATTGAAGGAATTCGAATTTGCTCTGGGTTTGAAGCTGAGTTGAGTGTGAAGTTGAAAGTTGTTAAGGCTGCAAGTGTTAAAGAAGTTCGAATTTTTGAAGCTGGAGAGTGAGTTGCTGAGACTGAAGTTCAAATTTGCTTGAGGAAGGTTTGTAGCTGAAAGTTGATTGAGGAAATTTCGATTTAAAAAGAATATTGCTGAGAGTTAAAGAAGTGCAAACTTGCTAAGTCTGATTTGGAGTTGCTGGAGTGCGAATTTAAAAGCCCAAGTGCTGATTAAAGTTGGCAGATTTCTTGAAGTATTGAAGTTGCTGAGACTTTCTAAGTGATTGATAATTCAAAATCTGTTGAAGAAGAAGTTGAGGTTTGCAAATGAGAAATAATATTGCAACTTCTTGAAGTCGATTGGCAGCCCTACAAAATGTTTTATTTATTTTTCGAAGTTAATTTGCTGATGGATGTTTATTGTTTTGCAGATGGCTGAAGCAAGGACAACTGGTAAGGACAACAATAGTGCATCCAGACAAGCTGTTATAAAGAAGCTGAGCAAGTCTTTCTTGCCAGAATCGAAGTTTACTTCGAAGTTGGGCATGCTGGCGGATACAAATTTGGGCTCTGTCAACTTGGAGACTTTCAGGAAAAGAATGCTAGGGATTGATAATCATCAGCCTTCGAACACTTCACACAACATTGTTCGAAGCGGATTATATGCAGTTTCTGGTTTCCCACCAGCCATTCAGTGTTCGGAGCTAATGATGGAGTGCGCCAACTGCTATGAGAAGGATCACAGGTCAATCATGTCACCAGATGGTCAAGTGCTCACCAACCTCACTCCTACTGCCATTGGTGAAGCCTTTGGAATCCCAGTGCATAGGAACATGATTTACAAATCGAGGGAGTGAGTTGAGCGAATGTATGTTTCTGCATTCGAGAGATGTACAAAAATGATCAATACTCACTGGATGAGCAACCCCAAGCCCTCTCGTACGAAGCTGCCGAGACAAATCATAGTAGATGACTTGAATCAGGAGTATTGTGATTTTATCATGATGCTAAGTCGAGTTGGAGGCTGCCCGCAGTCGTTTATTTTTGAGCCATTGATGTTCTATTACATCAACCTCGTGCTGGAAGAAAAGGAGTACGTCAACTGGGCTGAAATGATCAGTGACAATTTGCACGAGCAACTCCTGAGCTTGAGAAGAACGAAGACATTCTATATGGGCTCTTACATCATTTACATGCTGGCTCGTATGACGAAATATAGAGGAATTTCATATAAGGAGCCTGTTGGCTATGGTTCTCATCAGTTTAAAATTCATGAGGCTTGTCCGCAGTTGCATTGCCCAAGAATTGATTGAGAGGTATGCGTGCTGGCTTATACAGTTTCCAAAGTTTTCTTACATAAGGCTGCAAGGATTTTCGTCATATCCATATAGACTGCCTAAGTACCCAACCAACAGAATATTGATGTTAGAGATATCTAGGCAATTGGTTGCCTACGATAAAATTCAAAAGAAAAAGAAGAAGGGAGGTGTTGACTTCCCAATTGTCATGGGCAATTCCGATGAAGTGTGTCTTTCATTACAGGCAGCTAGAGAAGCCGAGAGCGAGCTTCAACTTTATCACTTTTCCTATCACACCAGTAGACAGCACTATGATTCACATAACAACATCAAATGGGTACTGTCAGAGGAATTTAAACATAAGGAAAACATTGAGGATTATTGGGCTGATGCATCGGATGAGGCTGAAGTCAGGAAAAGAGTGTTCTCTAGGTTGCCAATAAACATGATTAGGGAGTGTGAAGTCATTCCGGTACCAGACCAGGTAGATGAGGACATGAACGTTGTCCATCTAGATTATGAAGTAGTGAGAGATACTCCACTTCCACTCTCGGATTGGTCTGAACCAGAGGTTGCTGACTTGGATACACTTTCCATTCCAGTCTTGACATTTACTAGAGCATGGGTTGACAGACGTGTGAGCAGGTTGAAGAGTAGGTCGATTGCATTGACTTACAATTTGATGGGAGATCACAGGACACCCACCACCAGCAGGAAGAAACAAATCACACGAGGTCCGGAATCTAGAAGGAAAGAGCCAGTTCGATAGGAGCCTGTTCAACCGGAACCTCCAAGAGTTGTAGTTGAATCACCCACGCCATTGGAGACATGTTCTCCAAGTATACGAGAGGTTTGTTTATTTGCTGATCAAAGAAATGCATTGAATCAGGTGCAAGCGATACAAGAAGATAATCAGCCACCACGGAGAGAGTCAGTTGGCCAAAGCGTCAACGCACCTACTAGAGATGATCAGCAAGATTATGAGGGGACTGTTACTGATCCTCAATTTAAGCAAGAGTTAGAGGCGGCTTTAGATGATGATGATATAGTTTCAGGAGATACTCAACCACTTGAGGCCGATGAGCCTCACCAGAATGATATAGAAGTTGAACAAGTCCGTGAAGTAGAGGCACAGGAACAACAACCATTTGATATACAATATACAGTACCTGATTGGCTTAGAGATAGGATGAGAAGGAGCCCCAGTGAAGAGATTGATCCAGCAGTTGAAATGGAAGAGTTTTTGAACAGGATCAGCGCACCTCCACAATAGAAGAGAGCATGAAAGTTTTCAAAGATATCAACTGATGAGGATGGTTCCCGCACCCTTCACATGGTAGTGCCACAGGTTGACTGTGACCGAGATGAAGCAGTAATCGAAAACTATGTGGTCACAACTCTAGAGTTAGGATGCCCCACAGGTGCGCAGATTGTAGAGGAGTGTGATAACTCCTACCACGCACTCAAGGACAAATTATTTAAAAAGGAAGGAAAGTACAAGAAGTTGAAAAGGGAGCATAGGGCTTTGATAGGATATGTGCAACAGTTGTCTCGTCCTTGTGGGCAGGAGATTCCAGCAATAGAGCTTCCAGCTGACATACCTAGAGAGTCAATTAGTGGCTTGTTGGAGTTAGGGAAGATGGCACAGGAGGCAAATAAGTGGGTCACGGGAGTTCGTGTTGAGATAGAAAAATTTATGGAGGACCTTGCTCCTGCTTTCTAGCAGGCTTCTAGTGTTTTGGCACGGATGGAGGCAGTTGATCAGGCCTGGGGTGATGCTTCTGTTTATCAAAGCAAAGTAATTCAGCGTCTTCAGGCATTGAGACATGTTCCTTTGTGGCTGCTGATTGATGGAGGGGTCATTCAAGAGAATGACAGGTATGACTTTTCTAGATGGTATTCTTCAGCAATCACGGGACGTGGTTTCTTCGACGCAGCACAGGCAGATTCAACTAGAGTACGAAAGGCTATGGCCAATATCATTGATGGAGTCCAGAATACTTTCAAAGCTATATTTGCTAGGCGGTTGAATCTAGATGAGGTGACTATTGATAATTTCAGGGGTAGGCTGGTGCCTTTCTTTTCAGAGGTGAAGACCTTCGTACAAGATGACTTTGAGAACACTTCCACTTTCTCCAGCTTGATCCAGAGCACACAAGATTCCCTAGTCACTTGGAGAAAATCTTGTGCACGACATGAATAGTCAATTACGGTGTTAGAGTTCCAGCTTGATTGAATTCCACCCATTTCAGTTCAGGAGGTTGAGGCTGTACTTGGCAGGTTCATTGAGTTTCCAGCCAGAGAGAAGGAGAATGGGAATGCACTATTGGACGATGATCTTCTAGAAGACTGATTGTGGGCATTAATTGCCTTTACTATTTTGGGAGTGAGTGGGAATCTTTGATTCATTTAATGTACCACTCCCCATTCTGGCAGTTTTTAGGGTTAGGGCTGAGGTGGCTTAATCTTAGCCATTCTTTTGATTGTAACCCTAGCCGTCCTTTGGACTGAGCCATCTATAAAATGGGGAGTCCCCCTCATTTGTAATTCATTACAATTAGAACTAGAGATTGGAGATCAGACTAGAGAGTAGACATTTTGCTTGATAGTTTAGCATAGTTTGGAGAAGGAAAAATTTTCCTTTGAAAACTTTTGTAAGAGATTGTTGTGTAACACTTTCATAATAGAAGATCTTTTCATTGATGGTGAAATTCGTCTTCATTGTGTTTAGCTAGCAAGGTTTCTTCGCCCCTTCAATTCCAAGTAGCGTAAGATAGAGTAAAGTAGTTTAAGAAGTAGCATTTTCATTTCATGCAAGTAGATAGTAGCTGTGGATGTGTGGCATTGATCAAGGCAACTTCGTTTCATTCCATACCACTAGTGGCTTGCTGACGGCAAGTTTGCCTTGCGTGGTCAACTGGAAAATTTAATAAGGTTAACTTCAGTTGCAATTCACATCTTGGTATGCGTCGTCTTGATGGTATCTTGATGCTGGGTTGTAACTTGAAAATTTCTTACTATTCCCTTGAAGATTGCACCTACTTTGTGTAAGTTGTTCAGCTTGAGGCAGAACAGAGTTTGGTTGAAGCTGTTAAGATTGATCCCACGTCCCACCTTAGAGTAGAATCTAGAACCTTCTCACCCTTACACTCATTTACTTTCCGTTCCTCTTTGGTTAGTTTTAAAGAATGTACCACATTGCTAAATCATCCGCATTGCACAAATCCCTTCCAATCATCTATTTACTGTTAACTGCAAGTAACCTGAACAATTGTGTAAGTCCCCTTGTGAAAACAACATTTCACATCAAACCAACTGAGGGTATTCCAAGTATTTTGGAACCTTGGAGTTGAACCTGCGAACTTTCTCGCACTCTTAGCGCACATAATACTTTGATCAAGAGAGAATGGAGTAGCCTTCAGACAACTTTGTTCTGCTGATTGGTGCGGTCATAAAAATCACATGAACAGGAAACTGGCTCTAGAAGGAGGGCCTCTCCAAGGATTCCTACAGTTAACAACAACATTCAAGTAAAGAAGGGATTTTCATTCAAAAATAAATTCATTGGAGAAGAAATTATCATGAGTCAAGATGGTGTTACCGCATAGAGAGATATTTCTAGTGTTGCAGCCTAATTTGGGATTCAACGACGATGAAGAAGACATCCTTTCAGGCCTGAACAATCTCACGTGGAGGACAAAGGAGAACTACGCTCAATATATGCGAACTTGCTTTGTATTGGAAGAGAAAGAAGAGAAGGCTCTTGAGATTCAAGTTGCAATTGAAAGGGATTTGCTAAATCAAAGACAACCACTCGCTCCTGCTCCCCCACCTTGCCGTCAGTAATCAGCTACATCCTGGATTGTATCAGTTCATTCTCCTCCGATAAGTTGAAAAGAATTTTGAGGTCCGCGCCAAGTTCATCCAAAGACTTTGTGGAGTTAGAGTTACCTATTCGAGCAAGGAAGAAGAAAGAAATCCGTTCAAGTGAAGAAGTATTTTCAAACAAGGAAGTTCAATCAAGTGAAGAAAGCGGAGAAGAGATTTCAAGTTTGTTTAGAACTCCACCAAGTGTTTCAAGATTTGCTCAACCAAGAACAGTCCAAGTTACTACACCGGTGTTTGTTCAGCAACAACAACCAGTTCAGACTACTACACCCCAACAGCAAGCAGCCCAAGTTATTGTTTATCAAAGGAGACAACCAGTTCAAGCGATGGCTCAACTAGGAGGTCAACCAGGAGGTCAACTTGGAGGTCAACCTGGAGGTCAACTAGCTCCAAATCATGCTACGTGGTTGGTTACTAACCCGTCTCCGCTTGAGTTTGCTGATTACCACGACATGCCAAAGAATCCAAAGCATTTTTGCACTAAGTTTCAAGTCCATGATGTCAATCGTACTGCCAAGGACCATGTCAAGATGTTCGAAGATCACCTATGCAATAGGCAGATTGCATATGCAGATGTGGCATGTAGACTCTTTCCATACTCTTTGGGAGAGGAAGCTCACCATTGGTTCATCCATTTGCCAATTGGATCGATAAGGATATGGGAACAAATGAAAGAGGCCTTCATCGGAAAGTTTGGTATTCCCATTACTCCCATAGAACTTTTCCGTCAATTCACAGAAGTAAGAAGGCAAGACAAAGAGCCAATCCATGCTTTCAATAACAGATTTCAAAAGGCTCTCACAAGGCTACATACCCCTTATGTAGTTGCTGATGCCAGGGAAAATTACTACTCTGCCTTGGATCCCTTGACTGTAATGTTCGTGAAATCTCATCCCACTTCGGCAAGTATGAATCAAGCTTATACTAAGGCTATCGAAGTGAGTCAAGGCTTAGGGAAAAACATAACTGGGCCCTCGTTATACACTGGCTTGGCCACGACAAACAATCAGATGCAGACCCTCGGTTCAACGTGGAACCAACATGCTCCATCATTAAATCCAGTTCCGCAACCGGCTTATCATGTTACACCACCATTTGATCAATTAGTTCTCCATCCTGGGATACCTTTATCCCAGACTCCAGCGACATAGCCTGTCTATCTCCAGAACACAATGCCACCGACAAGGACTCAAGAGGAGAAAGACAAAATGAAAGAATTGGTAGAACAAATGAAGAGGCTGTCATCTGAGGTGACTTACCTCAGAAATTAAAATAGTCAAATGCAATCCATGTTGAAGAATTATCAGGCACATCCAGGTGCCAATCGAGGATATTAGAATAATCCTCCACACCATCAAGATGCCCATCAAGGACATGGCCATGACAATAGTCATGGGTATCGAAGTAACAATCAAGGATATCAAAAGAGGTCCTGGAATACATGGCTCAACAACGGAGGCGTGCCATCACCGTTAGATAATCCACCACCTCCTGAGAACCGTCCCGCTGACAGAGTTTATTTGGCAGAAGCCGCCATGTCAGGATGGTGTCGACTTCACAATACAAGTCAGCACTCAGAGCTCCAGTGCCATGAATTTCAAGTAGCTGCTGATATTTTCAAAGGAGAAGTAAAGAGCACAGAAGGTACTGAGAATCCTCCAACTACGAGATATGAAATTGTCCCGGTGCAAAGATATGACTAGGCTTTAATTCTAGAAGAAGTTAATGTCTTGCCTAAATACTGAAGTTACATGCCGCCATCTATTAATCACAGATTCTCGCCAGCTTCGGCAAATGGTCCCGTGGGGACGCCAGATAATCAAGCTGAAGAGGCTCAAGTTTATTCTGAGGCTCAAGTATATTCAGAAGTTCAAGATAGTTATTCAGTGGAGCCTCTTGGTCAAGACAACTATATTTTTCCACCTCTCAATAACAATGTTTTGGTAGAAGGAAGAAGAGAGGTGCAAGCTTTTCAGACATCTGGAGGAGCACCCAAAGTGTACCAGAGGTCTTATCATCAGAAAGAGCCCCTAACGTCATCAATTCCTCCGAATAATTTCTCAACTCCACCAAATCCAAACGCGAGCAATAATCCAAATGTGCCTCGGGATTCTCCAGAGTATAAGCAACAAAATGTGATGCAGAACAGAAATGGACAATAGACTGTCCAGCAGCCGGTCCAACTAATGCAACGTCCACAGAAAGACAATCTTCCAAGAGATGATATGAAAAGGCTAAGTTCCTATGTGTTAGACGAGGTTAAGAAGATAAAGGTTAGTCTTCCATTATATGAGTTAATGAAGATTTCAGAAGTTAGAGACACAATCCTGGGAAGTTTATATGAAACGTCTGTGGTAAAGAATACATCTCAGGAAGCACCTAGTTCATCAAGGAACCCTCTCGTGAGCACGCAGTCTCATCCTACACAGAGCGCAAATATGGTAGAAGAGGTGCCTCACACGCCATTCAACACTTGGGAGACTCCACAACAGTCTCAAGGTTTTGTGGGAATGGTACAAGGATCTCCAAGCGAGCCTGAGAAGCCAAAAACTGAAGATAAAAGAAGAGTTAGATTCAATTTGCCTACAGAGCAAAAGCAAGAGCAAACACAGAAGGTTACCCGTGATAATCAAGTTCCAGAATGGGAGAAGAATATTATACCAGAGGAAAGAAGAAAACCGGTAGTATTTTACCAGGGAAAGGATGAGCCCGCCCCATTCCTGGTGTCAGTTAGAATCTTTGGAAAATTATTGCACAATTGTTTGATTGATTCCGGTGCTTCCAGCAACGTCATGCCACTGAAGGTGTGTCAACGGTTGGGTATAGTACCACTTCAAACTACCAAGAAGGTGACCAAGCTAGACAAAACTGAAGTTCCAGTTGTCGGTGAATTAAATAACATTCATATGCAGTTGTCAGTTGATCCCCGAATTCAAAGTTGTATTGACATATCAGTGGTTGATATACCAGATGGGTATGGCATGTTGCTGAGCAGAGATTGGGCAAGAAAGTTGAACGGATATATTGCAATTGATTTTTCCCATATGTGGCTTCTGTGGTGAGGAGTCGCGAATCGGATTAAGATTGATAGCACACCCAGGCTTAAACTGATGATCACTGAATATGGTGAAGGTAATGAGATAATGTTTGTAGAGACTGATTTAGGCTCATATAGGCCTATCAAGCAAGAAGTATTGATGCTGCAAAGCCCAAGTGAGGGGAAATGTTTAGAAGATGCCATGACCTCCACTGAAATTTTGATTGAAAGTGACTCAAGTGATAGTGAAAGTGGAGGAACGTTTGAGAACTTCAGGGATTTTGTCCTAAATAGTGTGAAACAAGAAACAAAGTTGGGTAAGGATGCCTCCATCAAGAATTTTCTACTTCCAAATTGGTCCAGAATACATGAAGCATTTCACTCCGAGATTACTTGTGCCATGTGCAAAGTAGCGTTAGAGCAGGTTGCAAGGCTCGTCCCACAGGCTTCATTGCAAGAAAAATATCAGAAGATGAATGAAGAAGAGGAGATTTTAATAGAGGAACCTGTAAGAGATGATACGATTTAGTTAGAGATTGAAGAAAAAGTTTCAGAGGTATGCAATCAAGAGGATACACATGTTCAGTCTCCCAGCACTCCTACAGAGAATCAAGTATGGACTTTGAGGTTCGATGGGTCAAAGTCAAAGAAAGGCAATGGAGCAGGATTTGAATTAGTTAGCCCGACAAGAGAAGCTTATTTGGGTGCTTACAGGCTCTAGTTTTCATGCACCAATAATGTTACTGAATACGAATCTTTAATTCATGGGTTGCTCCTTGCAATCGAGAAAGGAGCCAAGATTGTACATGCCATTGGAGATTCTGACATCGTAGTTCGCCAAGTAAGGAAGCAGTTTGCTTGTCATGATAAGAGATTAGGCCGCTACTGCAACAGAGTATGGGACTTGATAGAAAGTTTTGATGCGTTCAATATAAAGCAAGTATACAGGTCCAAGAACCTAGTCGCCAATTCTCTCGCGCAAGCTGCTAGTTTGTTGGAACCATTAGCTATGGAAGGATTAAAGAAATTCACAGTGGAGTTGGTCTCAACCCCAGCGGTCCCTGACAACATAAAGAACTTCCAAGTGTTTGATGATGATAAACAGATTCTGGACTTTCTCACATGCTCAGGTGTGTTTGAGGCACAAATCATAGATGAAGAAGAAATTGAGGAAGCTGAATTCGACATGGAAGGAATTTTGAATTTGAAGACTAATGTTATTCCAAGAGGAATGGTTGAATTAGAGAGATTATTTGATACTGATAAACTGAGCAGAAATCAAAGTACTCCGGGTAATGATTGTGAAGCTGTCAACCTAGGAACAGATGAACGAGTGAAGAATGTTTTTATTGGGAAAGTTTGCACACCTAAAGAAAGAGAAGGCATCTTGAAGGTAATGAAAGAATTTCCAGATGTAATAGCCTGGGGATATGAAGATTTAAAGACATATGATACATCATTGATTACACATACAATTCCATTGAAACCAGGCAGCAAGCCATTCAGACATAGGCAGAGGCCAGTAAATCCATTGCTAGAGCCATTGATCTACCAAGAGGTCAAGAAGTTGCTTTCGGCTAGGATCATCTTTCCAGTAAGGCACTCCACGTGGGTCACCAATCTTGTTCCAGTCAGAAAGAAAAATGGAGAAGTAAGGTTATGCGTGGATTTTCAAAATCTGAATAAGGCCTTCGAAAAGGATAATTATCCTTTGCCTTCATTAGATGAGGTATTGCAAATAGTGAATGGTTCGCAAATGATGTCTTTCTTAGACGGATATTCAGGATATAACCAGGTGATGGTTGAACAAGAAGATAGATTGAAGACAACGTTCACCACAAAATGGGGAACCTTTGCATATAGAAGAATGCCTTTCGGCTTGATTAACGCAGGAGCCACTTTCCAGTGAGCCATGGACATTGCCTTCCGAGACCTGGTTGGAAAGTGCATAATTATCTACATGGATGACCTGACTGTGTTCTCAAAGAGGAGAGCAGATCATGTTGAAGATTTAAGAAAGATATTTTAGAGATGCAGAAGATTTGGCGTCTCCCTGAATGCTAAGAAATGTATATTTGGCGTCACCGAGGGTAAATTGTTAGGTCATGTCATCTTGGAGAGGGGTATTGCAATTGATCCCGAGCATATTGAAGCTATTTCAAGGATTGGCTTGCCAGGTAGTCAGAAAGAATTAAGATCATTCTTCGGCAAGATCAATTTTGTCAGGAAGTTTATCACAGGGTTTGCTGAAATAGTTAGGCCGCTAAATGAGATGCTGAAGAAGAATGCAAAGGTCGAATGGACCCCACAGACTAGAAAAGCTTTTGAAGAGATTAAACAAGCAATAGTAGATGCCCCAGTACTGGTCAGTCCAGACTACACAAGGCCTTTCTATTTGTATTCATTTGCCTCTGAACATACGTGTGCAACAGTGTTAACACAGAGAACGGAAGAAAGGGATGAACATCCAATTGCTTTTATGAGTGCACCTTTGAAAGAGGCAGAGTTAAGGTATCCCAGTATTGAAAAGCATGCCTATGCTTTAGTGAAGGCCATCAAGAAAGTCAGACATTATATCTTGAGAAGCAAGGTATATGCAATTGTTCCTGATGCCACAGTGAAAATTTTGCTGATGCAAAATGAGTTGGGAGAAAGAAGAGGCAAGTGGATCGCCACTTTGCAAGAATATGATATAGAAATACAACCCATGAAATTGGTCCGAGGACAAGCTTTGGCTCAGACAATCGCGATGGTTGGTCCAAAATTGGTTCAACAAACGTATGTATTGGAGGAAGTGTCTCCCAGGGAATGGTATGACGACACAGTTTATTACTTGTTGAATCACAGATGTCCTCGCCACCTGAATCCAGTGCAACGAAGAGCTTTAAGAATGAGAAGTCAAAACTTTATGCTTCAAGGATCAGTTCTTTACAGAAGAAACTATGAAGGGATTTATTTGAGATGCGTAGGAAAACAAGAGGCCAAACAGTTAATGGAACACTTCCACGAGAAATTTGGAACTGGACATGGAGGAAGTTTGGCCACGGCTCACCAGATTCTGAGGGCTGGATATTATTGGCCCACTCTCTTTAAAGACACATATGAGCACGTGAGGGCTTGTCATATCTGTCAGACATCAGCAAATAGAGGAAGGCATCCCGTTATGCCTTTGCAGCCAGTGATTGAGGTTAGACCTTTTGCCAAGTGGGGATTAGACTTTATTGGAATGATCAATCCGCCCTCTTCGGGTCAGCACAGATACATTTTGACAGCGACTAATTACTGCACCAAATGGACAGAAGCTCAAGCCTTGAAGCAGTGCACGTCAGAGGTGGTCATCAGGTTCCTTGAGGAGAATATCGTCACACGATTTGGATGCCCTCATGCCCTAGTCAGCGACAACGGTTTAGCTTTCTCATCACTGAAGTTTTCAAACTGGGCGTTTGAATATGGAATCACATTGAAGTTTTCTTCTAACTATTACTCGTAGGGGAATGGACTAGCAGAGTCCACAAACAAGAATTTACTGAATGCCATCAAGAAGCTGCTAGATAAGAATCTAAAAGATTGGCACACGCAGCTGAGGTTTTCTCTATGGGCAGACAGAATTAGAACAAAGAGTTCCTTGGGAACGTCTCCATATCACTTGGTGTACGGACATAATCCTGTCTTTCCAGTACAGCTGAGGATACCAACTCTCCAGTTCATTCAAGAATACCTCGAGGGAGAGGATCAAATTCAAACCAGATTGTCTCAGTTGATGCACTTAGAAGAGAAAAGAGATGAGGCACTTGAGAATCTGGAAAAACACCAAGCAGTGGTGAAAAGATGGTTTGATAAACAAGCTAAGATCAAGTCTTTCCAAATTTCTGACTTGGTTTTATACTGGGACAAGGCCCACGAGAAGAAAGGAGATCACGACAAGTTTGATAAATTGTGGTTGGGTCCATATCAGATTGCTGAAATCCTTGGAGATAATGCATTTAGATTGCGTACACTGACAGGAGAGGATGTCCCGTTGCCCGTCAACGGACAGTTCCTCAAGCATTATTTCCAGTCCTAGGTTCCCTCCGAGAGCCTGCTTTGTAATATAATTAGATTAGGTTTGCTTTCCCGTTGCTTCCCTGTTTTCTTTCGTTTTGGTTTTGGTTTGTTGCCCTTTGGGTTTTTGGTTTGGCGTTTCCATCCCTTGAGTTGTCCGCTCAAGTGGTTTTGGGTTTGGAATGGGCAAGGATTTTAGGGTTTCCCCATTGCGAAGGGGGTGATGATGGTTTTAACTTTCACAACGTGGTTCTTTCCACTGGAATTTGTGCAAATTTTTGAAAAGGGCTAAGGTTGTTTTCCTCTTGTCATCATCCAGTTTGGGATTAAACTCTTTTCAGGAGGTTAACCTGTTATTGTGTCTTAACACATGAGTCTAAAGATCCTAAATACTTTACCTATCTCCACTCTGAGTCATTTTGGCTTCCTGGGAAAGGTCTTGGTAGGTGAAAATCTTATGTCTTGCTTCAACGTCACTACAATTCTCAAACCCATTGGAGGCTTCATTGCCTGCTAGCCAATTGAGGAATTGACGGAGAAATCAAACGAAAAAGAGAAAATGTGCTTAAAAGAAATATCTGAAAAACAAGAAATGAGAAAATGAAAAATGAAGGAAATATTATGAAATATTGGTTTTGGGAACATACGCGTAACTCCATCGGGGCTATGGACGCTCGACCAGCAGTGGAGCAATATTCGTGAGAATTGTAGCGATAACCTCGTCGGGGCTATGGACGCCTGACTGGCAGCGAGGCAATGTCCCAGATGCTTTTGAAGTTAAGATATTTATATAACCTGCTGTGGCCGATTCCGGAAGTCGAGATGGTTTAGAGATGGAACGAATGCACACACTCACAGGGTCTTAGATGAAAGTGTTTTGATCCAATATCAGATTCTTCTCCCCTTTTGAGTAAGTATCTTTCTATCTGATGGTTTGAGGAAGATTAATTAAGGTTCAATTCTTAAAGTGTTTGTCAACACTTTCCCGTGGAGTCGCCAGATGTTGTGACCTTTTCACACATCGCCCCATTCAAAATGGGGACCCCTAAATTTTGCTCCATTATGGTCTTTTGGCTTTGGTTTTTGTCTCTCTCTCTCTCTCTCTCTTTCCGTCTCTTTTCTGGTGTCTGCCTTTCCGGGGACGTTCCCGTCTGCGAGCTTAAACGTAAAATTTGGTCAAGTCTGAAAATTAGGGTTTGTACTTTCCTGGTCAGTTCAAGGTCAAACGAAGTGAATAAGTTGAAAATAGAGATTGACATTGATGTCGGTATGCTTCCAGCAGGCTTCCATTGAAATTTCATCAGATTCTAACAACTTACTATTTTTAGTAAGCATGTAATTCAGGGCATTCTGTTTCAATTTTTGAGGTTTTAACAGTCACACTGCATTCAGAACACATCAAGCTGTTCGCGTGCAAAATTTGAGCTAAAACAGACAACTTACTATTTTTAGCAGTTCAACTTCTGGAGCAGATTTCAGGGCCTATATGCAAAGTTTTTCAACGCATGTTTGAAGATTCCTTCTGGGTTTTCAAAGACCTTCGAGATGGTGTAACATGCAAAGCAGGATGATAACTTTCAAGGTTTAGTCTTTCGAGGCTATTTTTAGGGTTTGCATGTCAGGGTTTTCTTTGCATGTTTGCATATTCCTTATGGGTTTTTTGAGAGCTTCGCAGTGATGTGACATGCAAACGAAGATGGTCACTCATTTAGGAACTTACTATTTTTAGCAGGTGCATCCCGACAGCTGCCTCCGAGCACTTCAAAATCACGAGTTGATTGCAACGCAGTAGAAACAAGAACAAACGAAGATCATTTGATATGCATGCAAAACAAATTAGGGTTTCTAGCTTCGGGACCCAAAAAGAGGGGTAAAAAGTCAGAATTTTTGAAAACCGGTGTATACCACTGCGATCAGCATCCTTCAAGCTGTCTGCTGGTAAAATTTGAAGTCAAACGGAGCACTTACTATTTATAGTAAGTCATTTTGGAAATAGGCTAAAAATAGAAAATCAGCAGCATGTGCCAGCATCAACGGGCAGGTCACGTGGTGAGGAGCGCATCATTCAAATTTCAAATCAAACGGAGTTGTGGAGGTATCAGAAGCAGGCAGTTACTATAAATAGCAAACCACCTTCAGAAATGGGCTAAAAATAGTAGGCCAACCCGAAATAGCAGTGTCAACAGGTTGATGAAGTCATGGGGATCCAGTGTTCAAAATTTCAAGGCAATCTGAGCCCCTGAGATATGAAAATCAAAATACTTACTATTTATAGTAAGGCATGAAGAAGCTGGCGAAGACAAGGAAAATGGCTAAGTGTTGGACTTCATCTTGCACCACCATGAAAATGCGCCCTCCTCACAAGCCAAGCATGGAAAAGTTTCTAAGTACAAGCTTCATCCTTCAGCCTAGGTAAAATGCGCCCACTTTGAGAGGGTTGATGCTAAAAAATTCTCTAAGTATAAAACTCGTCCTCCTCCCATTCCAAAATGCGCCCACATGCAAGCAAAATGCTAAAAAATTCTCTAAGTATAAATCTCGTCCACCTCCTATGGAAAAATGCGCCCATGCAACAAGCAAGTCAAAGAGGTCAAAATGTTTCATCCTGCACACATAGCTAAATGCGCCCTCAAAGTGGATGACTTCAAAGAAAAATGGCTAAGTATAATTATCCTCCACCACCTTGGAAATGCGCCCATCCTTCATGCATGGAAAAATGCGCGCAAATGGGGCCATGTGAGGACAAAAACAAGGAAGTCAAAAGGTCACTTGTTGAAGGCGTTGGAAGTTTCATCCTTCCTGCATGGAAAAATGCGCCCATGCATCCTTTACACCTTGCTAAATGTGCTCAAGCTAGTCAACAAGTCAACAAACCTTCATCCTCCTCCTAGGCTCAAATGTGCCCAAGTGAGGGCATGTGAAGAAAAAATTAAGGAAGCTCAAGGGTCACTTGCTAGGCGTTGAAAGTCTTCATTCTCTTGAGCATGAGAAATGCGCCCAAGGTGTTGAGGGAGAAGTAAAGTATGCTAGGCGTTGGGAGTTCTAAATGAAATTTAATATTCCCCTTCAAGTTGGATATGCGTCCAAGGTGTTGAGGTGGTGAAAACATAGGCGTTGAAAGTGCTAAGTGATGAAATTTTTTCCTAAGTGTCATATGCGCCTAAAGTATATAAGGTGGTGAAAATTAAAACATGCTAGGCGTTGGAATTCAAGTGTGATGTGGTTTCATGGAAAATTTTCCAAATGAATTGATGAAATAAAATTTTCTCACTACAGGCAAGATGGATGAAGTTGAATAAAAAATTTTAAGGCGAGATTTTCAAAAATGCAAGGTGATTTTAATTTTTTTTTTCTAAGGCAAAGTATTTTCTTCCTCTAGAAAATACGCCTACACATGAAGGTGATGAATTTTTTTTCTTGGAGCACAAATGAATTTTCCAGTGACGGAGTCAGAAGATGTTGGCATTGCAGGAAGAATTTAAAAATTCTTCGAGTCAGAGCAACACAAAATGTTCACAGAGATGAAGAACGGATTTAAATTGATTGAATAATATTTTTCTAAGGTTCAAAATTTTAAAATTTAAATGAACCCGTTCGTTGTGTACCCATGGATTCATTGCGTTTTCGAGAAAAATTTCTTCTAGGTATTGATGATCTTCGATGAGAAATGGATTTCTATGTCTTCCGCACTTCGCTGAGGCCTTCAGCATGAAGAATTTAATCGGTGCTTGAATTATGAATTTTGCTAAGGGAAAATTTTAAAATTTTCTAAGGCAAATTTGAATAAAATGGTTTTTGGAAGGAAAATGCTTCGACGATGAATTTAAAGTGAATTGCCTAGATATTTTTGATTGAATTCTTCACAGATGAATTTTCCAGAGTGTCAGAGGTGATTAACATTTAAAATTTGCAAGACAGAACTTCGACTGGTGAATGGAAATTGCCAAAAGATGAATTTAAATTATAGATTTTCAAAAGTAAATTTAAAGGATGCCAGTCAAAGTTGAACTTCTAGAAGAATAAGATTCCAGACGTCAAAAGACAAGTGTCAAAAATACCAGAGGGAAAATTCAAATTCTTGAAATGGAGTAGTGGAGATTTAATGCACTGGCTATACTTAGCTCCTTCTAGAATTCGATTTTTGCTATAAAAAATGAGAAGTTTTTCATTTCTCCTCACCAATTGAAGGAATTCGAATTTGCTCTGGGTCTGAAGCTGAGTTGAGTGTGAAGCTGAAAGTTGTTAAGGCTGCAAGTGTTAAAGAAGTTCAAATTTTTGAAGCTGGAGAGTGAGTTGCTGAGACTGAAGTTCGAATTTGCTTGAGGAAGGTTTGTAGCTTAAAGTTGATTGAGGAAATTTCGATTTAAAAAGAATATTGCTGAGAGTTAAAGAAGTGCGAACTTGCTAAGTCTGATTTGGAGTTGCTGGAGTGCGAATTTAAAAGCCCAAGTGCTGATTAAAGTTGGCAGATTTATTGAAGTATTGAAGTTGCTGAGACTTTCTAAGTGATTGATAATTCAAAATCTGTTGAAGAAGAAGTTGAGGTTTGCAAATGAGAAATAATATTGCAACTTCTTGAAGTCGACTGGCAACCCTGCAAAATGTTTTATTTATTTTTCAAAGTTAATTTGCTGATGGCTGAAGCAAGGACAACTGGTAAGGACAACAATAGTGCATCCAGACAAGCTATTATAAAGAAGCTGAGCAAGTCTTTCTTGCCAGAATCGAAGTTTACTTCGAAGTTGGGCAAGCTGGCGGATACAAATTTGGGCTCTGTCAACTTGGAGACTTTCAGGAAAAGAATGCTGGGGATTGGTAATCATCAGCCTTCAAACACTTCACACAACATTGTTCGAAGCGGATTATATGCAACTGCTAGTTTCCCACCAGCCATTCAATGTTCGAAGCTGATGATGGAGTGCGCCAACTGGTATGAGAAGGATCACAGGTCAATCATGTCACCAGATGGTCAAGTGCTCGCCAACCTCACTCTTGCTACCATTGATGAAGCCTTTAGAATCCCATTGCATAGGAACATGATTTACAAATCGAGGGAGCGAGCTGAGCGAATGTATGCTTCTACATTCAAGAGATGTACAGAAACGATCAATACTCACTGGATGAGCAACCCCAAGCCCTCTCGTACGAAGCTGCCGAGACAAATCATAGCAGATGACTTGAAGCAGGAGTATTGTGATCTTATCATGATGCTGAGTCGAGTTGGAGGTTACCCGCAGTCGTTTATTTTTGAGCCATGGATGTTCTATTACATCAACCTCGTGCTGGAAGGAAAGGAGTACGTCAACTGGGCTGAAAGGATCAGTGATCATTTACACGAGCAACTCCTGAGCTTGAGAAGAACGAAGACATTCTATATGGGCTCTTACATCATTTACATGCTGGCCCGTATGACGAAATATAGAGGAATTTCATATAAGGAGCCCGTTGGCTGTGGTTCTCATCAGTTTAAAATTCATGAGGCTTGTCCGCAATTGCATTTGACAAGTACTACTCAGTACAAGCATGTCAATGATGCCTTCACCATGCACATCACGAGATTTCTTCAGGAGCGAATGCATCATAGGATCTCGAGGGAAGCCCAAGAATTGATTGAGAGGTATGGGTGATGGTTTATACAGTTTCCAAAGTTTTCTTACATAAGGCTGCAAGGATTTTCGTCATATCCATATAGACTACCTAAGTACCCAACCAACAGAATATTGATGTTAGAGATATCTAGGCAATTGGTTGCCTATGATAAAATTTAGAAGAAAAAGAGGGAGGTGTTGACTTCCCAATTGTCATGGGCAATTCCGATGAAGTGTGTCCTTCATTACAGGTAGCTAGAGAAGCTGAGAGCGAGCTTCAGTTTTATCACTTTTCCTATCACACCAGTAGACAGCACTATGATCCGCATAACAACATCAAATGGGTACTGTCAGAGGAATTTAAACATAAGGAAAACATTGAGGATTATTGGGCTGAAGCATCGCATGAGGCTGAAGTCAGGAAGAGAGTGTTCTCTAGGTTGCCAGTAAACATGATCAAGGAGTGTGAAGTCATTTCGGTACCAGACCAGGTAGATGAGGACATGAACATTGTCCATCCAGATTATGAAGCAGTGAGAGATACTCCACTTCCACTCCCAGATTGGTCAAAACCAGAGGTTGCTAACTTGGACACACTTTCCATTCCAGTCTTGACATTTACTAGAGCATGGGTTGAAAAACGTGTGAGCAGGTTGAAGAGTAGGTCGATTACATTGACTTACAATTTGATGGGAGATCACAGGACACCCACCACCAGCAGGAAGAAACAAATAACACGAGGTCCAGAATCTAGAAGGAAAGAGCTAGTTCGGCAGGAGCCTGTTCAACCAAAACCTCCAAGAGTTGTAGTTGAATCACCCACGCCATTGGAGACACGTTCTCCAAGTATACAGGAGGTTTCTTTATTTGCTGATCAAAGAAATGCATTGAATCAGGTGCAAGTGGTACAAGAAGATAATCAGCCACCAGGGAGAGAGTCAGTTGGCCAGAGCGTCAATGCACCTACTAGAGATGATCAACAAGATGATGAGGGGACTGCTACTGATCCTCAATTTCAGCAAGAGTTAGGGGCGGCTTTAGACGATGATGATATAGTTTCAGGAGATACTCAGCCACTTGAGGCCAATGAGCCTCACCAGAATGATATAGAAGTTGAACAAGTCTGTGAAGTAGAGGCACAAGAACAACAACCATTTGATATACAATAAACAGTACCTGATTGGCTTAGAGATAGGATGAGAAGGAGCCCCAGTGAAGAGATTGATCCAACAGTTGAAATGGAAGAGTTTTTGAACAGGATTAGCGCACCTCCACAGAAGAAGAGAGCACGAAAGTTTTCAAAGATATTGAAATTGATGAGGATGGTTCCCGCACCCTTCACATGGCAGTGCCAGAGGTTGATTGTGACCGAGATGAAGCAGTACCCGAAAACTATGTGGTCACAACTCTGGAGTTAGGACGCCCCACAGGTGTACAGATTGTAGAGGAGTGTGATAACTCCTACCACGCCCTCAAGGATAGATTATTTAAAAAGGAAGGAAAGTACAATAAGTTGAAAAGGGAGCATAGGGCTTTGATAGGATATGTGCAGCAGTTGTCTCGTCCTCGTGGGCAGGAGATTCCAACAATAGAGCTTCCAGCTGACATACCTATAGAGTCAATCATTGGCTTTTTGGAGTTAGGGAAGATGGCACAGGAGGCAGATAAGTGGGTCACGAGAGTTCGTGTTGAGACAGAAAAATTTATGGAGGACCTTGCTCCTGCTTTCCAGCAGGCTTTTAGTATTTTGGCACGGATGGAGGCAGTTGATCAGGCCTGGGGTGATGCTTCTATTTATCAGAGCAAAGTAATTCAGCGTCTTGAGGCATTGAGACATGTTCCTTTGCAGCTGCTGATTGATGGAGGGGTCGTTTAGGAGAATGACATGTATGACTTTTCTAGATGGTATTCTTCAGCAATCACGGGACGTGGTTTCTTTGACGCAACACAGGAGGATTCAACTAGAGTACGGAAGGCTATGGCCAATATCATTGATGGAGTCCAAAATACTTTCGAGGCTATATTTGCTAGGCGGTTGAATCTAGATGAGGTGATTGTTGATAATTTGAGGGGTAGGCTGGTGCCTTTCTTTTTCAGAGGTGAAGACCTTCGTACAAGATGACTTTGAGAACACTTCGACTTTCTCCAGCTTTATCTAGAGCATGCAGGATTCCCTAGTCGCTTGGAGAAAATCTTGTGCATGGCATGAACAGTCAATTACGGTGTTAGAGTTCCAGCTTGATTGCATTCCACCCATTTCAGTTCAGGAGGTTGAGGCTGTACTTGGCAGGTTCATTGAGTTTGCAGCCAGATTGGAGAATGGGAATGCACTACTGGACGATGATCTTCTAGAAGACCGATTGTGGGCATTAATTGCCTTTACTATTTTGGGAGTGAGTGGGAATCTTTGATTCATTTAATGTACCACTCCCCATTCTGGCAGTTTTTAGGGTTAGCGCTGAGGTGGCTTAATCTTAGCCATTCTTTTGATTGTTGTTGGTGTAATTAAATGTCTTGTACCTTGTCCTAGGTCATAATTACACCTTAGTTAAGTTTACTTAGGGACCACATAGGAGGTTGTTGGAGATTTTCCACTTTTGGTGGACTTGACATGTCATCACCTCATCATTTCCACCTTTTGTGGACACATCATGTGATTATCTCTCCACCTTTGTGGAGTGATAGCTCTTCATAGTTGTCTCATGTCATAAGATTCTGACACTTGTCATAATCTTATGCCCTTCTATGTTCTCACCTTGGCTATTTAACCAAGGGGTCTCTCATTTGTAATAATCAGAATCATATCATATCAATGACATTGAATACAGTTTATTCTTCTCATATTCTCTCTCTCTTTTCTTGTGCTTTCCATTTGGTCCATAGATCTTGGGTGGCAGCCATAGCCAATTCTAACATGGTATCAGAGCAGGTTGGGTGCCATTGGAGAGTCTTATTTTGAAGAGAGATTCCAGATCTGAGGAGGTTTCGTTCGTGGCTCTTTGTTGCAGGTTCAAATCCGAGCTTGCTGGTGCAAATCTGAGCTCACCATTGTGTCCGAAAGGTTCGAGATAGTCGATTTTTCCTTTTGTTTTGTCCAAATCGGACATACGAGGCCAAATCTATGAGGGTTTGAAGCTGAAGTGTGGTTGCCAGATCCTGAAGGTAGCTGCATTTTTGGAGCGTTTTGGGTCAAATCCGACCCTGCCATCGCATCCAAAAGGGCCAAAAACCCTAAGATCGACTGTCAATTCGTCCGATTTGGAGCAAGTCATCCGGTGAAGCAAAAAATTTTTGCCTAAGGAGCCGTACGGCCCCCAGGTCGCCATTATTGCGTCGACGGTACGATTATTTTTAAATAAAATTTTCGGAAAATTTTTGAAATTTTTTTTTAGAAAAAATCCTTTTTGGGTGATTGAATTTTTATTGTAAAAGTTTTATATTTAAAAAATAAAAAATAAAAAAAATCCAAAGTTTTTTTAAGTCTGTGGTTGCAGACTGGTACGTTTGCAAATCCGCAGACTGTACCGCGGACTCCACGTGGCACGCAGAGCCACCACCGCGACGCACCCCCACACATCCGCAGCCGGCAAACAGAAATCCGGCGAAAGGTTTTTCCATCGGCGGCAGTCAAAAAGTTTCGGCCATCTGAAAATTCCGCGGGCAAAGAATATTCCTTCAGTTGCTCAGATTCTGGCGAGGCTACGATGACGGCCAGAAGACCGTCAACTTTATGCTCCTGATCTGAAAAATATTCCAGGCAAGAGAATATACCTTTTTGATGGGCTCGAAGACATCAAATTTAAGCTCATATTTCGCACACGTCAGCATCAGTCATTGATGACGTCAGCATGCTTTTGAATTTTTTGACCCCTTCACCATTGGCAGTTTTGATTTTTTAGTCAAACTTTGAAGCTCAATATCTTGCTCATTCTGTCTCCTTTTTTCGAGCAATTTTTTTTTGATTTGGGCTAGAATTTCGTGTTCTGTGCATTGGTGCAATCAGTTTTTGGTTTTGGTGCTTATATTTTCCAGAATTTGTAGATTCTCACAGGTGTTGCTGCTTCGTCCTCATTTTGGGAACTTCGGGAGCCCATATCTTACTCCTACGGTAACATTTTTGGGTGCAATTTTTTTTAAAAGTGCATGATTTTTCCTGTACTTCTTAGTGGTATGATCAGATTGATCTCATTTTGTACCAAAAATTGTACTTGATACTGTGGCCTATTTTGGCATTTGTAAGCACTAAGATCAAGTCTAGCTTGCTGTTTTTGGCATCTAGCAACTGTAAATGCACTAAATATAAAGTGCCAAATCAGATATTGCTTGGGGGGTTTCTTGATTGAGTGATTTGGGGGGGTAATCTTGCAGTGATTGTTTGCATTCTTTTGCTTGGTTTGTGTTCTTACAATGGGGAGATCTCAAATTGAACCCCTAAATCCACATAATTATGCTACATGGAGAAAATCAGTAACGAACTATCTCATGATGAAAGGTCTAATAGGTCATCTAAAGGACACAATTCAAAAACCTACAGATGCTAAAGAATTGGCAATGTGGGAGATTGATCGTGAGAAAACACTTGGATGCATATGTTCATTAGTCTCATTTGATTTGCAGTTTCATATTGAATCATGTAATACACCTAAAGAGGTATGGGAGACTTTTGAGAAATTGTATGGTAAAACAGATAAGATTAGAGGCTATCAGATTGATAATGATTTGATGAATCTTGATCCTAAAAGTTTTGACCACATCCAAGACTATATCTCCAAAATCAAGCAACTAAGAACACAATTGAAAGAATGCACTATTGAAAAAGAGGATTTACAATTGATTCTGAATGTGTTATCCAAGCTTGGTCCTGAGTATTCAGTGTTTGTTTCTGGCTTTCATACCCATCAACTTTCTATGGGAGCATCATATGTTGATCTTAAGTTTGATGACTTTGCAAATCTCCTAATCCAAGAGGAAGCTAAGTTAATGAACATGGGTCTAATAAAGTCTTCCAAACCACAAGCATTGGTGGCAAATGAGTCTAAGGTACAGAAAGAATCAGGGAATCTTGATAAGAAGCAAAAGAAGAAAAAGAACAAGCCACATAAAGAATCAGAATCCTCATCATCAAAAGGAGAAACATCTAAGAAGGAGAGACCTTTTTGTGCATATTGCAAGAAGGATGGACATGAAGAACATTATTGTTATAAGAAGGATATTGATGAGTTGAAAAATCTTCTCAAAAATAATCACATTGATTTGCCTTCTAGAATGTCTGAATCTTCTTCTCCTTCTACTTCAAAACAGTCTAAAAAGGACAAAGGTCAAACATATATATCAGGATATAAAGGACAAGCTCTTTGTGCTCATTCAAGTCCAGGATCAGGGAGATGGATTCTAGATTCAGGAGCATCACATCATATGGCATCTTCACAGACTATCTTCTCTTCATTTCAGCCTTGTGCAATGTCTCCTATCTTGATGGGAAACAATACATACATGAGTGTAACAGGGAAGGGATCTATTAGCATTGGGGAGAACACTTTTCAGGATGTCTTGTGTGTTCCTCATTTGACGAACAATCTACTTTCCATTTATCAGATTACACATGGTGGAGATGGGAGAACTGTGGAGTTCACTCCTGATTCTGTTATCATTCGTGACTTGGAGACTAGAGAGATTATTGCTAATGGGGTGGTTGATCATTCATCTCGGTTGTATTCCTTTGCACAGTTTGCTTCTAATGGTGACACTGTTCCTTCGACTGTTGATCATATGAACTATGATTCAGAGGAGACATTTGGCTTTTTGAACTTGGGCATACTCACATCAGATCCAGTACTTGAGCCTTGCACTTCATCTCCTCCATCTACCGTTGCAGTTGATGATGCTTGTGTTGCTACAGTTTTGGCTCCTAGTGATTCAGTGCAGCAGGACATGCATAGTCTTCTAGATATGGCTACTTTGGATGACTTTCTAAC
Organism: Sequoia sempervirens; assembly: GCA_007258455.2. Lineage (NCBI taxonomy): Eukaryota > Viridiplantae > Streptophyta > Pinopsida > Cupressales > Cupressaceae > Sequoia > Sequoia sempervirens. The sequence goes on from VDFB02000015.1 coordinate 400,703,717, forward strand.
AGGTATTTCAGACTTGTTTGTGGAGTCTCATCTTTCTGATTTGGAGGACACTCTTGATAGCATTCATCTTCTCTTTGATGAAGATGAACCTTCTTCAGTTGTTGTGAGGGAACACCTTGACCCTCTTGTTCATTCTCTACATGATCATTCTTCACAGATTGGCGTGAGTGTGGATACTTTTGGACAACATTTGGAGGAGGCTTCTTTGTCTTCAGAGGGGATATCTTTTTCTTTGGATAGTGCTCTACATTCTTCTCTACTAGATGTTGGATTTTCCTCTTCAGCAGTGTGGCCTAGAACGCCTGATTGGAGTGGTTCAACTTTTTGCATCGACATGGAGACACTTGAGCATGCTTCAAAGACACTATCATACATCATCCATCATCTTGATATCCTGCATACATCCTTGGTTTTGTTTCTTCCTAAGGGGAGGAACGTTGTTCGGCGAGATTGGATCATCTTCAACATTCAATGTCGAGCATCTACCATCCTTGCAGGAGTCTCAACATTGAGGGGGGGCTACCTTGCTTCTCTTCTACTTCTCTCTTATGGGAGGGTCTTTTTCCTCACATGGGGTTTTTACCTTCTCATTCTTCATTGAGAGTATTTCTTTTTTGTATTTCATCTCTCTTTTGAGGGGGAGTTTTTCCCATGAGGTTTTCTCCCTTTCCTCACTTGTGAGAGATTGCATTGATTGCATTGTTTGTACATGGGTACCTAACATGGCCTAGTAGTCGGGACCCATCATTGCATCTTTGTGTCATTTGCACTACTCCCTAAGTTGCACTTAAGGGGGGGTGTTGGTGTAATTAAATGTCTTGTACCTTGTCCTAGGTCATAATTACACCTTAGTTAAGTTTACTTAGGGACCACATAGGAGGTTGTTGGAGATTTTCCACTTTTGGTGGACTTGACATGTCATCACTCATCATTTCCACCTTTTGTGGACACATCATGTGATTATCTCTCCACCTTAAGTGGAGTGATAGCTCTTCATAGTTGTCTCATGTCATAAGATTCTGACACTTGTCATAATCTTATGCCCTTCTATGTTCTCACCTTGGCTATTTAACCAAGGGGTCTCTCATTTGTAATAATCAGAATCATATCATATCAATGACATTGAATACAGTTTATTCTTCTCATATTCTCTCTCTCTTTTCTTGTGCTTTCCATTTGGTCCATAGATCTTGGGTGGCAGCCATAGCCAATTCTAACAATTGTAACCCTAGCTGAGCCATCTATAAAAGGGGGAGTCCCCCTCATTTGTAATTCATTACAATTAGAACTAGAGATTGGAGATCAGACTAGAGAGTAGACATTTTGCTTGATAGTTTAGCATAGTTTGGAGGAGAAGGAAAAGTTTTCTTTTGAAATTTTTTGTAAGAGATTGTTGTGTAACACTTTCATAATAAAAGATCTTTTCATTGATGGTGAAATTCGTCTTCATTGTGTTTAGCTAGCAAGGTTTCTTCATCCCTTCAATTCCAAGTAGCGTAAGATAGTGTAAAGTAGTTTAAGAAGTAGCATTTTCATTTCATGCAAGTAAATAGTAGTTGTGGATGTGTGGCATTGATCAAGGCAACTTCGTTTCATTCCATACCACTAGCGGCTTGCTAACGACAAGTTTGGCTTGCGTGGTCAACTGGAAAATTTTATAAGCTTAACTTCAGTTGCAATTCACATCTTGGTATGCGTTGTGTTGATGGTATCTTGATGCTGGGTTGTAACTTGAAAATTTCTTACTATTCCCTTGAAGATTGCACCTACTTTGTGTAAGCTATCCAGCGTGACGCAGAACAGAGTTTGGTTGAAGCTGTTAAGATTGATCCCACGTCCCACCTTAGAGTAGAATCTAGAACCTTCTCACCCTTACACTCATTTACTTTCCGTTCCTCTTTGGTTAGTTTTAGAGAACGTACCACATTGCTAAATCATCCGCATTGCACAAATCCCTTCCAATCATCTATTTACTGTTAACTGCAAGTATCTTGAACAATTGTGTAAGTCCCCTCGTGAAAACAACAATTCACATCAAACCAACTGAGGGTATTCCAAGTATTTCAGAACCTTGGAGTTGAACGTGCGAACTTTCTCGCAATCTTAGCGCACAAAATACTTTGATCAAGAGAGAATGGAGTAGCCTTCAGACAACTTTGTTCTGCTGATTGGTGCGGTCATAAAAATCACATCAATAGGTATCTGTACTGGTATTCAAGCTATACCCTTCGATATTTTTGTCCGCAATCCTTCGCGGTTGATAGTTACTGCTTGCAGTTTTGGGAAATAGTTTATGATTGTTGAAAGGATGTATGTTTAGAATCTCTTGTGCTTTGGTGCTTGTACGACATATTGACATTATTTTGTTGATTACTGTTTGCAATTAAGTCTATTTGTAGCCGACTTCATGGATAAGTTGTGATATGGTGAATCAATTTTCGTTATGCAGATATATGTGTGACCTATCTTAGGTCCATGCCGACATGATGTAGTGTGTTGTGCTTTGAATTATTTTTGGGAAGATTTTTTGAAAGCTTGTTGCTGATAGTTGGTATTTTTGAAGAATAAGAAATGCATCTAATTAGGCCGACCTAATTGATGCTTGCGAATAGATCGAGTATATATATGTTGAACAATTTTTGAAGATAGTGAGATTTTAATGAGATAGTTGTGAATGTGAAGGTGAAGAAGAGAAAAAATGAAGTGTGTTAAGTCTGTCTATTGAGCATCACCAGAACTGCATCAACACTTGTTAGGTGCACTCTTTTCAGTTCACTTTGGCTATGAATTCCAATTTTGTCTTGTAAATTTTTTGTAGGCAGTGAGCCTCTTTGTAAGTAGTGAGCTTTTGTATTTGGACAGTGAGTCCTATTCAGGGAAATGATCCCTTGGTAGTGAGCCTTATATATTCAGTTTTGGAACTACTTTATATTGTGAGTTAATCCTCACCGTGGTTTTTCCCTCATTGGGTTTTCCACATAAAATTTGGTGTTTAGTGTGTTGATTTTACTTTTTGTTATTTGTATTTCATGGTCATACTCAATAACAGAATAGTGTGATTGTGAAATTGATAAGTGTTGAAGTTTTGAGTTTAAATTTGGTGACAACTGATTCACCCCCCCTCTTAGTTGTCCTGCGCCTTTTAACAATTAATTGGTGGAAGGACATTGTTAGAACAAAAAAACATTTATCCAATTTGTACTATATTTGATAATTGGACTATAAAAAGAATGAGAAAATAAACTTTACTATCTCCTATCGAATTGTGCAATTAATGAATAATTTCAATAAATCTTAGGATGAAAAAAATTGTCTTCATAATTTGAATTTATAGATAAATATTAAAATAAAATAAAAATTATGACATATTTGTGTATATGTACATATATATTAATTTGTAAATCAATTATTGATTATATTTATATATTAAAATAAATAGTAATTAGCAAATTATCTAATAATTATTACTATCTAAACATTTATATATACAAAAAATTGAATATTATGAAGTTTAAATAATAAAAAAACTATAAATTATTTTGTATTAAGAGGGCAGTATGGGAAAGCAACCCTCAAGGGTGAAAGCGGCCATGGGAGGCGTTCAACGACGATTGTAACTTCAGTTATTATAATAATTATAATTAATTTTTCAATTTTAGTTTATGTTTTTCTTGGAAGCAGCCTTTGAATCTACCATTATTATCTTTGTTCTATTGGATTTGCAAACCTAGAAAGGAAATTAAAGAAAACAAATAGATTTTTATAGATACTTCATTTAGTTGAGTTAGTTTTTAGTTATTAGATTTTGATTAAATTATTTAATACTTAAAAAAATTTGATTGCAATACAATATGTGTTGAATAATTCTTAATCTTATTAAAACTAAGTTAGATTCACATTTTTCTTTCTAAAAAGTTATCATAATAAGTTGAGAGGTCAAATTAAAGATTGCATTGTTAATTTGTAAATAAATAGTTTTAAAATATTAAAGACAATAATTATGCTCGACAATTGTAGAATTAATAGTAATTTTAAAAAAAGTAAAATTATAATGCCATAGATTAATGTCTAAATTGAACCAAGTAAGACTAAAATGATTCAACCTTGTGGTGATTAATTTCTTTAGAGATGGTTTTAATTCTTATCAATTAGTAAATGAATATAATAATCGTAGTAATATTTATTATTGTTTTTAGTTTAATGTTTTGAATCAATAGTGGTCTTTGTAACATATTAAACTATATAGTTCTATACATGTTTATTTTTGATAATTAATTTTTGGTGCAACTATTATTAAGAATATTCTACTTTTTCTTCATTGGGATTCTTGTATGGATGATAGAATTGTCAGGAATATTCTATTTTTTTCATAGGGATTTTTGTATAGATGATAGAATTCTTGATCTTCTCTTTGTTAACTTGGAGAGTTTTTCTTTGGATATATATATATATATCTCCTTTAAGTCTTGTGTAGATGCTTAATTCAAATAGGTTACCATCAAGTTTGAGTGAAAAAAATTGTCACGTTCAAATTGTGTGAATCCTTTCCTTGTACTTTGTGCTAAGCACTTAAGATGACATCATAATTTTAAAGGTGCCATCTGATGTGCTAGAGTGTATTCCTTAAATGTGTTATTTCATGTGACATGATGCAAAATTTTGAAGGTTGTGTTATTGTATAGTTGTGTAAAAAATGGGCAGAGTGTTTACTGTTTTATGCTAACATAGCATTTTAGTGGCATCCGTGATTTCTCATGGGGGCAAAGGTTATACTCGGAAGATTGGTTTCTTGCCAGGGAATGAATTGCATAAAATTTAGATGATGCATCATTTAGATAAGGTTATGCAGTAAATCCAAAGTTACGCATTCAAACTTAGATGATGTTGGAAGGCATGATAGCAGTTATCTGTTTCTTGATAACTGGAGTTTTAAATGGGAAAGACTATACAAAACTTTGCAATTTAAAAAAGGGATGATAAAAATAAATGAATGAAAATAAATTCTACTCCATATTTTTCTTTCAGATGACATTGTATTCGATATTGTAAATTATGATGCATTTTTTTGAAGCACATGTGGGTTTGTCACAGTAACTGCCAAATTTAAGTGGCAATCTGATTGACACATTTACAAGCTAAGTAAGTTGAGCTTGTTATAGAGTCTTCTGCTACCATGCATTGTTGGGAGTTTATCAATGTTGAAATTGCTTAGTGCTTTGAATTATAAGGCATCATTTTTTTGTCATATGAATAAATTGTGGTGTTTATGCTTTTTTTTTAAATTTTTTTTTTTATGTATAACATCTATTGGAATGTATTGCAAAATGTTGTAGCATGAATCTTTAACTCAGATAATCATAACAAGAATCCCTTTTTAATCCCAAGAAAAATGAAGGTTTTTAAATGAAGGTTTATTGCCTGAAAAATCTTTGAGACAATGCAATTGTTTTCAGAACTCTAGGCTAGATTGTTATTCAAATCTCATGTTGCACTTGATGGCAATAATGAACTGAATCGATGTTTTTTGGTGCATGGTAGTTTCACGTGTAAATGTGAGTTAAATGAGTCAGCTGAAAAATGAAAGGTATGTTAGCTTACCGTGTCAGAAAAAAACACAATAAGAACTGTTTTGAAGGGTCAAGACATTGGAACATTTTGAGATGCCATTGAGTAACGCATTTTGCAATGCATGGTTTGTGGGATTCAGTTGATAGCTTGAATTGCAGCTTTTGCTAGATGTTAAACAATTCAATTTTGGTTAGAATTGCAATGAAACTAAATGTTACGTATTCTAGATTCCTTTCTATGTGAAACTCTCCAACTTTGAACGGGATCACATTAAAATTAAAGTTTACTTTAGCATCACAGAGCATGATAAGTGAGAAGATAAACAAATTTTGCAATAGGTGACGGGCAGTAATGAATATCGGGTTAATTATACTATGCATATATTTTGAAATCTTTATTTTAAGTAAATTAATTTAAATTTTGAATTGATGCTTACATTTGTATGGAATGATTTGTTGTGCTGCCACATTGCCAACTTAAAGGAATTGACAATTGGGCTCGTGCCATAGATGAATATGTATTACTTGAATATAAAACACGACCTGTAATCCAGATTACTTGTACCAATTTGAAACCCAAAGGAAAGGAGTAAAGAATGGAGGTCACTCAGAAACAAATAAGGGGCATGAGCGTGAACATGCCATATGCTCTTAGGAATAGTGCCAAATTTGTAGGACGTACATGTTAAACACACGAAGGGGTTGATGTAGTAGTACTGATTATACTAGACATTGTAGATGGATTGGTGGCAACCACTCTCAAACTTGAAAAGGCATGTATAAACACAAACGTGAATGTGGCAACCTAATAACACACCCAACCCATTCTAGGCTAGTCTTTTAACACTAGGCATGCCTCTCATCGCTACCCACAAATAGGGATGGGAAAAGAAAAGTATACATAAGAATTTATTACTAACACTTTACCCACATACACCTCTTTACGTACAAACATGGGTGAACACATTCAATAGGAATAGTCAAGTGTCAATAGATATATATGTCACTCTAGACAACCCTTAAGCTACAAAGATAGGATCATGGATGCAATTCTACCACATTTAAACATGCATAAACTAGGGTCCCAAGAAAGAAATCAAGACAATCCAAACAAGGTTTGCACATGGGCCTCACACACCATCAAATGCATAACACTAGGGGACTGTTACTAGGGGACTAACAATCCAGTAATAATTCAATGCACAACCATACTTGAATACACACATGTATAGGGTCTAATACATAACTTGAGGACAAATAATGCATCAATAATCACCACCTAGGCACTCACAACCCAACCAAAGGAATGAGTAAGAGATATGTTTTTGATATTAGGGTATAAGCGGATTTTGAAGGGATCCAAAACCCTTTACAACAAGAAAAGTCAGGCTGCAGAAAGGACAGCCTGCAGCCAACAAAAAGCCAGCGCCCAAATAAAACTCATCAAGATTTACAATTAGCACTTTTCTTGTGGGAGCGAAGAGTCATGTCGAAAGAAGGCCGTGAAGATTTATCTTTTTTACCCTTGACTGTAATCCATCCTTCTTCCACCTGCGCAGCCAAACTATGCCAGACCTTCTTAATATTTTCATGGCGATCAAAGCCATCAACCATACGCTTGGGGTTGTCCTCATGACTGCAATGTAAAGATAGTGACTTCTCAGGAAAGCTGCCGGGATGAACAGCCGAGGCGCTTTCACCCGGAGAGGTAGCCAATGGCTCAATAGGGGTTGCCTTAACAACCTCACCAAAAGGGACGACCAGAGGGGGGGTTCCAAGGTCCTGTGGTTCCGAAGCAGCCACCTGAGAAAAACTCTTATTAAGATCAGCATTCTTCTCAATCGTATAATGACGTTGAGAAGCGCCATTCCACCAAGTTGCCTTATGTATTTTTTTCTCAAATCCACATTGAGCAGCAACATGTCCAGTTTTAAAGCATCTTCTACAACGGAAAGGTAATCCTTCATAATCCAGTGATTGGACCCAAGTCCCCTTGGAGCATTCTAATGAAACCTCAGCAGGAACAATACATGGAGCAACAACACTTTTTAATTCACATATATTTTTCCTTAATTATTCATCAACCCTAATCATTTAATTTCAATATAGATAAGGAAATATACAAAATTCTCCAAATCCATAATATAACTCATCCATTAACAAATTTAAATCATCATACACCAAATGGTCATATCATAGAAAACAAGGCATGACATTATCACATCAATAGTCATACACATTACTAACAAAATCAACCAATAATACACAAGGGTATGTTTATCTATGACTAATGAAACAAAGGGAATTGGGACAACCACAAACACAAAGAAATGAGTTTTCAAATCAACATGGAGGTGAGAAGCATGGAGGTGAGAAGCATGATACCTACAAAATAGGGCTCTTCTAGACAAATCTCAAAATAATAATAATAAAAGTTATCCCCATACAACACTTTTCATGGGCCTAAATCAATTTTGAATGATATATACAGTTCCACTCTACTCCTAGCCCTAGTATCTAATCCTAAGAAAAAAGTCAACTTTTGACCCAAAATTTCAAGGAATTAAAAATGAGATCAAAACACATAAAAACTTATACCCAAAAAGGTTGGAAAACATATATTCAACATGAGACCTTTTATCTCACAAAATTTCACCATTGAAGATTATTTTTAAAGCACAAAAACTCAATTTTTTAAAAATATTATCATACCCAAGTATGACCCTAATATACACAACACTCAAATTTTCACATCACATAAGGGTTTGGATAAATTTTATCAGTATAATGGTAGACAATTAATTTTTCAAAGTTATATATGTACAACTGAAATACTATAAATGTAACTATCCTAAGATTCAAATTTAATTGCAACCCTAAAAATATAACATCATATTCAACCACCTAATGTGAGCATGGTTGAAAAGTATGAATAATAAAATGCATACGTTTGATGTTCCAATGCAAATTTCACACATTTTTGGAGATATATCCTTCACCTTTACACACACAAGAGATGAATAATTAAATGCATACCTTTGATGTTCCAATGCAATTTTCACACTTTTGGAGAGATGTCCTTCACCTTCACACACACACAAGAGACAAGCTTTCCCAAATATTTCTTCTTTGCAAGTGTAACAATCTACCAAGCAAGTAAAATTCACTTTCAAATCAAGTAAAACCAATAAAAGAAAGAGTAAGAGGATGTGTAAAACCCCTTTCCTTTTCTTTTTCTCCCTTCCAAAATTCTCAAAGCCCTTTAAAACCATTTTCTTTCAATTCCCACTCACAAGGCCATTCAAAAAGGTTATTTCCCAATAGATATTTTCCAAAAAGATAGTTTACCTTTAGGAAAATATTAAAATGATCAATTCAAACATAACGAGGAAGCTTTTAAAAAATTTCATATTTAATTTTCTCCAAATTGACTAAATAATTGACCTAAACAATAATTTAAATTCAATTAATTTTTTGAATACCCATACATGAAAAATACATAAGGCTAAATTTTAAAGGGAAATAACATAGCTAACTACTTCACATTTTAAGCATATAGGTTATTCACAAACTCCTAAAATAAGGATTGTGGAAACCAATAAAATGTAACACAAACCAACAGTTAAAATAAACACACAAGGAGAACAAACAATTTTTAGGTTAGCCATCGCACAAGGATTCATAATCATAATTGATTTGGATAAGTAGCAAATAGATAAATACAAGGAATATCCATCTATTCACAACTAAATAGGATATGTTAAGAAACCAAAAATACCACGAGTCACAAGGTCACTAACTTGACCAATGAGACTAAGGTGAGATGGTCAAGTGAATCCATGTTGTTCTCCTCCAGATCCTCCTTCCATTGGTCAAACACCTATATATATACATATACATATATGTATGAATGTATGTACATATATATGTATAGATATGTATATGTGTCTATGTGTATATGTGTCTATGTCAACACACACACACACACACACACACACACACACATATGCACTACACACTCAAGACAAAACACCAAATTTGAAAATAGAGATCATATCCAAAGCAACACACAATGACCAATGAGGACATGCAATCTGTAAAGACAAGTAATCAGCCTAAAATTACACCATGCTATTGGAATTTCCTTGGTATAGTGACATACTCTATTATCTACATGATATGAATTGATAAGAAGGAACGATAAAAAACAAATAAATCTCAAGTTGTGTGCAAAAAATACATTTTTATTGATAGAAAACTCATGTGGAGGAATATGTATGGTGTCTTTTAGAGATTCCTAAATGAAGAAGAAGCTAGAAAGTTGTTGACTAAGATGCACAATGGTGCATGCAGTGGGCATTATATGGCCAAAACTATAGCATAATAAATCCCCATTATTGTTATTGGTGGCCCCATCCTTGTTTTCTAATGTACATAAGTTGGTAAGAAAATGTGATTCTTGCTAGCATTTTTTTAGGAAAACTTAAGGGATCCTTTAAGGCCCTTGATAGTTTTTAAGCCCCTTTTTTGAAAGTGGGTATTGATTTCATTGATGAAATTATTGAGAATTCCACTGGAGGCTTCAAATGGATCCTTGTAGCCATTGATTATATTATAAAATGAGTTAAAGCAATCCCTACCAGGTGGACTACAAGTAAGATTGTGATTGATTTCATTCTTGATCATATAATAATAAGTTTTAGTGTACCACACAAGATCATAAAGTTGATAATGCAATATGTTTTAGATTAGTTGAATTTAATCTTTTTTTTGAGAATAGATTCATAGTCTCACATTCATCTCTATATTGTCCATAACAAAATACACAACTTGAGTCAACCAGTAAGAGCTTGGTGACTATTATCAAAAGGATTCTAGAAAAAATAAAAAGGCATGGGAAACAAAATTGAGATTAGTTGTATGGGTTGATAGATTGAAAGAAAAAAGGATACAAGTAAATCATCATTTGAATTGGTGTATTGTGATGATGTAAGGTTTGCCATCAATAAATTATTACTTGTTTACAAGTTTATGCAAGAAACCAATGAGGATTTTGATGATGGAATGACTGGAAAAGTGAAATAGAAATTGAATTCGATGAAAGAAAAAGAAAGGATTACAAAATTAATATGAAGAATTATTAGTAGGTAAAATACCTATTTGATAAGAGGACCAACACTAGAAAATTTGAAATTAGAGACCTAGTCCTAGTATGGAACGCTAGAGCACAAGACAAAGGAAAACATGAAAAGTTTGATTCCATGTGGTTGGGTACATACATAATATACAATTTGTATGGTGAGGATTCATTTTTTATCTAGAGCTTGGATGGTGAGTTTCAAGAAATACCAATGCATGGAGATTTCTTGAGAAACTATTTTTCTTAGGCTTTGGCATATTCTTCTTTACATGCATAGTTTTTGTTTCTCTATTTTGTGTGCTTTATACAATTATTATTTGTTTGTGACTCAGTGTGAAGAGTTTTGTATTGTTGTCCTCATGCAGTCTTGGCACTTGTTCAAGATGAAGTGTATTTGGTTTTGGTCATGTTTTCATCTCTCTTTTTGGTCTGCCATCCAAATATAACTTAGGATCTCTCTATGGCTGCAATAAAAACATACATCCACAACAAGAGCCAATGTTAGAACTAGTTGTGTATGCATAAAATTAAAAGATTTAGATATGTTTTCCCAAGTATTATAGTGACTTTGTGTTAGCCCACCTTTTATAACTAATTCAAGATAATATAAGTAGGTTTTTCCTTTATCAAAATTTTTCCTAATTCTACCATGTGTTGCCCCTAATGTGTTCATCATGAGTCAAAGTTTAAAAAAGGTCCAAAAAATTCTAAATATTGGAGCTATGTGGATCATTTCCTTAGGTTTATGAATTTTGCATGTTTCAAAATTTTAGGGTTGTCCATCCCAATATGATGTATCCTCAATGGTTAAGCACAATTAACCTTGGGGAAAACTCCATGGTTAAGCGCACTTGAGTTGGAGTAGTATTGGGATGGGTGACCTCCCAGGAAGGCCCAATGCTTCACCTATGTGAGCATCACCTAGATGCAATGAGTTCCAAGTGGACCATTCATTATCATGAGAGATGGGTTCTTGTGAACCATTACTCATGAAACATGGGTCAATGAGTTTGACTCGAAAAACTACATGGTAGAATCCTGATAGCAATATCATAATTTGACACATTGTGGCAAAATACCTCCTACTTATCAGTTGATGAGCTAAAGGGGCTCTATAATGAATGGTTCATAAGGCACAACACTTGCTGGAGGTTTTGCAAATGGGGTTGCAAGCTAAGTCAGATTAACCTTGGGGAAAACTCCATGGTTAAGCGCACTTGAGCTGGAGTAGTACTAGGATGGGTGACCTCTTGGGAAGGCCTAATGATTCGCCTCTGTGAGCATCACCTAGATGCAATAAGTGTCATGTGAACCATTCATTACCATGAGAGATGGGTTCTTGTGAACTACTACCCATGAAAAATAGGTCAACGAGTTTGACTTGAAAAACTACAAAGTTGAATCCTAATAGCAATATCATAATTTGACACATGGAAAAATGCCTCGTACTTATCAATTGATGAGCTAAAGGGGATCTATAATGAATTTTTCATAAGGAACAAAAATTTCTGAAGGTTTTGGAAATGGGGTTGCAAGCTAAGTGGGCTTAACCTTGGGGAAAGCTCCATGGTTAAGTGCACTTGAGTTGGAGTAGTACTGGGATGGGTGACCTCCTGGGAAGGCCCAATGCTTCACCTATGTTAGCATCACCTAGATGTAATGAGTTCCAAGTGGACCATGCATTATCATGAGAGATGGGTTCTTATGAACCACTACTCATGAAACATGGGTCAATGAGTTTGACTCAAAAAACTACATGGTTGAATCCTGATGGAAATATCATAATTTGACACACTATGGAAAAATACCTCCTATTTCACATTTTGTGTTATTCAAATATTGATATGTGTTAGTTTTCATAGAATCTAAGGGATGGTATGAAACTATTTTCACTTTTGTCCAAATCTATGTTGGGGAAAAAAATTAAGGTTAATATGTGGAGTTCTTAAACTAGTTGTGGATTATTAAGTAGAGGTGCAACTATGGGATATAAGTGAACATGAGATTTTAAGCTCTACAAGCTAGATCTAAGCACATTAAACTTATATGAAAGTTAGGGAACTTACTATTTCATTAGGTTTCATTCAAAACACAAGAATAGGCATTGGTCTGATGGTTGAAAGTTGACTATTCACTCCATTTTTTAAAACCTCATAATATTTTTTTGTATTTTATTTTTTTACCATTATGAACAACCCATTGTTGTAAATCTCTTCCAAAACTATTGTGAGCTTCTAACCAATTAAACTATTATGAGCTTCTAACCAATTAAACTATTAGAGGGTTGTTGTATAATGCTATGTTACAAGGTTAATGATGTTGTATACAACTACCAAATAATATATCCATAAATATTAGTGACCAATTTTTATCGTATGTTGCATCATTTAACTCAACTACCTAAAAGAAGAGATCTATGATTTATATGTGTTAATCCTCCATAAAGAATAGCTACCAAAGCTAAATATAGAGTCATCTTTATGTGGATTTGTATTAATATTTTAATCTATTTTATCTTGAAATGATTTTGGTAACACTCTCTTGAGCTTGGAAAGACTCAAAGTGTAGAAGAGGCCTTTCATCACCTAATTTGAGGATAGGCACGCCTTCCTATTTGATAAATTTTGTCACCTTGTCTATGTTATGGTAGAAGCCCTAGGGTTATAGTTTAATATAGAAAAGAACACCAAAATGATACATGGTATGTCAAAATTAGGGTGTAAGGCACACCTATTACATTATCTTGGATATGGAATTTTGTTGAGTGGATGCTCTATTGTGTATTTTTTACACATTGTGTTCCACATTTAATTATTTGCTCTTGAAGTGTTCCATAGCTATGAGTTCCAATACATCTAAGAATGAATCTACCATGTCTATGTCCTTGGTTTCTTCCACTTAGTGATTATACAAGAAGTGTTTTTAATGCCTTAAAATATTTCATTTAAATTATGTTCAAAATAAAGACAATTAAATACACGAACCATTACATAGCACGTCACATATTCCCTTTCCATATCACCATTCGTAATTTTTTAATTTTAGACATCTCACAAGTTACCGTTATTGTAGGATATGGAGATTAGTAAAATTTATCATGTCTCTATGCTTATACTCTTCTCATTATCATTATAGTTATGTTCAACAACACCTACAACCTTTCTCATTCCATATTTCATCATCATTTCTCTAGCTAGTGTTGTTTCTCCTTTAATATCTAAGGAATCTCTTGACATCACATCACTTTCTCCAAAAAAATATCATTTCTACAATTCTTCTACCCATATAGACATCTAGATGCATTAGCACTTTCTTATGATTGTTTTTTGATGTAGTCTACTTTAGGAAACTATGAAACCATTCCAAGAAATATTCCTCTTGGCACAACTGTAGTTTTTATGTATAGGGAGTGAACCATCCACGTGTGTTTCCACAAATGCATGCACACTACTTTATGATATGCTATTAATCACATTGATTCATCTAATTTTTTAGATTCTTACATTCAATACTCATCATTATATTTTATTTTACATACTCAAGATGTATTTTGGTCATAGATTTAACACTATCCATTCTAGCTTTAAGAACAACAACATTCACTAAATTTTAAATATCAACACTAGAAAAACTTGGAGTTCCTTGAGAAATTTAATCCTTAAATCTATGGGACCATTTCATCTACCTTCAATTTTTTGACATGTGGGATTTCATGATCTACTTGCAACCGTTAAATTTAGGAAATTAGGTACAATAATATGATGATGAAATCAACCATGTAGAACTAATGCTTTGCCTAAGATTCTAGGAAATTTGTAGTAAAAAACTATTATTCCTTCATTTTGTGTGAATCTGTCAAGCTCCACCAAAAATTGATTTATCATTTTTGTATAGTTTTTATGTTTATGATTGCAACTCCCCCTAACACTAATAAAATTTCCTAGTTGAAAATTAAAATATGATCATTTTCATAATTTACATCTTGAATATATCAACACAATTGTCCTCTTTGATCTCCATAATAAGAAAAGAAATAAAAAAATATTTCCAACATGATTATTAATGAAGTTCTTGAGTTCTAAAACAAGAAAATAAATATTTTTCCATTAAACATCATTATGTCCTAAAATCCATCACATTACCACAAAGATTTTCCTTAATAGTCAACATAAAAGAACATATGCAAAAGCACTTAATAACTTCTTTTAACTCACATAAAGACAACATAAAATTGAGATAATTTCAAGCAATGTTAAACCTTAATCAAGAACTAAAATAAGAATTTCTTGATCATTTCACTAAATTTTAGTCCAAATTTCAAGTCATCTAACTTAAAAATGTTGCATCAATCAATAAAATTTGAATGTCACATTAGGAATTTTAGTGTGGTGTTAATTTCATGAAAATGAATTTCAAAATATAATTTAGATAGGGTGATAATATTACTTTAGCATTATTTCCACTACATCATGGTCAATACTCAAGCAATTACCTATTGGCTAAGATTTTCAATAGGAAAAAACACATTTCTTTCTCAATTATTTCATAATAACATAAATATTATAAATCGCAATGTGTCATTACACTTCTAGGGAAGGGGTTAGTGTATAACTATATTCTTTTCAAACTATCTAAATAAAGTGTGTAGGTATAATGGGGTCACTCATCCATATTTTGAGCATTCTTCAAAAGTTGAGATCATAACTTATGCACTACCTTTTTTTTTGACATGAGCTACTAGAAATTTCTAAACACATCCTCCAAATGAAATGATAATTACAACAATAAATACACCAATAAAATATATCAAGATCCTACTAGTAGAAATTTCTAAACACATCCTCCAAATGAAATGATAATTACAACAATAAATACACCAATAAAATATATCAAGATCCTACTAGTTGTGTAACACCTTTACAAAGTCACAAGTAAAATTGATACAAGAATAATTTAGATGTAAGAATGTTAAGGATCAAATTCTCAAATTTTACCAAACATAGATTTAAAAATTCATTATAGCATGATCAACATTAAAAAAAAATATTGGTCAAGAATATGAATGACAGAACTATATTATTCATTTAAATTATTACAATGGGTTGAGTGCATATCTATTGATTTGATAGATCTTGGCTCTTCTTTTTGTGAATGTATATAAGATCCTTCATCTCTATAGGCTTCTCATATATATGTAGAGAATATTTTGCTATACATGTTTATATATATGCCCAAGATTTTGACCACCTTCAAATGAGAATTTTTACAACTCAAACTTAGCTATGTCTTTCCTTATATAACTTTCATAATTCATTCATGTAAGACCAATAGTTGGATGATTTATGAAGCTTTAGGAAGATCAATTTATACATCATGAAATCTCACTTAAGAGACAAAAAAAATTAGTGTTAAAATAAGTTAAGGTCTCGTTTATATTTCTATGTGGATATTACCTTCTTCTACAAGGAATTTGTCTTAGAAATATAAAAATTTAAATGATTATTTCTAATGATAAAATATGCATGTCCATGCCAATTCTCATTTAGTTTTATGTCTATTTTAAGAAACTGGTTTCCTATACTTATTGTTAGTAACCAAAAAAATTGACATGTAGATTTTTTTAATGTAAGTTACATTATGGATCCATAACCCATAGATTCCAAAATCATTTTCACATCTTAAACTTTAAAACATATGATTTTGTTTGATTGAGTTAGTCTGTGTGAACAAATATTTTTCTAAGATGTAAAACCAAATAGATTCTTTTAGAATCAAACATGGGGATATGCCAAATTTTATAGGGGGAGAGACAATCTCTAATTTTTTTATTTGTGATATGAAAATTCAACAATAAATAGATATTAGTATAAACTTATTATATATGAATTGAAGGATTTTTTTCTTCTTTTTTTTTGGAACAACTATTCATCTTTGAATCAAAATTGAAATTCAATTTCTCAATTACTTAAAATAAGGATTTAGATTAGACCTAGAATTTCTTTATGAAGTGCTAAATGGTCGGTAATAGTCTATTGTTGTTTTATGTTTCTTTAAGACGGTTTATGTGATTCTTTCTACTATCTTTATTTTATTATACTTTTTATTGGACTCGATCAACCTAATAATCTTGTACATGTGCTTTATGAAGTATTGTATAAGATTAAGACCCTTGGAATATTATATTATATTATAGATCATTTGTGTCTATGACCAAGTGACTTATGTTGGAGTTATCATTATGAAGAATTTAGGTATTAAAAACACATTATTGATAGCATTGAATTTATTTGCATTTAAATCATTCTTTGATTTAAACTTATCTCAAATCCTAGCTTGAGTGGTTATGTTCATATGAACTTTGCTCAGGGGTAGTTGTGTTCTTTCTACCATTCTAAATAGAATATTATCAACCAACAAAGGTAAATATGGTATGCAATTTAAGTTGTTTCTCTAATAGAAGCCTATTTGAAGGAAAAAATTAATTTTTTAAAATAACTCTATTAATTATTAATATGAAATGTTTATGTGTGACTTTTCTTATAATTATTTTAGTCAACTCTAGAAAAGAGAAAACTGTTATAAAAACTAAATAGCTTTATAACTAGTCATACATTTTTTTTAGATTGCAGGAATCAAGTAGCCCCCCTATAAACTGCAGTGTATCTGGTAAATTTTTTTCACGAGACCAATGACACTGGCACGAAACACCCTTTGGTACCACGGGGACGGGGGGAGACCAGATCTCATGACCTCGTGCCTGCAACATTATGCTTTAGCCAATCAAGCTAGGCCCCTCACCCCATAACTAGTCATACATTATTATTTTGGAATCTACATAATTTTTTTGATTGAAAATGAGTTATAATCTTACAAGTATAAAAAATTACATTTAGTACATGAAGAAAGGATATTTATGTAGTAAAAAATATATTATTATCATCTTAGAATGTATTTTGAGTA
The DNA here is from genome assembly GCA_007258455.2 of Sequoia sempervirens. NCBI lineage: Eukaryota > Viridiplantae > Streptophyta > Pinopsida > Cupressales > Cupressaceae > Sequoia > Sequoia sempervirens. The sequence goes on from VDFB02000015.1 coordinate 400,721,384, forward strand.
CATAGATTATATGGTAGTCAATGGCGAGTGACCATATAGTATGAAATTTGCTTGGCATTGAATAAGTGCTACTTAATCACATGATAATAATTTTATAAATTTTATGTTAAAATTACATGTAAAATAATAAAGCATCTATATTAACAATAAGGGGTTACATGCATGATCAAATTGATAAAGTTAAAAGGTAGAAGATTAAGCATATAAACTTCCATTAACTTCTCGGTTAAATTTGTTTGATGTGTTTCAAGTTTAAGTTAACTGATGAAATATATATAGTTTTTACCATGTTAATGATTGAAAAAATATTTATATGGAACTAATTGTGAATTTAAAATTGAACCCTTGAAAAAAATATTGATTTATAATCTAAAACTTAATAAATAGAATCATAGATGAAATAAAAATGAAATCTAACCTTAATGATGTTGATAGTGCTATATAAGAAAAGAATGAATGTATTGATAATCAATATCTCCATTTATTGATCAAGTGTTTTGTAAGTTGTGATGCAAATGCACCTCATGCTACTAAGTGCAACAACTAATTTACAAGGGGGAAAATGTTATGGGTCGATTTTATCCAAAATAAAAAAGTTATTACTTAAATGACCCTTTGGAATATAAGAGGGATAAAATTTATTTGACCATTTGTTTAAAAATGGAGAAAGAACAAATAATATTTATTATGGTCCTTTAGTTAAAAGGGGAATACTGATGAATATTTTTTTTAAAGACTCCTTTTAAACAAAGGACTAATTGTTAAGAAAACCTTTTTGAAAGGGTGTGATGGTTTAGAATCCACCCTTTAAAGGATTATATCCATCATTTATGTGGGATTTAGAAAATATATGAAGATCACTCAAGGAATAAGGTGGTTTGGTGGGCTATGGACATTCAAGGAGGTACATACATGACATGTCCAAATTTTGAGGTACAAGTACACTTGGTATTAGCTTAGATAAAGCTTTATGTTGAGTAGATGCTTTGTTGTGCATGTTTTATATGATGTGTTATAAATTGAACTATTTCCTTTTAGAGTGTGTCATAATTATGAGAGATCAGATCACCAAGATCTTCTTGGGGTGAGAGTGGTTGCTCCAAGTGTTTTTATTAAAAAAGAATTCAATCTATTAATATTGAAATATATTCAAAATTTGTTGAATTTGGAGAGATTTTGATTGAATTCTCTTATATTTAATTTATTCTAATGACACTTCTATATACGATGAAAATATATTGAATTTAATGTGCTAAAATTTTAACTAGATAATTATGGTTATATATTTATGTGCATCTTTTCTAGAGTTTGGAATATAATTTATTCTTTAAAATTTAATATAAGCACTAATAAAATCCACTACCTTAGTAAATTAACTCTTTAAAATAAATCTTTACAATTTTATATTTTAGAGAAGAATAACATTACTTGAATGAAGTTCCAATGGGTGTACCAAAAAATCTTGGTAGTTGGAAATAACACGTGGTTTTAAGTCACAATAACATTAAAATCTTGCACTAGCTTCACCACCTAAGGAACCTTCAAAGAAAACTAGCTTCTATCTAATCTAACTCAACACTAAAATTGTTAGGAAATGTGTAGAAAGAGAATGATTTAGATAAAAAAAAGGGAATGTGAGATGGTGCACCAAAAAAATGGTTCAATTTAGTCCCATCTTTAAATTTCACTCTTTTATCCACCTTAAATTTATCGTGTGGTCAAAGTTTATTGGACATATATATGCAATTTATCTAACAAATATAATGCATAGATAAACAAGCAAGAACAATGCTCCAAGGGCTCATTTTAATTAAAGACACTTCCATCCAAGGGTCATGATCAAGCACAATAAACACAAAGCTTCTTGTTTGAGAACTCTCTCTAGAGAGGTGTAAAGAAAAATAAAGTAGAGACCATATATTATTTAGGGAACTAAAAGATGTTTACAAAAGAAAATTTTATATTGATAGATTACAAAAATAAATTAATGAAAGATAATTCTAAACTTTTGATCCAAAAGAAAGTTTGATTGATGAGACTTAAAGAGCATAACATCTATAAAAAGTTTTCTTATTAGATTACTTATCCCACATTCCTTATAGAAGAGAAAAATAAATCATATATATTAAAAAGAAAAATTACAAATTTTCTTATTCAAGGTATTATGCACTCCATTAAATTTTAATAAATTTTTTAATTAAAATTAAATACACTAAAAATGTTCATTACACTTAAAAAGTATTATCTTTGTTAATTGTATATAGAATATAATCTCGAATACATCAAAAAAGTAAGCTGAAATTAGTAATTGTATATAGAATATAATCTTGAATACATCAAAAAAGTAAGTTGAAATTAGTAGTTGTATATAGAATATAATCTTGAATACATCAAAAAAGCAAGCTGAACTTAATAATTGTATATAGAATATAATCTTAAATATATGAAAAAAGATAAGCTGAAACTATATAAGAAATATATATTGACAATATTGACAAGATGTATGTGGCAAGTTTTGTTAAGTCTAAAACACAAGAAACA
>VDFB02000015.1:400724024-400876723 GCA_007258455.2 Sequoia sempervirens
AATTTAGTTTGAAAAGATAATCAAGACAAGTGTTTGTGGTAAAAGAAACTCATTAGGCAAGATAAATTGAAAAATTGAATTCCACATGACCATTTGGAGATCGATTGCTCCCATTGAACAACCTAACCTTACACCCACTATCATACAAGGAAATTTTTTCGAACATTGAGTCCAAAATCATTGTGTCCTATTTGCAAAATTGATTGAGTCCTATTTTACCAAAATCATTAAGTCTTTAGGGTTTGATCACTGTAGAGGTATAGCATGTTTCTCACTACCTTGGTCTTTGAAAACAAAGGTTCACTCTAGGTCAACATTGGTTCAAACATTTCACTCACCCCTCCATCAAATTTCGTCCTTCACTTCACTTATCTTTGTAAAAAAATTGAATACACCAACACTTTTGGACTTAAACATCTATTAGACCAATCCCTAACTTAGCTACTTTGTATGTGAAATGTATCCTTTTCCATGCACTTAGTTGAGTTAGTTATCATCTTTGGACTAGTTTATCTTGAAGGTCATGAGTCTAGTCTAAATATTTCCAAGTTCATCAACATCCTTTATCCAAACATCCAACATTAAACTCTTAAGTCAAAAGTGTTGTCCTAAATCGTTTGCAAAGATCACTTTCCACATCATCCACCTTTTCATCTCCCATTATCACCATTTCTCCAAAAATACTTAGAGCATCCTTTTTATCTAGATTTGAGTCAACTAAAGAGTTAAAACATTACGAATCTCAACATAACTCTCCCATAGGTGACCCAAAATTTATGGTAACAATGAGATCATAACACAAGAGAATCATGGAGAAAACCAAAGTCACATTCACCTAAAGTGATCCCAATCCTCAAGAATTTGATCCAAGAAGTCATGTTACCCCATCACAACAACCCTCGTCTCCATCAGGACCATATGAGGTAGAAGATGTCACAAACAAGCCACTTCAACTTACTAAAGAGGAACTCCTTGAGTATGAACAAAATCATCCAACTTTTCTTGCACAAAATTTGACACTAGGGTTAACCCAATCTATGATTCAACCAACTCCACCCCTTATTCCCAATCAACCCTTAACAAATAGTCTTGCAACTAGGCTAGGAACCAACCTTGGTCTCACTTCATGTCTAGGAACAAACACAACTATGGGTATTCACAACACAACCATTCCATTAACCGCAAACCTTCCCCAAAACACAAGTTGGACACCAACCTTTAGAAAACCACTTACATTCCATGATGCCACAACAACCTCAACATTTCGAGTGCAACCATCTTCATCCATCACTAAAAATACCCCAAGTATGCCTAATGCTATGCAAGGTATTATGAACCAAGTGCCTCAAGTAGGACAACAAGGGAAAGTTAACACACAAAAATAAAACCATTAACAAGTGGTTCTAACAAACCCATTGACACATCAAAACAAGTGGTTACCCAAGCTACTCAAGTCAATCCACCATCCACATCAAACCCATCTATCATCAACCCAAATCAAAACAACACCTTGGTTACGAATCCCATCAACCAAGGTAATACCTTGATCACACCTCAAATACAACAAGGGAACCCCCTACCCATCGATCAAGGGAACCCTTTCAATCGGTTACAAGGTATGAATGTGTCATTACCATCACAATACCAAATGGAACCAACATCATCTTTCCCCTTGGTCCCCCACATCACACAAAATCAAATGGGACCTCAATGTTACATTCCTCCACCTCAATCCACCATCCTACAAGGAATGTTAAACCAAGGGAACCCCCAACCTCTCATCAACAAACCGCAACCCACTCAAACCATAAACACCCAAAACCCATTGTAGATATCTCAACAATCAAATGATCCTACATTGCAGGCACATGCCTTAGCTTTACATCAAGCACACCAGGCTTATCAACAAGCTGTCCAACAATAGCAACAATAGTAAGAAACCTTAGTAGTGCAACAACAAAATCAAACCTCCTTAGTAGCACAAGAAAATCAAGCCACCTTAGTAGCACAACAACATCAAACAACCTTAGTAGCACAACAACAACATCAAGCAACCTTAGCAACACAACAAAAAAAAGAAGAAGCCTTAGTAGCACAAAAACAACAAGCCCAACAAGCATCCTTAGCAGCACAACAAAAACAACAAGCCTAGCATCAAGCCCTAGTTGCACAACAACAATAAGCCCAACAAAAAGCTCAACAATATGCCCAACAACAACAATTTTTCGTACAACAACAACAAAAAGGTTTATACTACAACCCTCAACAAAATATCATCAACCCAAACACGTTGGGAACATGTATGCCTCCACCACAATCACCTTCACAATATCCTACACCACCATACACACCATACAACACCTCATCATATCAGAATCCCATGTACAACCCATTCGACATCCCGTAATACACAACATATGTTTCTCCACCAAACCCACAAGATGATATAGCATCACAACTTAAGGCATTATCACAAGAAATGCAGGATTTCTGAATGGGAAAGATGAAGAAGCCCCATATACAACAAAAACTATGTCCTTATCCATTCGATTGAAACATCACAATGTACCTTTTCCTCTTGGATTTGAGGTCCCCAAATTTGATAAATACAAAGGGAGAGGAAATTCTGTGGACCATGTCGAGGAATTCAATGTCATGTGTATGGAGGTGGCCTATAATGATTCCTACTTAATATGCCTCTTCCCACAAAGTTTAACAGGTCCTACCATAAATTGGTTTTCACAGTTACCTTCAGGCATAAATTTTTTCCAAGAAATCATCGATAGATTCATAGATTACTTCTTCAAACTTGACATGGATGTGAGCTTAGAAGAGTTATATACACTCAAGCAAAACAAAAGAGAATCCTTCGCCAATTTCTTGCAACGATGGAGGAAAAGAGCTAGTAAAATAAAATGGACACTTCCCGATGAACAACAAGTGGGCATTATCATAGAAAATCTAGATCCAAATCTATCCTTCCACTTTAAAATGTAGTGTATCACATCTTATGACGAGTTTTTCCCTAGAGCCCTTAACATTGAGAGAGCCCTAATCTCATAGGGAAACACACAAGTGTATAAAGACAACCACCCATCCACTAGTTTTAATGACAAGCCTCACTATTGAGCCAAGAACAAGAATGTTATTAGTGATGGTGTTGTTGATGAAAAGGTGGTCTTAGCTACTCCTAGGAAAGAAAACACCAAAACCATGAATACACAACAACCATACATGTCACTATCAAATAATCAAACAATGATCAATGCTACAAACACTCAATATGAACAACAAATAACAAATAGTGCTCCTAAATGAAAATTCACTTCCTTAGGGGAACCTATGGAGAATGTTTTGAAGAGGTTGATACAATCTAATATTATCACACTCCCAGATTTCTCAAACTATCAAGAGCCACAAGTCAAACCTTGTAGTTATAGAGAAGATCATTTTTGTGACTTTCACCGATACAAAGGTCATAACAAAAAAAAATGTTTCAGACTCAAACATCTTATAGAAGATCTTATTGAACAAGGATACATTCATGTCAATCAAAAATCTAGGAATGAAAATCTGAAAATTTACACAAACCCTATTCCTAATCATACAAAATCAAAAGATTCAGGAAAGGAATTAACCTCAAAAAATGTAAACCATACATGTGATACCACGATGGGACATATTTACTTATCACAGTATGAGGAATCAAACACACATCAAGATACTATTTTAAAACAAAGTCCAAATCCATCAACAATGTTTAGCAATATTTTATACTGTAATGCCATCAAGTGGATATCAGATTGTGATATCTCTCCCACATATGACTCAATGATTGTTCTTGTTGAAGAAGTACCAAATGAGCAAAAAAAAACCTTTGTTGCATCCATACCTACCAACTGTTCTGAAGAGTCTTTTATTGATGGTCTATCATCCACCCAAGGATCATGTCAAGAAGAGGCTATTGAGGATAATGAAAGATACTCTGATCGAGTCAAGATCAAGAACCCCTATCCCTAGAGTTTCACCAAGAGCTAAGGGACATCTTCCAAACCATTTTAAACTCCAAAGATGTTCCTGATATCACCCCCGAGATGTTTCTTTCTAACAGACATATAGACATTATTCATCCAAAACAAGAGTCTCCCACTCTTGGTATTCCTACACAAAAGCAAGTGATGGTTGAGACTCTTGATTCTTATAGTGATTGTACATCATCAAAATCTTTTAGTCAGCATCAACATCTTTTGAAGCAGTATCAACAGATAACAATGTCATAGAATTAGAGAAAACAATTCATATTCCTAAACAACAGGAACTCATAGCAATACCATGTGTTCACAACAAGTCATATTCAGTGGCTATGGATCATAAGATACATTATCAGGGAAAAGGATCAGGTATTGATAATACCTTCACAATGTCAAGGGAAAACTTGTCTACAACAAACATCAACATATGGGGCATGAAGGATCCTTATGATGAAAATATAGTCAATGCTACAACTAGCCGTATCATGAGTTGAAACTCACCCATCATCTCATACACAAATTGGGACCAACGTAAAAAGAAGAATTCCTATCAAAGCAAGGCGAAGATCATCAAAGAAAAAGGAGTAAAGAAAAAAGGACACGTTAAGTAAAAATGGATACCAAAGAGAAATAAAGAAAATCATCCCTCAAAAACTCCATTAGTCAAAGAAACTATGGGGAAAAATAAAAAAGGGAAATGTATCCATTAAAAGATTCCTCAAATACAAAAGCAAGCTTCTTAAGCAAGGAAAAAAGTATATCTAGTGGTTGGTCCTAATTCCATGAAAACCTCCATCCCCATCCATCATTGCTCATCTTCCCAAGTTTGAAGAGTCAAAGGTTCCAAACTATCAACCAATCCATCTCATATTCCTTCATGCATGGCACCATACACTCCATTCACAATATCCAATTCTCCCATTGACCATGTGTTGGTAGCTACCCTTCATCATAAGGATTCTGAAGGCACTCTAACATGATGTGTGCATATAGAAAAGGTTAATTCCAATATCCACAAGGCAAATCAGAATTCTTCAAAATTGCATCCAAGTGTTCCTATCTTAGCAAAAGCGGCTTCTTCAAGCAGCGTATCGTTGGCACATTATGACAGTGGCCTCTACATCAGTACCACCAGGTGGTTCAAAATGAGGGTAAAACTTCCAAAAAATTAAAAAAAATGATAAAAAAATCCAAAAAAAAAGAAAAAGGATTGAAAACAGCAAAAATAAAAAATCATCCTCCAGTGAAAACCACTTCGGTGGCACTTTGGGCAAGTATTATGATGAAAAATTGGAAAACAAACGTCATGAGTAGAATCGAGCATCTATATGATCCTTCTCAGACAAAAGCATCTTATCCCTATCATGATAGATCCAATGTTACCTTCATCCATCCAATCCAAATTCATCCAAATATCCCACTTTATCTTGATCTTGACAAAGATTTGGCGTATACTTCAACTATACTCATGGCAAACATTTGATAGGCTCTTTATCATTTTATCTCGTGAAGTCCCATAACCCATATCTAGAATGATAAAACTCTGTTAAACTCTTAGTGTATACATTACCTATCTTGGTTTTTTCATTAAACTATGAAGCATTGCTAGACATTGGGGGTAAGCTATAACACTCTTTTTTTCAAATAACTCTTGATTCATATCTTTTATCTCACAATGTGACATCAACATCGTGATCTAGGTATCATTTACCTCAAAATCTCATCAAAAATCCTAAAAACATTTGTAAAACGTTCATAAAAAAATCCAAAACATTTGCAAAATCTTCAAAAAAACTCCAAACACATTCAAAAAATAGAAAACCTCTAAACATTTGCAAAATCTCAAAAATATCTAAACATTTGGAAAACTAACAAAAGCCAAAAAAAACATTTGAAAACTCAGAAAACACAAAAACATTTGAAAATGGAAAATCCCCAAAAAATTAGAAAACATTCAAAAAGACCTAAACAACATCAAATACTTTCAGAAAACCTTAAGCAACCTCAAATAATCTGAAAACAAAAACATTTGCATAAACTTTCAAAAAGACCAAAAACAACCTCAAAACATTTTCAAAATACCAAAAACATTGAAATATTTTAGAAAATCCAAAACCATCCATCCCATCTTGCTTTCACCTGCAATAACCTTCACCCATAATAAATCGATCGTCATCTTCAACCTTTGGCAAAACAAATAGAAAACAAGTCTTGAAAGTCATAAAGTGAAAACCTAAATGTCAAAATCTAAAGTCTAGGTCATAGGTAAACGAGTTAGTGAAGTTTGTATCAATGACTTATCAAACACCTCATCCTAATCAAAAAATATGATCAACCTGTCCTAGGATGCATCCTTCCTACTATGGAAATCAACATCAGAAATCACCTTAGCTAAGTTAAACTAGCAAGAGATACAAATAACACTAAATATTTGTCTTTGATCTTTTCTTATGATTTATCTTGATGACCCATTCCGAGAACCTCTCAATGATGTCTATCAAAATAATTTAGAGAGAAAGGAATAGGGCATCAATCAATATCTTTCATTTTCTATGCTTGTGAGTATTCTTGTAAAATAATCTTGGCGCATGCTTGCTTAGTTATGTGTAGGAAAGTTGTTTGGAGTACATTGTTGACTATTGCGTATGCTTTGGTCCGATATATTCTACGCTTCTAACTTACATTCCAACGAGGTTTCCATATGTGAAGGTGTGAACAAGAACTATCCTATTTGTTTGTAGAGTCAAAGTCCATTACACTAGATACAACACCATCCTGGTTATTAATACCTTGATGCATCGTGTCTGTGTTATATCAAAAATAAGGAATGACGAAAAATCCCAATCCCAAGATATGAGCAAATCATCATCATGCATTTCTCATCATCATCTCTAATAAAGTCTTGGTGGATCATGGAATTGTTGGAATTTTTGAATCAATCTCAGAATCAATGGTCAAAATCCATCCATTTCATTCTTCTACTTCAATCCATCTTATCTTCTTATTCTTCTATCTTTACTAACAATTCTATCCAAGTATTGAATACATGTGATATATCAAAATATACATGAGGCTACCCCTAGTCGATGACTGTCTATACTTCCTAAAATTTGTCTACATCAATATCTAAGCTATCACGATAACAATCCCTCTTCCATTGGGGCACAATGGGGCATCTATATCATCTTTAGCTCAAAAAATTGTAAAGTTGCAGCTCTTTGATTCAATGTCTAATTTTCACCTATCGTGAGCCTGATCGAAACATTTTATTCTCTGATCGATCTCTTGAGGGGGAAACCAACCATCTTTTGATCATATCGATATCAAATCATCTAACAAATTTTGTTCCTAGCCTCACTAGAAAATATGGATCAATTTATAAAATCATTCATCATTGGGATTTATCTTTCCCTACCAATCCTCGTGTTATTCAACACAATCCTTGCATTTTTGTGAATCCTCAACAATGTTATCAATCAATCAATTAGATCAATCAACTTTAGCTTGGCTATCAACATCTCAAAGAGATCATCAATATCCATTTCTACATCATCATCAACAACAAAATAAACATCGAAATCAACATTAGTCTTTGAACCAATGCAATGAGTACATTACTTCAAAGAGGGGCAAAACATAGACACCTAAAAAATGTCTCGATGGATCATATTGGCTAATTAACATCATTTTGTCCTCAAACCCATCCTCTTTTCACTTGTTTAATTAAATAAGCCTAATTATTTAATTAAATGCCTTATTTTCACCTATTAATCTAATTGACCTAATTGGGTTAATTCACCCCCTCTCACACTGACATTTCATTTGATTTAATTAAATAATGCAAATTATTTAATTTTAACCCCAAGTCCTCTTATTTAATTAAATAACCTAAACTATTTAATTAAATATCATATTTGCATCTCCTTTTCATTAAATAAATTAATTATTTAATGAATATCCTCACATCCTCATCTTGCACATTCAAATTTAGTTTTAATTAACTAAATTGCTAATTTCCCTCTCATCCACTTGCATAAGGAATATTCTAAAGGAATATTCTCCTATTTTCCTCTAAAAAAAGGTAATGATTACTCCAAACAAACTTTGAAACAACTTTTTAAAGTTGTTTCAAAGTGTGTTTGTTTGCATGATTGTGAGCCCTTGATCTTTTCTTGATCCATGTGATCTTTGATTCTCATCCATTGATGAGAATCCTTGATCCATGTTTCATCCTCCTTTCATTTGTGACCATTGATAGATCAAATCAATCTCATCCATTGCTTTTTCATTTGATCTCCATTAAATCAATTATTTAATGAATATCATATAATTCCCCTAATTTCCATAATTGAAACTTTTTTTTAATTATCAAATTAATAATTATCCCACTTACAAGGGAATATTCCTCCTTTGTACATTCCTCCAAAAGGGGAATATTGCACAATTAAACTTTGTTTTAATTTGCAAAATATCTATTTCCTCACCCATGAGAATATTCCAAAGAATATTCTTTCTCCTCACTCATTCGAAAAGGGAATATTATTACAAAGCTTCATGTGAAAGTTAACTTAAAACTTCTTGTGCAAGTTAACTTGTGACCTCTTGTATAGGTCAAAAGTGTGTTTGTTTGAAGGAATATTAACCCTTGATTAAAATATCCTCTTTCATTCTCATCCGTTGATGAGAATCCATGATCCATGCGTCCAATTTTTTCCGTCGTTGACCATTGATTAACCTTTTTGATCTCAACCCTTCATTTTTCATTTGCTTTCCTATAAATAAATCACTATTTGGAGACAAATGGATCCATCTTTTGACATCAAACTTATGCTGTTAAAATCACTTGCATTTGCACTCACACTTAACCTCATTTTAGCTTATTGTAATTACATCATATTAGCTTAGCTTCCATTAATGGCTTCCATGATAACATAAATGCATCCATTTAGTATTGTGTAATTAGGGTTTGAATCTTCTTTTAGCTTAAACTTCATTTAGATTAGCTTTGCATATACCCATATCAGTCATCTTAGCATACATCATGTTAAAATAGCTTGCATCATGTTCATTTAGCTTTAAATCATGTTTCATCACACATCTCACAATGATTTCATCAATTTTCTTCAATAAAACTGATTGAAACAAGTTCATTATCCAAGGGATTGAGAAAGGGTCGTCATTCCACATCAATGCGACACCACTCCCCCAATGGGATAAGTTTCAATGTCTTAGATTAGAGGTTTGTCAAGTTTTCATGATTTATAATGTTAGTTTTAATGGCTTCTTTGTCTTTGTTTACAATGAATGATCTTATTGGGATTGATGCTTAGTGGGTTAAATATGCCTCAAATTCGTATGGATCGGGTGTAGTTAACCTATACTATGTCATTGGTCACACAAACTATGTCATGAGGGAAAATAGGAAAAATCAAGATTTTCTACTAAGGAATATGCTACTTCAAAGCCATTGGATATGATCCATACAGATCTGTGCAGACTAATGAGGACAAAGAGTCTACAAGGTGATAGGTATTTTATGATGCTCATTGATGATTACACTAAAATGGCTTAGATTACCTTTCTAAAATAAAAATCAGAAGCATTTGAGAAGTTTAAAGAATTCAAGGCATTTGTTGAAAATGAATATGGAAGGACAATCAAGGTGTTGAGGTCAGACAAAGGTGGATAATTCACTTCTGATTGGTATGATGTATTTTGTGAAGAGCGTGGAATCTTGAGGCAATGTTTTGCTCCTAAGACTCCACAACAAAATGGAGTTGCATAAAGGAATAATTATATTGTACAAGAGATGGCAAGAACAATACTGTGTCAAGCAAATCTATTGGATATGTACTGGAGAGAAGTAGTTCAAACTGTGGTGTGTTGAGAAAAAGGTGTCTCAAACTTACTGGTTAAGGCTCTCTAAAATCAGGAAAACAATTAGAAGTTCTATAGTTCTAGAGTTCATAGTTTGGGATTGTCACTTACTAAATGCGATGGTAAAAGACTTAGAAGTTTTTTAGGTAATCGAGCATCGGTCTTTGAGGTTATTGCTTATCGAATGTAGTTGCAAATGACTTAGTAAAGTAGAAGACTTTCGGTAATTGGACTTTGAAGTTTTTTCATATACTTGATTGGTGTAGTTTGTGGTATCGGGTATTGAGAAACCATGAGTCCCAACCTGCGAAAGGACTTTGCTCTTTGTTCTTTATCACAGTACCACAGGGTGTAGCTAAGAGGGGTGTGGGTTGGTGGTGTTACCTGCCATCCCATGATAGTCTTCATCATCCTGTATGGGTGTGTGAGGCCATACCACCACCTTGCAACAATCCATGAAATGGCTAGTAGTAAGGAGGGGGTTCTCCCACCACCCTGCGATGGTCTAAGAGATAGCTTGCAATAGTGTGGTGAAAAGTTAGTAACCTACGATCCTATCGTGACTTGTAATGTAGCCTGTGGTATAGTGATGAACTCGCTATCCTGCGAAGGTTAGTCTAAGTGGTTGTGATGTTGTGGTGGTCAGATGGAATGGTAGAAGCAAACCGTAGTCCCGCAACTAATCAACAAAGGCTTTTTGGTATTGTGGTTAAGACTGGGAACGATGGGTAAAGACGGTTAAGCTATTTGTGACCATTTGTCTATTATGGAAGTTGGAACGTTGACTTTCCTAATTTTTTTTGTGAAGTATGTATTGAATGTTGTAGTGTTTTTTGGATTGATAGTGGTCAAAAATGATAAGAGTGAATGTAATGTAATGATGTTGATTTCATTCTAGAAAAAGCACCTAAAAGAGCATAGCTCTGTACTTGTATGTAATCTATGTTTTATTGTAATACAAGAGATCTCTGCTTTGGTGTGTGGGTTTTTTCCTGAAAGGGTTTTCCCATGTAAATCCCGTGTTCATTATTTATGGCCTATTATGTTATTCATGTTTGTGCATCTTTATGTTCTGTAATCGCAAGTTTTGAAAGATTTTTTGTATCTCTCTCTTGAAGATTAGTATTTGGAAGGCATTTTCGTACTTTTCTTTCCTTTTAGTTGGTATCAGAGCTTGGCCAACTTTGTTGTCCTTGTGGGTAAGACATGTTTTTTGTGTTGATCTTGTTCAGTGGAATTTTTGTAGAGCAATCTAGTTTATAGCTTATTACAGATTTAAGATGCGAGCACATCCAAAAGAATAGAGATTGAAAAGTTCAATAGTGTCAATTTTGAGTTGTGGAAACTCAAAATGGAAGACTTTCTCATAGACCAAGAGTTATGGGATGTAGTGTCCTCTAAAAAAGCATCAACAACCTTGCAAGATGATTGGGATGCCATGGACCAGAAAGCCAAGGGTCTAATCAAACTATGCTTGGCCGATTCAGTTCTCTTGAATGTCCATGAAGAGAAGACAACAAAATTTTTGTGGAAGAAGCTTGGTGACATTTATCAGGGGAAATCTCTGGTAAATAAGTTGTTTTTGAGGAAGAAGTTGTATTCTTTGAAGATGGAGGAAGGAGTATTTGTTGCAAATCATTTGAATGTGTTTAGCATGATCTTTGATTAGTTGGGATCTGTTGGTGTGAAGATAGATGATGAGGATCATTGCATGATCCTGTTGTGTTCTTTTCTTGACACATGGGATCACCTAGTAATGGCTTTTGTGAGTAGAACAACCACTTTAAAGATGGAAGATGTGGTTGCTTCATTGTTGTTAGAAGAAATGTGAAGGAAGTCTTCTGAGATGGCCAAGGAGGCCCTTTCTATTCAAGGAAGATCAAAGGAGAGAGGCAAGAAGAAGGAGAAGAAGTGTAGACCCAAGTCAGAGGGGAGATCAAAGTATCTTGGTAAGAAGTCCAAGGTGAAATGTTGGAACTATGGGAAATCTAGACATATCCAAAAAGATAGCAAAGAAGAGAAGAAGAAAAGGAAAAACAATAATTCTTCTAATTATAAATCTTGTCAGGATGATTGAGATGCATTCATAGCAGCCTTGGAAACTCATGCATTAGAAGATGTGCGGTTAATTGACTTAGGTGTGTCTTTTCACATGACCTCTCATAGGGGTTGGTTTTCAAAATACAAAGAGTATGCTGGTGGAAAGGTGTATCTAGGTGATGATTCTCACCTTGAAATTTTTAGCCATGGAAGAGTTAGAATTCAGTTTCCTAATGGAAGAGTGAAGGGAATAGATGATGTGATGCATATACCAGGTCTGGATCAAAAATTAATTTCTATAAGTAAGCTTAATGATGCTGGTGTGCAAATATCTTTCTTGAATGGTGTTTGTAGAATGACTAGAGGCTCTATGGTGCTAGATAAGGGTGCATGAATTGGAACTCTATATAAGTTGGATGCATGTGCAGTACAGTGTAATAGTCCTTCTGCAAAGTCAAGTAAATCTTATCATGTAGAGAAAGGAGGTGTTGTTACTGAGGGCACAAACTCTTTGGAGATGAAGCTCCCAATAGAGAAAACAATGTTGTGGCATCAAAGACTAGACCACATTGGTAAAAAAAGGCTTAAAAGCCTTGAAAAATAAAATCCTAGTTGAAGGGCTTGATGTTTGTAATCTTGAGTTCAATTTTTGTAAACATTGTAGATATGGAAAGCAACACTGTGTTTCATTTTATTCTAGTTCTCATAAACCTTTTGGTATTCTGTATTATATTCATGCTGCTATGTTTAGTCTAATTAATGTTCCTTCATCATCAAAATCTGTGTATTTTTTTTGTTCATAAATGATTATTCAAGAAGGACATTTGTTTATTTTCTCATAAGTAAAACCGGAGTTTTCAATCGGTTTAAGGAATTTAAGACCTTGGTTGAAAATCAGACTAATAGAAAGATTAAGTTTTTGAGGATGGATAATGGTGGTGAATTTTCTTCAACAAATTTCAATAGGTTTTGCAAGGACCATGGGATTAAGATACATAAAACAACTCCCTACACTCCACAACAAAATGGAGTTGCAGAAAAGATGAATAGAATGTTGATGGAAAAGGTGAGAAGTATGTTGAGTAGTGTTGGTCTAGAACAAAAGTTTTGGGTTGAGGATGTAGCTACAACATGTTACTTGATTAAAAAATCTCCCACTTCGATGCTTGTGGACAAGAATCCTATGGAAGCATGGTCTGGTAAGAAGCCCTTGTTAAGACACATTAGAGTCTTTGACTGCGAGGAATATGCATATGTGCCTAGTGAAAAAAGATCTAAATTGGAGAACAAGGTTGTAAAGTATATCTTCATTGGTTATGGAATTGGTGTGAAAGGTTACAAGCTTTGGAACCTAGTTACAAAGAAGGTGTTGTATAGCATAAGTGTGATCTTTCGTGAGCTAAAATCTTCTATAGTTGATCTGCAGCCAAAGATGAAGGAAGAAATAAAGGAGATAGTTGAATTTCCTCTTACACCCAATAAAGATGAACTACATACTCCTAGTGGACCTGTTAGTGAGGAGAGCTCAAGAAGCTCTAATTTTTTTGATAAATATGAATAACCTTAGCCTCAGCTTGTGAGGAGGTCTACGCATGTGAAGTGACAACCTAAAAGGTTTGGTTATTCTATGTTGGATTCTAGTTGTGCTTATGCTTTGATTGCTAACATTGATAAGCCTAGGGTTGTTAGAGAGGCTATGGGTATGTTTGATTCAGATTCCTGTTTGGGAGCCATGAACAAAGAAATGACATCATTGAAGAAGAATGATACATGGGATCTAGTACCTTTTCCTAAAGGATGAAAGCTTATTGGATGTAAATGGGTGTTCAAGAAAAATATAGGTCTTAATGGTAGTGTTGAGAAGCATAAAGCAAGGTTGGTCGTAAAAGGATATTCCCAGGTGGAGGGGATTGATTATGGAGAAACATTTTCTCCTGTAGCTAAGCTGACGTCTATCAGATTTCTGTTGTCACCTACAACTACATATGACTTAGAAATCTAGCTGATGGATGTGAATACAATGTTTCTTCATGGTGATTTGAAGGAAGATATTTACATGTCCTGGCCAAAGCACTTCATTGAAAAAGGTAAGGAAGACATGGCTTGCAAATTAAAGAAATATTTGTATGATTTGAAGCAGTCACCTAGAATGTGGTACCAAAACTTTGATACCTATGTGTTGTCTTTGGGGTTTGTGATATCAAATTTTGATCATTGTGTTTACTTTAAATATGAAAAATGGTCATCTTCTTATTATTGCCCTGTATGTGGATGATATGTTGTTCATTGGCAATAATAAGGGTATGATTTCCCAATTAAAATCTCAATTGTCAACATAGTTTGAAATGAAAGATCTAGGTTTAGCTAGGTATATTCCAGGAATGGAAATTAGGAGTAGGGGAAATAGAAAATTTTGGCTCAACCAAAGCAAGTATATAAATTATTTCCTAGAGAGGTTTAATATGGTGGATTGCAAGTAGTTAGTTGTTCTAGTGTTGTAGGGAGTGAAACTTTTTGTTGAAGATTGTCCAAAATTTCCTACTGAGATGGAGGACATGACTAGGGTGCCTTATGTAAGTGCAGTTGGTAGTTTAATGTATGCAAAGGTTTGTACTGACCAAATATTTCCCAAGAAATGGGAGTGCTTAGTCAATTTATGGCTAATATAGGAAGGCCACATTGGGATGTTGTGAAGAGAGTTTTCAAGTATTTGAAGGGTACTTTTGAGTACACCTTATGTTATCATGGTTACTCTACTGGATCTCAAAGTTTAGTTAGCATTCGTGGATGTGTAGATTCTAATTGGGTAGGGGACATTGATAGTAGAAGATCCACCAGTGGATATGTATTCACATTTTTTGGTGGTGTAGTTAGTTGGATAAGCAAGTGACAGGTTGTAGTCGCTTTGTCCACTACTGAGGCTGAGTACATGGCAACAACTCACGCCTGCAAGGAAGCCATTTGGCTTAGAAGATTGTGTTCTGATGTTGGTTTTGATCGAGGGTAGATTGTTATTTGTTGTGATAGTCAGAGTGCCATTTTTTTGGAAAATAATCCAACCTTTCATGCCAAAACAAAACACATTGACGTGCAATACCATTTTGTTCGTGATATGGTGTAATATGGAAAGGTTAACTTGGAAAAAGTTGATACTCTAGTGAATGTTGCTGATGCATTAATGAAGTTGGTGAGTATAGATGAGTTCAAATGGTGCACCAATTCCATGGGCCTTGAGGCCTAGGGTGATATAGTGACTTCAAGTGTTGTTTGGGAGCTAGTAAGTTCTTCATCAAGTGGGAGAATGTTGAGAAAAAGGTGTCTCAAATTTATTGGTTAAGGGTCTCTTAAATCAGGAAAACACTTAGAAGTTTTATAGTTTAAGAGTTTGGAGTTCGGGCTTGTCGCTTATCAAATACCATGGTAAAAGCCTTAGAAGTTCTGTAGGTAATTGAGCATCGGTCTTTGGGCTTATCGATTATAGAATGTAGTTGCAAATGACTTAGTAAAGTTGAAGACTTTCGGTAATCAGACTTTGGAGTTCCTTCATATGCTTGATTAGTGTAGTATATGGTATCGGGTATTGATAAAACCAAAGCCCCGACCCACGAAAGGACTTTTCTCTTTGGTCTTTACTGCAATAACACAGGGTGCAACTAAGAGGGGTGCGTGATAGCGGAGTTACTTGCCATCCTGTAGTGGTCTTCATCAACTTGTGCGGGTGTGTGGGGCCATACCACCACCTCGTAGTGGTCCATGAAATGGATAGTGGTAAGGTAGGGGTTCTCCTGCCACCCCACAACGGTCTAAGAGATAGCCTGTAGTATTGCTAGGAAAGGTTAGTAACCCATGATCCCACGATGACTTGTAATGTAGCTTGCGATATAGTGGTGAACCTGCTATCCTGCAAAGGTCAGTCTAAGTGGTTGCAGTGTTGCGATGGTTAGACGGAATGGTATAAGCAAACCATAGTCCTACAAATAGTCAACAAAGGATTTGTGGTATTGTGGTTAAGACTAGGAATGATGGGTAGAGACGGTTAAGCTATTTGTGTTTGTTCATCTATTATGGAAGTTGGAATGTCAGTTTTCCTAAAATGTTTTGTGAAGTATGTGTTAGCGTAGGTTTTTTAATATTTATTTTTCCTACACATTATTAAGCATACCTTAGGTTATAGGAGACGTGGTTCATGTGAGGACACGTGGCATAATCCATTGATTACATGTGTTGCTCTCACCCACACTTGGGTGGTTGAGTTTCACACCCTCTTTTGGCCTTTTATGCCACCTCACAATACCACTCATCTGTCTCTTTCTGAGTAGGTTATGCCACATTTTTGGCATTTTCCAAGTAGGCATAACTCCCACCTAATTTGGTTATTTGGGAGTTATCACCCATCTTGGAATTATATGCCCATATTTTGCTATATATTCAACACTCACCTCTCCCTCCTATCAAGTCCAGATGAGTTCATATCAATTCAGTCAGTTCAAGGGAGAGCTGAGGCATAGTGTATCATTTAGTGTGTGATAATAACATCATTTTGTAATTGCACCATATTCCAACATTTTATCTCTTGTTGCTCTCGTGTGGAAGGCTTATCTCGGTTTTGCAGATGATCCTAGGTGCTCGAGTTCATCAACAACTCTTACATGGTATAAAAGCGTTAGATCTACAAGCCCCTTCTTGAATTTGAGAGATTTGTGAGTGTTTTAACCAGTATTGTAGGTTTCACCATAATCCAACATTTATCTCTTGCTGCTCTCATGTGGAAGGATTATCTCAGTTTTGTAGATGATTCTAGGTGCTTGAGTTCATCAACAACTCTTACAGTATGTATCGAATGTTGTAGTGTTTTTTGGATTGAAAGTGGTCGAAGAAGATCAAAGTGAATGTAATGTAATGATGTCAGTTTCATTCTAGAAAAGCATCTGAAAGAGCATAGCTCTGTACTTTTATGTAATTTATGTTTTACTGTAATACAAGAGATCTTTGCTTTGGTGTATGGGTTTTTTCCCAAAAGGGTTTTCCCACATAAATCTCTTGTTCATTATTTATTTTCTATTATGTTATTCATGTTTGTGCATCTTCTATAATTACAAGTTTTGAAAGATATTTTGTATCTCTCTCTTGAAGATTAGTATTTGGAAGGCATTTCTACACTTTTCTTTCCTTTCATAGTGTATATTCTAAACAAATCTCATATCAAAATTAAGTTTGATAAAACACCATATGAGCTATGGAGAGGAAGAGCAACTTTAGTTAGACATCTTAGGATTTTTGGAAGCAAATGTTATATCCAAAGGGATGAAGAACATTTGGGTAAGTTTGACTCTAGATTTGATGAAGGTATTTTCCTTGGATATTCTATGACAAGAAAAGCATTAAGGTGTTACGACAAGATATTGAAGATGATTGTGGAAAGTGCAAATGTGAGTATTGTTGAGACAATCTAGTCTACCAACATTTCAAAAGTGGAAGATGATGGATATCCAATCCGCAACAACAATGAAGACTTAGAAGTTGATTCTGAGAGCACTGTTACAAAGAATCTGGTAAGGTATGTATATTAAAATCAAGATCAGATTATAGGAGACAAGAATAGTGGAGTCCAAACTAGAAGAAAAAATGGAAGAGCAAATGAACAAGTACATTTTGTATTGCTGTAAAAAATTGAACCAAAGTCCTATATAGAAGCAAGCAAATGGAAAGTTTGGATAGAAGCCATGGAGGAAGATTTGAATCAGATTAAGAAGAGTGAAACTTGGGAACTAGTTCCAAGACCTAAAGGAAAGAATGTTATAGGCACTAAGTGAGTTTTCAAAAAAAAGTTGAATGAAGATGGAGAAGTGATCCAGAACAACGCTAGACTTGTTTGTAAAGGATATGCTCAATTTGAAGGAATTGAATTTGAAGAGACTTTTTCTCCAGTAGCAAGACTAAAGGAAATCAAAACATTTTTTCATTCTTTCAACATTTAACAATTTCAAATTGTATCAGATGGATGCGAGGTTTGCATTCCTGAATGGGTAGTTAGAAGAGGAAGTTTATATTAAGTAGCTAGAAGGCTTTCAATGCTCAGATAATCTAGATTTTATATGCAAATTGAAGAATGATCTTTATGGACTTAAACAAGCTCCTAGAGCTTGGTATTCTAGGTTGGATAAGTATTTGAAGTAGCAAGGGTTCTAGAGAGGCAGTGCATATATCAATTTATACATAAAAAAAGGTGACAAGTTATTGATTGTTGTTGTCTATGTTGACTAAATTATCTTCGATGGAAACAATGATGATATGTGCAAGGAGTTATGGAATGAAATGTAGAGCGAGTGAAATGTCAATGCTCGGAGAATTGTCTTTCTTTCTTGGTTTACAAATTTCTCAATTAGATAAAGGCATATTTATTTCTTAGATAAAGGAGATGTTGAGTAAGTTAGATAAAGGCATATTTATTTCTTAGAAAAAATATGTATGCAAAGGAGATAGTTGAGTAAGTGTCATATTTAGATATCTGAAAGCTACAATTAATTTTGGTATGTGGTATCCCATGAGTGAAAATTTCACTTTGATTGCATACACAAATGTAGATTGGGTAGGAATCATAGATGACCAAAAGAGTACAAGTGGTGGAGCTTTCTTTCTTGGTGACAATCTTGTATCATGGTTGAGCAAGAAACAAGATTAAATTTCCTTATCTACAAAAAAAGTAGAATACATTGTAGAAACTTCATATTTCTCTCAAGTACTATGGATGAAGCAGAATCTAAAGGACATGAAGATTGAGTTTGATGAACCTATTTCTATTATTTTTTATAATATCAATGCTATAAAAATGTCAAAGAATCCAGTAATGCATTCAAGGACAAATCATATTGCAATCAAGTATCACTTTATAAGGGAGAAGGTTGCAAAGAAAGAGGTAAAGTTGGAGTCTGTTGAAACTAAGGAGAAAATAACAAATATTTTCACAAAACCACTTCCTAAGGATAATTTTGAGATTCTTTGAAATAAGTTGAGAGTTGTTACTCCCTCCTCTTGAATCAAGAGGAAGTACAGGTTGAGGGTGAGCTTGGTCTCCCTATTGCAAGAAGGCTTGGTGGTCTTGCAGAATGTTTTTAGAAGTAGTGTGGTATGGACTCAGGGGGAGTTTGTTTAGGAAATAGGTTTTTGGATTGAGTTGAGTGCCAAAAAGGAAAAGGGGAAGATTGTTGACCTTTTCCATTGATGTCAAAGGAGGAGAAGTGGAACTCAAAATGCTATATTCTCTAAGGGGGGGAAATGGAACTCAATTTCAGATTTGTCTTCGTGTGTAGCCAATATTCTGTTATTTTCCATAAATGAAAAAGGGGGATATTGTTGGATAGAGTTTGTCATTGATGTCAAAGGAGTTCACTATCTTTTTAGGAGATACATGTGAATTAAATGTAACTATAATAGCATATCATTTTGAGTTGATGTGGAAGTATATATTGATATCTATATTGATAAAAGAAGTTGAGGATTATCTGTGGTATCATACTACATCTGTTCACGGTGATAGAGGTGATCCAATGGGCTATATCAGAATGTTTCAATTCAATTTCTCATGGTAGAGAGTTTTCTTTGGCACTACATTTAATATCTTTAGGATTTCTTTCAGAAGAAAAGTTTGTCTCTACGGTTTGAATGGCGAGGATGCCTATACATGTTCTATCTTATTCCAAGGGATTTAGAAGATATGTTCAACATCCAATAATTTTGAAATGATAGAAGGCTCTTTGTGCTTGTCTATCAACCTATCGGTGTTTGAGATCTGTGTGGTAACGACTAGTAGTGTGTGACATTCAAAGTTAGCATGTGATGCTAAGATAGGAATTGGTTAAGGTTCTTATGGAAGTGCACAACATCATGTTCTTTTAGCGGCAACAAATTTGTTTTAGGACTGAACTGTTACACTTTTCATGTAATTTGAATGTAGGTCCACCTTATGTCATCTTCGTTAATTTGTGGACCCCTGGATGACATGGAGTAATGTTAATGTAATGTCATGCACATATTCATAAGTTGTGTAGATGCACAATGTGAAGTATAATTGAAAAGAGAAGGTGGTGAGTGAATATACGAGGAGACAATTGTACGAGCAAGTTTTATTCAATGTGAAGCATCTCAATTACTGTGTGCCATCATTAGAAGATCTTAAGGAGTGTAGTAGAGTGTTTGAATCAATCTCAAACATTTTGTAAGTTATGTAATCATCATTGAAGTTTCACAAGCATTATCTTTGTAATTTTGTATGACTAGTGTTCTACTCATAGAGTTGGTGCTCAGTTCATTGTATTGGGGATTGGTGTCTCTATTAGGTTGGTGCATACAAGTACATTTTGGGATTGGTGTCTTTGGTAGGTTGGTTCCTACTTCAGATTATAAAATTAACTTGTTATGTTCCTAGTTTGTGAGGTTGGATTTGGACAGTAGATCCAAGCAACTATTCTCACCATGATTTTTCCATCTTGGGTTTCCACGTATATTTGGTTTCCTATTGTGTGACTATGTGCTCATGATTTTTACTTGATTAGTAGTAGTGAAGATTAAAGTTTCATGTTTAGATACATGTGTTAAAGAAAATAATTTTAAATAGTTTTAATCTACTGATTCATCCCCCCTCTTAGTAGATTTTGTGCCTTTCATGTTGGGCTACCTCTACTCTACTTAGTTGGGATAGTAAATTTCTAGAAGTTGACATAGGGGACACATGGTTTTGGCTTGTTGAAACATTAGGATTAATAACACATAAAGTAAGCTAATTATGAAAATTTATTTTCATCCTCAGAACATGGTCCTTGATTTCCATGTAGCACCCCTTAAAGTTATTAATATCATTTTATTTTTGTTTTATTTTAGCATTCTCAATCCTAAACCATGTTTTCCTACTTTCCCTTTTCTCTCCCATATTTACATCTCTTGATGAGGTCTTCAGGTTCATCAAATTTATGGTCATATCTTGCCAGTATGAATTCTCGCTTCTTATTATTAATGAATTTCATGATCATAATTCCTCTCAATATAAAATTCGATACCAAAATAGAATGTTAGCATTTCATAACCTTTAGGACCCAAAAAAGAGAATTTTGCAACCTTAGCATGAGGTAGAAGAATAATCTTCCTCTTATGGTGCTTAAAATGATCATAATTGACTCAACTCATTTTCCACAAAGCCTTTGAATAAGTTTAGTTATCACTTTGCATGAAAACTTGCGGAGCATGTAGGTGGATCCAAATACCTTGGTAAAAGTGTACCTCTCATACAAAGATAATCTTCCCAATTATAGATCCCATTAAGGTTTGGTTGATAATATAAGGGTCTAAGGAAATCATATAAATCCATGAGGATCCTAGGCCTATTAAAACCTATCTTGATTAGGATTGGAGTCACATAATAATCCTCAAAAATTTAGAAATGAGATTTGAGAATTGTAATTATTCAAATTAGGAGTCTAAAGATATATAGGCCTCTAGACTCCTATCCCTTATTCATTTGCATATATTTGAATATTTAGCCCAGGATCCCAATAACCAACAAAAATATAGAGAAAAACATGACACAAAAGAGAATACCACCTAAAGGAATTTTCTCCTCCATGCCTTTTGAGACTTTCTAGCCCTTCCCTCAAATGCTTTTTCAAATAGCCAACATAGTCATACAAAGTGTTCTATTACATGCTATGGAAGTGAGAATTAAAACCAATGGCCACTTTGGTCTTGTGGGGGTGATGCTAATTCCTATTGCTTGAAAAATATCCTCATATGTATCTTTGAAATAAGGATCAAATGACATCATGTCAAATGGTTCAAATTTGGAATTCAAGATAAGATATGACCCTTGCTCATGATAATTGAAATTGAATTTTAGAAAAAAATTCCTTGTAACTATATATGTGGGATTTTTGTTAGAAATTTGAAATAGATTGAATAACCCAAGGAAATTTTTAAGAGAAAACCAAAGTTACATAGATTGGAAAAACATAAGAATGCAAACCAAGACTCCGAGAGATTATGCAATGTCGATGTGATAATATTGCATTGAGAGCTTCCAAGCTGAAAAGATACAATGCAAATATTACAAGAAGATACAAATACAAGCTAGGTAGTGAGTTTATATAGAACTAAGGAGATAATTTAGGTGGAAAATCCAACCAATAGGAATCAACCATAAAAAGTGGAGAGGATGCCACCAAAAGTGGAAAGTGGTTCCACCCTTTAAGGAAGGGGACAATAAATCACTTATCTCCTAGTAATAAACTCACTTTATTAACCTAAGAAAGCTTGATTAAGTGTAGGAAAAACCTAGGACTAAGGGAAAATAAAAACCTACACCAAAAATTTCAAATCCAAGGACTACAAGCCTCAAAATTTAGGAGAAAAAACTTATGGAAAAGATACCCTCTTTAATAGTGAAAATGTTAACACCCTTAACATCACACATTGATAAATTTTAAGAATTATACATTCTTAATATACACTCTACCAAGTTTGGGTCAACAAAGTAATTAGGGACAATGACCTTCCCTAAATCAAACATCCATCCATTGTAGAAAATAATGCAATCATTCACCCTATTCTAAAATAACTTGAACATGGACCCTCCATTGGCATGAGTAAACATCTCTCTAATATTTTCTTTACTATCCTCTAATAAATCGGTGAGGACTCTACGACTAGTGGCTTGTTTGAAAGATGTCAAATCCCAAGGTAGTATTTTAGTTAGGTTTAGGGCTAGTTATTTTTTGGTAGACATGATTAACTCCTCAAGTAATTAGTTCAACTAGGGCTCTTACTTAGAGAACATTATTTATAACTTATAATTCATAAAATATTAGAGAGAATGTATTGTCTCAATCTGAATTACTCTACAAGTGAATTATCATTCTTTATATGAAAGTGGCAAGGATAATTAAGAATACAAACTCATTGATTTCTTTAAACACCACTATAACTTCCATAAATAGTCCATAAGGCCCAACAAGCAACACCACTTTCATAGCTTCACAAATTTGTAGGTACTTTTCTCTTCAACTCTTGAGATGCATAATCAAAACTAACTTAGGGCATAATTGAATAAATTCTATATAAGAGTCAATAATTATCTTCATTAAATGAAACACCTTACACCAATCACTATCACTTCATTTGAATAATTAATATCAATAAACATGTTATTTTTACTTACTATTCATAGGTGAGTTAACTAGTTCAAAGCCTTTTTTTTATCATAACCCATTGATTTTTCCTAATCTCTCTAGATCAAGAACATCACATAGTTGTGGACATTTAGTCTTTAACTATTATATCATTACAACACAAGCACAAAAATTAGAATAGGCCTCTTATTGGTTCTTGAAGACACATCAAATGTTAGCTACTCACCATTAGTACCAATTTGATCCCACTAGTCATTTCTCACAAGTGTTGACTATTTATAAAAAAAAAAAATATTTATCACTCAAATAGATACCCACACACCATACAAATGTTGGCTCATGCATCGGTACACTTAGGGAAGAAGTGGGAACCTTATTAAGAGCATGATGAAATAAATCGAGTGAGAGAATAAGAAGCCACATGACAAGCATACCTATTTGATGCTCCATTAAATTGGCGATTCAAATTTCTAGTAGGTTAGAGGACATGTGTAATGCTCAAATACACAACTCAAAGTATAGTCAGCCAAGTATGGTCCTCAAAAAGTCCTTCCTAAGTAGAAAATTCAAGTTTGTTAGATTTCAAGGGTACTATCTATAGCAAATTAACACTAAGTGCATACCAATGTAACAAGTGTACAATTTAGTCACCATAATGCAAACTAAACTAAGGGAGACAAGGTGAGCCAATAGCATATGATACTAACAGTTAAGAAATTGGGGCAAAAAAAATATTGGTACAAAGCTAATGGGTTGTCCTAAATGGTTGTAGCTAAGAGGCTCAATGTGCTTGTGCAACAATATAGCACATAGGTTAGGAGTTTAGTGTATGAAAATATGAGAAGCATATTTTAAACAATTTGAAGGCACTTTCAAGGCTACAAGATTTGCATATCAATAAATTTGGGATTAAAATTCTTAAAATATTACAACATACACCAAGGATGAAGCAATTAAATATAAAGAATTAACGATTCAATATAAGAATATAACTTACCAAAAATTGTTCAAAGCAATTTCTCACAAAGTTCAACACACATGATACTTTGTTTCACAATTATGTTAGTTTACATGTCTTTGGGATGTGGCTGCATTATATCTACCTTTTTTGAGGATAGGTTATATTTATTTCCTTAGTTAATATAGTTGGATATATTTCATAAAAAAAACTAAGCTATATTTTCAAAAAGTGATGGCATGGGATGATGGGATATATTTTATGTATGCAGTGCTAGGAGACTATATTGTGACATAGATCTGTTTTAAAATAATTTGTCAATGTATCCCTCGAGTTGGATGATATTTTGCTACCAATTTGATAAAATCTAGATCTAATACTAAAATGAAGCATAAATGAGAGACAAATTAATATTGATATTTTTGATGTCTATGACAATATATATACCTCTAACTTTCTCTAGTAGGTCCTTAGCTTGATTCTTAATAATTTTTATTTTGCAACTTTCTATCTCCCCATTGAATCTAATTTCCTTCTCTCTCCTAGTTTAGCATTATAATTATGTTTCTTAACATTATTCTCTTGTCTTTTATTACTCCCACCCTTAGTTTTAGTCAATTAGGATTTGAATAAAGTGAAAATTCTTATTTTTCTCTAAATACTTACAAAAAAGAAAGAAAATTAGCAATCCCTATTATTTTGTTTCTTTTATTTTCTTTGATTTGGTGAACTCTTTAGTATCTTACTAGTTCTTCCTTCTATTTGCATGTGTTAGAGTATATTTTATCTTTATTGTGTGTGCATTACATATATATACACACACATATACATTCATTTTTATGTATACATACATGTATATATAGCCTAAATTTTCTTT
Organism: Sequoia sempervirens; assembly: GCA_007258455.2. Lineage (NCBI taxonomy): Eukaryota > Viridiplantae > Streptophyta > Pinopsida > Cupressales > Cupressaceae > Sequoia > Sequoia sempervirens. The sequence goes on from VDFB02000015.1 coordinate 400,748,982, forward strand.
TTCTAGAGGTTTCTCTTTTGCTCTTGCAAATACCTTAGTTCATGAGCCTTCACGATTCTTTCCATAGAGTTAAGACTTGTCCTTCTAGGACTATTCCTTATTATAGGCTATGTATTAACTCATCTATGGCTAGACTATCATATTTTACTACCACTATTGTTAATACTATGTATTTCTTTCCTTTCATGGATGATGTTTACCAAGACGCCTAGCTTGTCCTCAAAAAATGAATGATGACTATCTCTTAACTTCAAGAACTTGAGAATGATGTGAACCCTATAGTTTCCCCCATCTCATCCAATACTCTTGATTATTTGGGAAATATCATCCTCACTAATCCTAGGAGGCTTCAAATTATGTAAAAAATAGGCATTACATGCATATTAATGTCCCATCCTCTCATGTTTTATAACCTACTAAGACTACTTCTATCTTTATTCCTTCTACCACCTTTACCACTTCTTCTATACCATCTCCATAATATATCATTCCTTCTTATTTTATTATCCCTCTTTTTTCCAACCTCTTCTCTAACCTAATACCCAACCCACTATTCTTTCTTCCATTCCTTTCTTGGTGTTCTCTAACATCCCCTCTTCTTTAATTTTAGCTAATTTTTTACCTACTTTCCATACTACTCAATACCTCCTTATAAGAATATTTTTATGACCATTAATACTTCTCTACCATTGCTATGATTCACTCTTCTTATATTCCTCCTACTCATTATGCATACCCACCTTCTCCATCTTACCTTATGACCTCTCCATCTTCCCCATCACTCCATCATTTCTCTACTCCTTCTCACCAAGCCTCCTCTCATCCTCATCCTCCTCCTCCTCCACTTCTCCCTTCACATCCTTCACCTAGCTCCAGTATTACCCATGTATTGCACTATCCTCTAGTAGATTCAATAAGAGCTTGATACCTTACCCACCAACTCTAGAGAGGTATCCATGGATTTTCATTACAACCCTCTCTTATGCTATTTTATCCATATCCTTTCCTCTCGATTTCAAAGCCTTTACCTTCCTTTAGATGATTGCAAAGGAGATTCAACTACTCATGTTCAAACCTTTTACTCCTTTTGTTTGGATTATGTTAATGATGGTCACATTATTTGTAAGCTTTTCCCACATTCACTTTAAGTAACTCGCCCTTGAGTGGTTTTATTATTTTACCCACACTTTCATGAGAAATTTTTAAATAATCATTATAGCCTTCATTAACCATTTTAAAATTCAAATCTTCCTTGAATTTAACTTTATCAACCTTATTTATTGTAAACAAGGGCTCGAAGAAAAGATTAGTGACTTTGTCTTCCACTTTCAATCTATTTTAGCTAAGATGGACCATTATAATCTTGACATAGAAATATAATGTGTGTTCATGTATAACCTTATTGCATCTATCCTTGTGAAGATAATGTTCCATAATTATGTCAATCTTGTAGATATTGTGCAACTCACAACGATTGTGATATGGAAAATTTTAGTAAGGCCTTTATAGGAACACCTACTTCAAACAAATCAATAAATTGTATCCACTTTATAAAAAAATACCAAAAACCCTTCACAACCAATCTGAACTTGAAAGAAGTAGAGGGATTAGTGGCAATGACCATCTTATTAAAAAATAGGGTAAATAACACAAAGGAAATCATGAATAATATAGTGTTTAAATCCAATTAAGATGTGATCAAGCCAATAAAATTTACCAATGAAGATGGAGAAGAAATATAACAAATTAAAAAGCTCATAAAATTCAAACCATAACACTAAGAATATGATAAAAACCATTAAAAAAAAACCCACCACCAAAGAGATATCAAACTTGTATTAATCTTAAGAATAAGATTAGATCCATAAAATCTGCTCTATCTTCTTTATCCTATTAATTCACCAACCTAGCAATACTCTTTTGGAAGTTTTCTTGTCATTGATTAGATGGAGACTATTGGAAGAGTTGTGAGAAGATTGTTGGAAGGATATATGGAAGATGATGTAGATGTTGCTACTATGATGTTGGGGAGATTGTTGGTGATGCTACTATAGTGTTGTCATTGATTTCAACATTATTGTGGTATCTACATTGATGTTTGCTGAGTATGGTTGAATGGCGTGATGGAAATCCAAAGCATAGATATGACAATTTTTTTGGTTCAATGTAGACCAAATACTTTGTAGAATTGTTTAAGTCCCAAAACACAATTTCCAATGTAAAGTGAATTAGTTTTGAGGTCCGCATTGCTCTGCAATGAAGAATTTGGTTATGCCATTCTAAGGTAATTTTGGTACTTGTTTGAGGATTCTAAATCTAAGGTTTCACATCTTGAAGCCCTCTATAGTTGAAGTCAGAGTTGGCAGAGTATTACTTTGGATTTGGAAAAGTTATTGTGGCGGTGTACCTATTTGGAATACTCTACATTCCACCACAGATTATTGTTTTGCTATGCAGTTTTGTGGGATTGTTTACAAGTGTTAGAAGTGTGTTGGTTCTAAGTGGCACATGCTTTGGAGGTTCATGTGTCGATATGTGGATGAACAATTGGTTCATCTCCTTTTTTTTTCACTAATAGGGCCGACCTAGAAGGTTTGAGGTCGAGTGGAATTAAAGGATGTTTGGATCAAACTTATGGGAGTAATTATAGGTCCTTGTTGACCTATTTTGAAACTTGTTACATGTTTTGGAAGTGTGTATGGTTGGATCTTGAGTCGATAGATTGTTGTTTTTGCACGTTTCATCTAATAAGGTTGACCTAATTGATGTTGTAAGTGTTTGCGAAGGTAATGCATATAAATGTAAGATGATTTCGATGTTGCAGAGAAGAGTAGTATGTATGAGTGTGTGGATGATGTGAAAAAGAGAAAAGTGTGATGTGAAGAGTTACAAAGCAAAGTTTAATAGAAGTGAAGCATGAAGTGTGTTAGATCAGTTTACAGAGCTTAATTGGAACCATCTTTAGTATATTGTAGATGCATTGTACTAGTTCAAATATCTAGCAATAAGCCATCCTCTTTCTTAGCAGTGAGTCATCTCTTCTATTCTCTATTCTTTGGACAGTGATTCCACCTGGTAGCGAGTCCTCCAGATAGTGATTCCACCTGAAAGTGAGTCCTCCAGATAGTGAGTCCACGTGGTAGTGAGTTCATTTTGTAATATCTTATGGTCAGTTATAATATATTGTGAGCTAATCCTCACTGTGTTTTTTCCCTTTTTGGGGTTTCCACGTAAAATCTGGTGTTCTTGTGTTCTTTGATGTTTCTATGTTCCTTTATATTACTACAAGTTTAATGTGATAAATTAAATGAATATTTAGGTCGATAGAGTTAATGAATTTTTGTGAATACTGCTTCACCCCCCTCTTAGTATTTTGGGTGTTCAATAATTGGTATTAGATCTTTGTTCCTTCAATTAGCTTGATCACTGAGGTAGGTCTTGGAGGTTGAACACATGGCTACAAGGAAGTATCCTATCCCTTCATAATAAATTATCCCTGAAGGGTTTTTTTGAAGAAGATTGTGTAGTTGGCATGGAAGGAGAACTCAAATGAGTTCTTGATGATTTGGATAGAGAAAAAACTGAGAAAAAAGATCAGAAAATGGATCTTAGTGATGCAAATGAGTGTATTTAGAAGTTGAGAGAGAAAATCAAGAAAGTTAAAGATAGAATCAAGGAGCTCAAACAATCAAATGAGGCTATCACAAGTCTGAAATTGCAAATTGAAGAAGGTAAAAGAGTTAAAGACTGCTTGAATGATAAACTGAAGGATAAATCTGAAGAATGTTCAAAGCTTGAACAAGATATTGTAACCTTGAGATCAAATTTGGAGAAAGAAAATATTCAAGAAGAGTACCACATTGCTTGATGAGATGATTGCTAGATAGAAGGCTTCTAAGGACAAAGAAGGATTAGGGTTTGAGAAAGGACAAATCTCAAAGATAGATCAAACTCCAAAAAATACTAAAAAGAAGAATGATAAGAAGAGCAACTTCAAGGTGGTCTGGAACTAGAAGAAAGACTTCAAAAGACCACTAATCAAATAACCAAATGCACAAAGTTACCCATATTGTAATGGTTATTGTTATTTTTGCAATAAGTTTGGACATAAGGTTGTAGAATGTAGAAGTAGAATGAATCAAAATATTCAATCATTTCTTGGTCAATGTTGTACACGCAATAGGTTTGTTCATAAAGATAATGAATGCAAAAATTAGATAATTAATGGCTATAACAATGGCATGAGGTTTAAATATTTCAATGGCTACTGTTATACATACAATGGATTTGGGGATAAGGCTAATGAATGCAGATCTAGAAAGGCTTGAAGTGAGCTTGTTCAAGAAGGTGTAACTTGTTACAAATGTAATATACTAGGACACATAGCAAATTTTTGTAGAAGCAAGAATGTGAAACCCTCTATTTCACAAAAGAAGGCTAATTTGGTAAAAAATGTGGATCCGACTGAAATGAAGAAAGAAATGAATAAGATTTGGAAGAAGAAAGATGAGAATGAAGAGAAAGGTGAGTCTGTTCTAGTGCTTGGTATAGATGTTTCCTTTGGAAACTAGATGAAGAGCTTTGGGTTAGGGGGAGCTTTAACAAAATATCTTTAAGCCCTTGCCAAAGATATGGTGTTGATATCTTAAACACAATGAGATAAGATGTAGGTTGACATACTTGACCTATGGGTGAAGTCATTGGTGAAAACCATTTTGTTGCAAAGATTTGTGGAGTATTTGTGATTATGTCATCATAGTTAGGGTTTGACAACTTTTTACCTAACTTTGAATCAATGCATTTAATATCATTCAAAAGGTGTTTATAAGTGTTTTCACATATGAAAAGTTCATTTGCAATCAAGTATTCAAAGTGTGAAGAGAAAAGAAGAGGTGAATTGAAGTGATTCAAAGTTGGTGCTGAAACCCTAATCAACAGAGATCTAAAAGGTATTTACAGTTTCTACATTACCCTAGTTTTAGAAGTGTTGCAAGATGTCTATTCCTCAAGTTGTTAATGTTGTGGACCGACCTCGACCTAAGCTCAAGAGACATCCTGATAAATCCATGGTGATGGATCTAGATGGTGCATTCTTGCATATTCCTTTCACTATTTTGCATACTAAAGATGTTAGAATTCATATTCATGCTAAGTTGGGAGAAGTGTGGGCTAATGAGCTTCCTTGTGAAAAATTTGAGCTAAAACTTGAGTATGAAAGTTTAACGAATAAGAAGCTAAATGTCTAGAATAATTTTCCCATCTTTTGCTATGTTGATGAATGGATTAAATATGTATTGACCAAAATTCATGACAGGTTGATTTGGTTGGACCGATAATACATGATTACCAAGGAAGCAATTAGGGTTGTGATAGGTTTATGTTCAGCTGGACCAGTTTTGACTCTTAAATTTGTGAAAAATAAAGTTGTGATGAAATTAACTGGCGTAAAATTTTATAAGAGATCCCTAACAATAAAAGAAATTAAAGATCCAGCTGTAAAGTATGTGTCCATGATGATACCTATTATAAGATTTTCTTCACAAACAAAGAGAACTATGTTTCTAAAAATATCTATTAACACTACTTATGAAATGGTGAAGAAAGGTGTAGATTTTGACCTATGTGAGTTGTTGAGGAAATAACTACTAGAGAACTTGCAAAAAAATAAGGAATCCCAATACCCCTTCTAGTTTTGTACCCTGGTCATATGTTTCCTTTTATATTTTCTTGGATATATTCTTGGCACAAATAACATTATTTGGTTGAGTGGTGTTTTGGTTGCAACTCAAATAAGAGATCATTTGAGGAGATTGGGTAATGTAGATACCCAAAATGCTACATTATGGGGTTTCTTTAAAACATTCCATGAGAACACACAAACAAGATAAATAATTCCTAAGAGTGTTGTGGAGAAGTACAAAAATGATATCATCTTCATGGTCAACAAGTATTGTTGCATCATGGAAGATGTGGAGCCGAGGACAATATGGATCTCTAAAATGGGATATGAAGTAGCTGAAGATGTGATTACTGGTCTAGCAAATCATATGTTAAGTATTCCTAGAGACCCTAAAGAAGGAAAGTATGGCACATATGAAGAATAATCTAGTGAAGTACATATGGAGCAAAAGAAAAAAGGATATCACAAGGATTGTGGAAAAGATGAAGGCACAAGTAGTGGAGATGATGGGACTACCAAAGGGCCTTGTGAAAAAATCCAAAGGAATATCTAGTCCTCCGAAAGGTGCACCCAATACTAGAAGGTCAGGTAGGACCTCTACCCCCTCTTTGATTCCTTGTAAGTACTCCGAGAATAAACTTGCAATTGGTATGAAGAGAAAAGAGTCAATCAATGCCCCTGTGAAAGAATAGAGTGCTTCATAAAGAAGAAGAGTAAAAACAAAAGATACAAGAGAAAGGTATGTTGGATATGATGATGAAGAAGAAGAAGATGAGGACCTCAGTTGGTCCAAAAAAGGAGATCTTGTCTCTCAAGAGGAAATAATTAAGAAAGATAAAGTAGATATTGTTGATACAGACAGTGAAGAAGAAGTGGAGAAGCAGAAGAAAGAATTCATAATACATGTGAGGGAGAAGAAGTATAGAAAAGAAGAAAAGGTATCAAAGGCTAAGGAGAAGAAGAATGAAAAGTCCTCTCCGAAAAGAAAAAATAGACCTCTAAGGATTGATGCGCTATTTAATTTGGCATTTCTTAGCATGGAATTATGGAAGAAATTGCAAAGATGTATTCAGATTTAGATGAGGAAGGCTACTATTGAAGAAGAAATTGTGAAGTATATGGTAACTTTTTGCACTAGTTTGTCACAAACTGAAGATCAATTACCAGATGATTTAAAGAATGTTTTGAGCATGAAGAGAAAAGAAGCAATAGATGAAGATTCCAAAATAATGAAAGATTCCCTAGAGAAGATTGGTCCTTCTTTGTTAGAAGAAGATAGAGCAAGATTAGCACAATTGTACAACAAAGAATTTAGAAAAAAACAAAGATTCAACACCCTAATGAGAAGGGATGAGGATGATATAGAAAGGTTGAAAAGTGAAACACTACAGAATTTGGAAGAACTTGCAAAAGACTTAAAAGAGTCTCCTAACAATGGAAGTAAAATGCAATATGACACTGCTATCCCAAATGTTAAAGAGCCTATTGAGGATGCTCTAGAACATGAGAGTGAGCAAAAAGAAGAGGAAATGCAAGAAGATGTGGGAACAAATGATGTCCCTCTAGTAGTGGAGAATGTTGGATAAGAAATAGACGAGGAAATGTAGGAGGATGTACATACTAAGAAAAATTCACCTCCTTTAGACACAAAGAAAGATGCAGAACAAGAAAAAGAGGTTACACAAGACAACTTGGAGAATACATAGGAACAAAACACTAAAGATTAGCCTCTTCTAAAAGATAATGAGAAATCTATAGAAGAAAAGAAGACTGAAGAGGAGTTTGACAGTGCTGAAAAGGAGAAGAATGTGGAGAAAGAAGAGGAGAGCATAAAGGTTGTTGGTGAATCCTTCGGTGATTCACTCAAGGGTATGTTGGAAATGCAGTTTTAGTTCAATCCTGTTGTTTCTGCACAACTGTTGCAACTCCCATTGATGCAGGGTCAAGTGGAAATGGGAAAGATCTCTCCCCTATAGAAACTCCAAATTGATGATGTGTTTCATGCTTCCACAAGGAAGGAAATTCTTTCCACCCACCAAAAGAGCACAAAGTTGATCGAAGAAGCTATCAAGGTACTGCAAGAAGGTATTCCTGATATTACAATTGATGAGTCTTTATCTGGCGTCGAAAAGTTGAAGCTAATTTTAGATTATTTCAAGGATTATTCCTCTGGTTTAGAAGAAAGGTTGGAGAAAGAGATAACAAAGAAGGTCAATGATTGGAAACTGGCCGATATATCAAACAAGTGTAGTGTTGCACATAGAAAATTACAAGAAAACTTGAAAAATGTGTAGAAGTGCTTGGATGAAGCACAAGTTTTGTTTCAATTTTTCTTAAAATGGCTGAATTCAATAAAGAGCATCGAGGATAAAAAGGACTCAATTGAGTCACAAATTGCATAGGCCTCCAAAGTCATGATCCAACTAATGACACAAATGGTGCTACAAGGGATACAATAGAATTTTTTTCCAGTTGCAGGAAAAAAAAGAAAAGATAATTATACAGTACAACCAATTGCGGGATCTCATAAGTGCAAGGCTTACCACCTTTACCAGTGTTGTAGCACATACAGAGAAGTTAGCACAGAAGAACTCGGTACCCAGTTCACTCGATGAAGGAGAAGACCTCCTTATGCAGTTTGAGAGCTAGAGTAGCATAGTTATATTTTCCTAGAAGGATTGGGGTGTTGGAAAGAAGGATAGGGAGGCACACCTTGTGAAATTGAATGTGTCTTACAAGAGTATTTTCCCTCCTTCAGTTAATTTTGTACATTTCAATTCATTTATGCATTTCTAGATTTCTCTGTACATATGTAGAACTAGTAGACAATGTTGTAATACATTTTTTTTATCATTTTTGATAGATAACCTTATAAGGGGGAGCTATTCTCATGCATATATGCATATATTTAGAAAGGGGGAGAATAGTTGAAGTAGTTCATCAAGTTTGATATTGAGATCCCTTTGCCCTTGATATCAGAGGGGGAGAAGGTTGGAGATTTGAAGAATATGTTGTCATCAATGACAAAGGGGGAGATTTTTGGAAGTTTTCTTGTCATTGATGAGATTGAGACTGTTGAAAGAGTTGTGAGGAGATTGTTGGAAGGATATATGATAGATGATGTAGATGTTGCTACTATGATGTTGGGGAGATTGTTGGTGATGCTACTATAGTGTTGTCATTGATGTCAACATTATTGTTGTATCTATATTGATGTTTGATGAGTATGGTTGAATGGAGTGATGAAAATATAGTGTATAGATGCAACAGTTTTGTTGGTTCGGTGTAGACCAATTTTTTTATAGAATTTTCTTAGTCCTAGAGCACAATTTCCAGTGTACAGTGAACCATTTTTGAGGTCTACATTGCTCCACAATGAAGAATTTAGTTATGTAGTTCTGAGGTAATTTTGGTACTTTTTGGAGGATTCTAAATCCAAGTTTTCACATCTTGAAGCCCTCTGTAGTTGAAGTTGGAGTTGATAGAGTATCACTTTGGATTTTGTAGAGTTATTGTGGCAGTGTACCTGTTTGGAATGCTTTGCATTCCACCACAGATTATTATTTTGCTATGTGGTTTTGTGGGAATATTTAAAGGTGTTAGAAGTTTGTTGGGTCTAAGTTGCATCTGTCGTGGAGGTTTGCATGTTGATATGTGGATGAATAGTTGGTTCATCTCCTTACTGCTTCACTAATAGGGCCGACCTAAAAGGTTTGAGGTCGTGTGGAATTAGAGGATGTTTGGATCAAACTTATGAGAGTAATTATAGGTCCCTTCTGACCTATTTTGAAGTGTTACATGTTTTGGAAGCGTGTCTGGTTGGATATTGAGCCGATAGATTGTTGTTTTGCACATTTCATCTAATCATGCCAACCTAATTGATGTTGTAAGTGTTTGTAAAGGTAATGCATATAAATGTAAGATGATTTTAGTGTTGTAGACAAGATTGGTATGTATGAGTATGTGGATGATGTGAAAAAGAGTAGAGTGTGATACAAATGTGATGTGAAGAGTTACATATTAGAGTTTGATAGAAGTGAAGCATGAATCCTGTAAGATCAATTTACAGAGCATAATTGGAATTGTCTTCAACATATTGTAGTTGTATTGTACCAATTCAAATCTTTGGTAGTGAGCCATCCTCTTTCCTGGCAGTGAGCCATCTCTTCTATTCTATATTCTCTAGACAGTGAGTCCTTCATGCAATGAGTCTACTTAGCAGTGAGCCATTATCTAACATCTTATGACTAGTTATAATATATTGTGAGCTAATCCTCACCATGATTTTTACCTTTTTGGGTTTTCCATGTAAAATTTGATGTTCTTGTGTTCTTTGATGTGATGCATGCTTTCTATGTTACTTTCTATCACTGCAAGTTTAATGCGATACATTTAATGGATATTTAAGTTGATAGAGTTAATGAACTTCTATGAATACTATTTCACCCCCCCTCTTAGTATTATGGGTGTTCAACATACTCAATCTATATGAAAATCTCTTTCTTATCTTCCTTATAACCCCTTATGCATATGCAAAAATTAATAGGAACTAAAAAAGTTAGTTTTACAATACTATGGGCACCAAAACCATGGGTTAAGGAAAAAATGCCTTAAAATGACCAAAATATAACCCAAAATTATTTTTGGTGGGTTTCGCCCTACCCCAATCGAGGGGAAGGCTTTGACTACCAATTAAGGTGGAAGGACTCATCCCCCACTTAATACAACCAATAATTAGTCCTACATAGGATTTAATGTGGATATCGCACTAAACTCTAATAAACTCCACCACCATCTACCATTTCACAATCCTCTTCTAATTCCATTTCTATCCAACAAAAAAAATCACAATTTAATAGGCTTGTAGAATCTTACCAATCAATAATAAATCAAGCTCTTTTCACAAATTATCTTCAAATTCCTCCCATCTATCTACTTGATACTTCCCTTCCTTTATCGAAAAATTATGACTCAAATTCCTTTTTATAATACCATAGGGTCCTTAGACATGATATTGAATGATGCATGAGCCTCAAAAATAATATCAAATATTTAATTGACAATAATCTTATCCATATAAGTGACTTGAATTAAAAAGGGAACCATTATGTGATCCTACCAAACTAAAAATTCTAAATTATCACCAATTCCTTCTCCCACCATTCCAATAATGATAAGCTAATTGACACTCTACCTTCTTCTAAACATCTTCCACCTTCTTCAAATGATATCATTCCTCCTACCAAGGCATTCTAGAGTCTCCCAATGGAATAACTCTTTCCTTCAACAAAGTTCACGTGATGAGGATACCACTTCTTCTATCTTTGCTACAAAACCTCTTAATATCACATTTACATAGGAAAAAATAACTAATAATAACTGTCATGGTCCATTATACATTAGTGATTCTAATAAATGACAAGTATTGTGAAGTGATTTTGATTTATCCTAATTTTCTCCTCAACATTGTCATTAATGAATACCTTTTCAAAACCCATACCTACCAAGAATATTATGTTGCATCTTAGGTAGCCATAAAATTCTATAATGGAACTTACATAAGGATTAAAGGTAGCATCATTCTACCTATTGATGTTTTCCTTAAGGCTGCCCAAATCCTCACACATATTGTGCTTCTTTTCTAACCGCTTTCATCTCCTCCTTGGATGGAATTGGTTAGATGAGTTCCAGGATATTCCTTTCATTTTTTTTACCACTGTTTAAAATTATCCATAGAGACTCTATTATCACCATCCCCCATTTAATGTTCAAACTATTATGCACCAATGATAATTTCACAATGAATTACTCTAGCCAAAATCCTAAAGCCATTCCACCCTAATGAAGACATCAAATGTATGAAGAGTATGTAGATTATTGGCTTAGAAATATCACTTATTCAAAGGCAATCCTCTTTATCTGCATGCTAATTTTCCCAAGCTCCCATTAGCAAAATCGCCATCTAGTAATGATAATCCTAAAAATTTGACATTCTTTAAAATATATATATTATGATCACACTCAAAATTGTGACCTTTCTGTTAAAAGGCGTAGGTCGACTGAGGGGGGGGTGAATCAGTTGTCACCAAAATTAAACTCAAAGCTTCAACACTTATCAATTTCACAACCACACTATTATGTTATTAAGTATGAACATGAAATGTAGATAATAGAAAGAAAAATCAACACAATATTTTATGTGGAAAACCCAATAAGGGAAAAACCATGGTGAGGATTAACTCACAATATAAAGTGATAGCAAAAATGAATACAAAGGCTCACTGCCTGAATATAAAGGCTCACTGCTAAAATACAAAGGCTCACTACCTACAGAAAGGACTCACTATTCAACATGGAGGCTCACTACCTACTGATACAAAAGAAAACAAAAGATCCACCACAACAATTTACACACATCCACAACCTTGATCAGAAGATTGCAAAAACCTTCAACTCACTGCCTTCAGGAATCTAACACAATGAAGTACTACTACCTCAACTCACTCTTGCACAATTCTACTCTTCACTTGTGGCTTACTTCGTTACTTTTTCATCATCTAAACCTTCACAACTCGATTTGCATTTATACCATCTTCAACCTTAGAAACTTTCTCCAAGGTCAGCCACATATGCTTCAATTCATAAATTCAAATTAGGTCAGCAACTCAACATTCCCACAGTGGAAAGGAATGAGAATGGATCAATTAAACACTTAACCAAGACCAAAATCAATGTCTCAGATGAACCACAAGCTTCCTTAATTAAATTTAATTTTTCATATGAAGTGTAAATACCAGGTCAACCAAAGCTAATGAAAACACAAATGAACATTGAAGTACACACTTTCCAAGATAACATGCGGATTATGTAACACGCTTCATTATGCGTGAGAACACATCTTAGATACTTCTAGATACATCCACAATAGGTGTAACAACCTTCAAACATAGAACTCATTCCAACAGTCCATCCAGACAATGCAAACTCACACAACTACTTTGAAACTCAACCTTCAAAGCACCAAACCTTGAATATTTTTTCTAGAACGTAGAAAAAACCATTACAAGACATATTCCAGATCCACAAGACCTAAAAAAAACAACGGAGGACTGCAAAGCAAAAACATTTCTCCCAGTCCATAGAAAGCCAACTCTGCCAAAACAATTCACACACCGGTGAACACAACTTTCACCTAACATCAAACCAGCAACAACAAGTTAGGAGATATCACCAACATATCACCAACAACAAACTTTTAGATCTACACAAGTATAGGATCAACACAAGAGGAACATAAAGCACATTCCAGAGCACATTTTGAACAATTACGTAATCTGACTTCACTCTTTATTAATTTTCTCAGAAGCACTTGGTAACCCATCATTTTAGCACATCTACAACATACTAAACTATGTTGACATCAATGAAAACATTAATGAAAACACCACCGAACATGCTGATAATTGCAACAATCTCCCCCTTTGTCATTGATGGAAACACATCATGTGAAAAACCATCAACGACCACATTCTCTTTTAAACACTTACACAATATTCCAGGAGAACACCTTCTCTTTCTCTTCTACTATTTTTCACATGAATCTCTCTCCCCCTTTGACATCAATGGAAAAAGATCGAAATCTTTGATTACTCCCCCTTAGGAGTACACCCATTCAACTCATACTGTAACAATGAAATTTTTTCTACTCCCCTGTGGAGTAGATCCATTCATCAGTCGAGATAAATGAAGAATCAGTAAATTCACTGAATTGAAGCACCTCCATGTGCACCTATTTTGGAGGGACAATGACCCCCAACCTCTCCCTAAGATACTCAAAAGTATCCTTCAGAAGAGCCTTAGTAAATATATTTGCAATCTATTCCTTTGTTGACACATACTCTAGCCTGAATTTATTCTCCAACACCTTCTCTCTCAGGAAATGATATCTGATGGATATGTGTTTTGTTCTTGAATGCATTACCAGATTTTGTGAAATATTTATAGCACTTGTATTGTCACAAAAAATAGGAATAGGCTCATGAAATATCACTCCAATGTATTTTAGATTTTGCTTCATCCACAAAACATGTGTGTAGCAGGATGCTGCAACAATATATTCTACTTTTGTAGTGGATAAAAAAATTGAGTCCTATTTCTTACTCAACCATGAAACCAATCTTTTTCCAAGAAAGAAAGCACCTCCACCGGTACCCTTTTGGTCATCCACCAAACCAACCCAATCTACATTGATATAAGCACTCAAAGTGAAATCAACATCCTTAGGATACCTTAAGCCATAATCTAGTGTACCTTTAAGATATCTAAATATCCTCTTTATGGCTGTAACATGTGCCTCTTTAGGTTCTGCTTGAAATCTAGCAACTAAACATACTGCATGCATGAAATCCGGTTTGGTAACAGTAAGAAACAACAACCCACCAATCATAGATCTGTAATTTCTCTAATCATCTTTAGCAGATTCATCATCTTTACTTAGCTTGCATCCGGTCACCATAGGAGTACTAATTGGTTTGGAGTCATCCATTCCAAAATTCTTCAACAAATCTTTCACATATTTCGATTATGAAATGAATATCCCCTTATCAATTTTATTTACTTAAAGACCAAGAAAGAAATTCAACTCACCAATCATGGACATTTCAAGTTCTTTTTGCATTTCTTCTACAAATATTTTACACATACCTTCATTTCCTCCAAAAATGATATCATCAACATTTACAACAACTATCAACATTTTGTTACCTTGTACTTTGAAGTGAAGATTGTTGTTAGCAGAGCCTTTGCTGAAACCTTATTGTGTCAGGTATCTATCCAATCTTGTGTACCATGCTCTTGGAGCTTATTTAAGTCCATACAATGCCTTCTTCAACTTACAAACCATATCCGGTTTGTTTGATAAATGAAATCCTTTAGGTTGTCCCATGTATACTTCTTCCTCCAATTCACTATTTAGGAATGTTGACTTGACATCCATCTAATATACTTTGAAGTCCTTGTGGGAAGAAAATGCTAAAAATATCCTAATAGCTTCCATTCTAGCCACAAGGGAAAATGTATCTTCAAAATATATGCCTTCAACTTGTGAGTATCCTTTGCATACAAGTCTTTCTTTGTTTCTTATAACTTCACCATTTTCATTCAACTTATTCCTGAACACCCATTTTGAACCAATTACATTCTTATTCACAGGTCTAGGAACCAATTCCCTGTCTAATTCTTCTCTATTTGCTGCAACTCTTCTTTCATAGCTCTAATCCAAATCTCATCTTCACATGCTTCACACACAGACTTAGGTTCTATTTTAGAAAGTATACATAGATTTACCTCAACTGCTACTTTACTTCTAGTCTTCACACCTTCACTCTTATCTCCAATTATCTGTTCCTCTGGATGATTTTTCTGCACATACTTAGGAGTCTTAACAAAAGGTTCCAGGGTTTCTTCTTCTTCTTCAATCTGTTCTTCTTCTTCCTCCTCATTCTCTTTAGGTACTTGTCCATAGATTGGATCACCAGGTTCAACTTCACTTATCTCAATAGGTTTGTTCATGTCCTCATCAACTTTCACATTAGCACTCTCAACAATCTTCCTCAATCTTTTATTGAAGCATTTATATGCTTTGTTGGTAGTTGAGTACCCAAGAAAAATTCCTTCATCACATCTAGCATCAAACTTCCCAAGATTTTCATCATCTCTTTTAATGTAACATCTGCTTCCAAATACCTTAAAGTACTTCACAGTAGGAGTCTTACCAGTCCATAACTCAAAAGGAGTCTTTGTGTTGTTGCCTCTAATCTAAACTCTATTAAGAACATAAACAACAGTGTGTATTTTCTCTCTCCAGTACACATTAGGTACATTTGATTCTTTCATCATGGTTCTTGCAGCTTCTTGTAATGTTCAGTTTTTTCTCTCAACCACTCCATTCTACTGAGGGGCTCTCAGAGCAGAAAATTGTCTTTTTATGCCATGCTCTTTAGAAAATGCATTAAATTCACTAGAAGTGAATTCTCCACCTCTATCAAATCTCAAAAAATTTATTCTTAGGTTCAATTCATTTTCCATTCTTGCTTTGAACACTTTAAACTTATCCAGAGCATGATTCTTCTCTCTAAGAAAAGAAACCCATGTCATTTGAGAATAATCATGAATAAGGAGCATGAAATACCTGTCACCATTTAGGCTTCCTATTCTAGTCGGACCACAAAGGTCTATATGAATTAATTCTAGCATTCTGGTAGTAGATTGTTATTTTCCCTTAAATCTACATCTTATCTGTTTCCCTAACTGACAAATTCTGCAAATAGTATTTGTAGGTTTTGTGATTCTAGGTAGACCTCAGACAATATCTCTTGAATTGATTCTGACCAGATTATCAAAGTTTACATGTCCCATTCTTCGGTGCCACAACCAACTTTCATTGACTTGAGATACAAGGCACTAACCATCAACACCCTTAAGCTGATAGATGTTTCCATGATTTCTCCTTCCTGCAACAACCATATTGTTGATGCTACATTTTGCACACTTTCTCAACACAGGCAATGCATAAGTGCACTGCCTCTCTTGAAAGGAGACTTCCAACAACAAGTTGCTAAAAATCACCCCAAGGTCTCTCGAGTGTCAGGTCATTACTTGCATGGAATTCCCCAATTGATTATGGATGTGATTTTGCTGGTAATCATAGGGTAGACTTATGTAGTTGGGTAGGACAAAATTAATCTTGAAGATTGAAGTTTCTAATATGGACACTGGCATGCACTTTGCTGCAAGTTCGAACAACTATCTGAAACTCCAAAGTTTTCCTTGAGTTTTGGCTTCACAATGTGCACTGAACCTTAGCTTAGGTTATTTCTAAAAAAAGAGGGGAAAAAGAGTAGGGAAGAGGAGAGTTTCTTGGATTTGCAACTAACTATGAACAATGATGATGGAGGTTCTGCTGTGGACAACTTCCTTCAAACAAAATTCCACTTAACCAAGAAACCTACAATATCATGAAATATGTGCTATCTTCTAAGGTCTGCAGATATTTTACCATTCATCCACCACATACATGCATGAATAAAGATAAAAGTTTAAAGCAGCTTTAAGTTTTAGCCCAGACTAACTTTACACAACCATTCACCAACAACAAATAGCAAAAAATATGGACTGGGAAGGCATCTACATAATAAAAATTTTCATAACCACAAAACAACATTACCAAATCTATCTAAGCAATCTAAAACCAACTAGAGCAGCAATGTAAATCTAACTAAAACATCTAACTATGGGAGATTGAATCATGAAACATGTAGAGAAACTCCAAAAATGCACCAAAGTCAATGTATTTCCATTAAAATTTCTGTAGCGTGTCATTACAACAACTCAACTCTCTCCTGAAAATGAGAAGAGATCCCCTATTTATAGTATCCAAAAGGTAGAATGAATGACCAAGATTAATTTGCATTGTGTGGCCATGATTCATTACAAATTAGGGATCTACCTACCCCACAATATTTTACAATTTAAAATACAACTTTGTCTTTATCCCTATTTTTTCCTCTAGTGATAGCACTGTAGCATTTGGTATTTTTTCTGATTTCCCTTTTGGTATAACTATTCCTTTAGGAGGTCTTCTTCAATAATATGGTTTCCTTCCCGCTTCTTCAAAGCTGCATACTCTATAAATTTTAGAATTAACGGTTGGAGCTTACCCACATCTATGATCTCAGACTGCAACACTTGATAACTCCACTCTTTGGATTGTTTGGTAAGCTTTTCCTAGTCTTCGTCATACTTTGTAGTGTGGTCCCAGAACATCTTTGACTAGGTGAAGGCTTGGGCAACGAAGCTCATGAAATCAGTGGTGATTTGATCTGACATCCTATCCTTGATCTTCTTTTGGAAGTGGGGTTTTACTTTCTCTGGATCCATCTGTACGATAGGCATATCATATCCTGTTAACAACTTCAAGTATCGAGTACAATCTACCCCGATCTCCTTAGTCCACTTGATATCCACATCTACCTTGTTGAGCACTAGCTCCATCCTTTCTTTTTGATTCATGAAATCACGCTTCCATACATCCACCAGCCAGTGGTCATCCCTTTTGAAGGTGAGCTCCTTTTCCCAAGTTGTACTTGGCAGTTTAAGAATAACCTCAATCTTCAGGTTGGTGGATTCATATCTTGCCGGGAAGTCAGTGCAAAGCTTCCTCGTACCCTCAAGAGACTGTTGGAGATCCAAGAATTTGTTAGCTATTTGGACAACACGACTGATGCCCATGTTTCTAACATATAGGACTTGCTAGAACCAGATTTTTGTAGTCTTATCCAGGTTCTTTCTCTTTTCTAGCTTGTCTATTTTCTCTTTTGACAACAGTTGCGGTGGAGCCGCAAACGTGTTAGGTACTTCTTCTGCGGAGGACCATTGTTGGATGTACACCGTCAGGTTAGCTACCTATGCCTTGAGCTCTTCCTTTGAAATCTTGTCTTGTTGTATTAGGTGTACTACAGTGGCAAAAGATTCTTGGAGGTGCTCTACCTTTTGCTCTCTAGTAGCCGTTCCCAAATCAATGGTAGAGACATTGTAGCTTATCCCTTCTGCTCCCACTATTGGCATTGCTACCTGGATGGTTCTAGATCTAGAGACATCCATCGTCACCTTAGATATAATTTTGGGCTTCTTCTCCTTCTTGGTGTTGATTTTTGCCCTAGCTAAGATAGCTTCCAAACTTTCTCTTGGGTCAGCTGAGGCAGGAGCTTTCTTTTCAAGTTGCTTTTCTAGCCATTCAGGCATAGCAAATTTTTCTTTAGGTGACTCATGATTACCTCCCCCCTCCTTTGTTTGGACTTCTATTTCTTTATCTCTAGGAGCTTTTTCCTCTGTTTTAGTGCCTTCTCCCTCTTCCTCATCAGAGTCTCGAATGAACACAAGGCGTTTGATGGGAGACTTAGTAGGTAATCGTTCCCTGTGACCTTCTTCAGTCTCAGTCTCCCCTTCTTCCTTTTCTTCAATTTTTTCATCCTATTCATCCCTATGCACATGCTCCTTGGGCTGTTCTATTTCAAGGCTTTTGTTGGTTTGAACCTCGCCTTCAGGTTTACCCTCTTCTACATTCTCTTCTTCCTTTCGAGGAGGTGGCACATCTTCCTGTTGTTCCTTTTCTTGTTCTTCTTTTCCTTCGGAGAAAGGAATTTCTTCATCATGTTTAGGGATTTCCTCTTACTGTTCACCTATAGGAAGCTCCACATTTTCTTCTACCTTATCATCTTCTTTCCCTTCTTCTTTGGGAGGTGACCTTTCTACTTCTTCTCCAACATCCCTTAGTTGCCTGGCCAGCTCTTCTTCAAAGTTTGGATCGAAAGTTTGCACTATAATTTTTCCACCAGAGTCCTCTTCTTCATCTCCACTTTTAGAAGATCCTGTTTCTTCTCCTTCCTGAATCACCCTACCAAATTGTAGGTGCTCGTACTCTGGATGTTCATGATACTCATCTGCTTCCTCCTCCAATGCTTTTTCTACTTCAATCTCTCGCTTCTCCCATTCTGTTGATATTGCCATTGTGGCTTCCATAGTTGGTGGTTTTGTTGGAGGCTTTGAGGGAGGAGCACTGGCGAGGACCTACGCTAAGGTGGCTTGGATGGTGGGATTCATCAGTACTTGAGAAATATCAAAAGGAACATTCTACATGTACCGTGAGAATTCCTCTAGCAATGTGAGTGTCGATATTGATATTTTGGCTGTTGCCAATGGAAGCGAGGTGGTGGGAGACATGGAGGCATAGGAAAGTGGAGAAGTTGAAATAGAGGAGGAATCAACTAATACTACTAGCCCAATTGGCGAGGAGGAAGCAAGGTGGACTGAGATGTCCACCGCGGGTGGGGATGTGGCAACCATAGCTTGAGAGATAGGTGGAGGGACGACAAAATCAGAGGTGGCCGGTGGAGACTTTGGCTAATCCGTCTCCATTTCTTCTCCTTTTTGGAGGGGATCTTCTTGAATAGCAGGTAGCCCTGCATCGCTTCCCAATCTTTTATGTTTCTTTGAGGGCTCACCCTCAGAGGCCTTCCTCGTGTAGACTTTTGGATTCGATTGTTGATCCTCAGACTCTTTTCTTTTCCTAGATCTTGTGAGTGGAGGAGATTTGAAGGTTTCTCCTATTGAGGTGGCAAAAGCTGCATCATTTGTGGCACTAGGCTCACTTTTGAGCCCTTCATAGGTTAGGACAACCCCTTGTTCCTTCAACTGGGAAACTTGTTCATTGACCCATTTTCTAGTGCAAGCCTCAACAGGCTTGGTTATGATATCGAGGTCATTGACCTCTTACTCGTCCCAATCTATGGTTGGCAGTGGAAAACTTGCGACTGCATTGTGCCTAGGGTGCATGACTGTGCTCTCGTCTTCCTCCACTTGATCAGGAATAGGAAACAAATTCGCCCTTTTCATGAAGTATGCAGTCATTCGCATGTAATGCCTCATGCGTACCTCCTTATCATCTTGGAAATTCGCCTAGAAATATTCAACGTGATGTAGATGGGAGTATTTGGCTCCAAGTTCCTTCCTGATATTCCCATGTGGGTCCATTTGTGGATGGGAGGTATGCATCCTGAAATGGTACTCAACTAGCTCCTTCTCCAAGTTCCTTGCACACTGAGAGGTTTGCAGCTTATACATCCCTTGTCCAAAAGAAAGGGGATAGGGGATTCCTACCAAATGCTTGCTTCTGAGGAGGGTATGTGCATGTCGCAATTGCTGAGAGAGTTCTAACAATATGATCCAGTTGTTGGGGTACCAGGGCAGCTTATTCGGCTTCTCTGTGTAACCTTGGGCACGAATGTAGGTGAACTTAGAGTATTGAATAAAAAAGAAGGCGTATTGTTTTAGGGATGCCCGAGCACTATGAGAAACTCTCCTTTCAAAATCCCCTCCAAGTAATCTGATGACGTGACCCACAAAGGCGTTATTCACTTTGCAATAATCCCTCTTAAAATTTTTGAACTGGAATTGGTGGTATCTATCATAAACTTTCAACTTTCACCCAGATTCCTCATCAGGTGCCCTAAATAGTCCGCTATACCGTCTCCACTCGGTCAGTGAGCAAACAAGATAGTGTTGGTATGTGGCGATTGATCATGCTATACTATACACCTCAGCATGTATCCTTGTCGGGGTTCGGGGTCGGGCCACGCCCCCAAGAAAATTTTTCCTTCTACTTTTTTGCGTCATCACCGAAAAAGGAAAAATCAATGAAAAAGGAATAAAAATGACTTTGTAGAACCCAAATCTGGAAGCTTCTAAGCTTGTTAAAAAGGGGTTCAGATGAGGGTTACAATATGATGAAAAACATGATTATTCGCAAGATTGTAATAGGTTTTTGCACTGGATAATAAAATCATTGGATGGCTGCGGTTTGGTGGATGTAGCCCGGATTGAGTGAACCACGTTAAATTCTCTGTGTGTTTTATTTTCTCTATTTTATTAATTAAATTTGCATTTAATTGTTAGATATCTGTCATTTCTAACCCTCACAAGTGGTATCAGAGCGAGTTGTGTTTTAATTATCGTCTGTAGGAAGGTCTCACGATTGAGTGGGAGTAACAGCAGATGAGGGTAAGAAGGTTGAGAAGTTTAATGGGCAGAACTATCAGTTATGGAAGATGCAGATGGAGGACTATCTCTATCAAAAGGATTTATGGCGACCATTGGAAGGGAAAACCAAGAAACCCGCAACAATGTCTAATGAGGACTGCGATATTTTGGATAGAAAGGCTCTTGGCAGTATTTGTTTATGCCTAGCACAATCGGTGGCGTTCAATATTACAACAACAAAGACAACTCAAGAGTTGATGGAAACCCTGGCGAAGTTATATGAAAAGCCTTCCACTTTGAATAAGGTATTTCTTATGAAGCGTTTATTTAATATGAAAATGGTAGAAGGTGGGTCAATTATTGATCATTTAAATGAGTTTAATATGGTCACTAGTCAATTAACTTCTGTAAAAGTAAAATTTGATGAAGTTAGGGCTCTTTTGATTATGTGTTCTTTGCTTGAAAGCTGGAATAGCTTGGTAATGGCTATTAGCAATTCTATTTCTGGTTCAAATACATTGAAATTTGATGATGTTGTTGGTGTTATTTTGAGCGAGGAAATTCGTAGGAAAAGCTCAGATGGAACATCCACATCAAGTAGTGTTTTGAATGCAGAAAGCAGGGGCAGAACAAAGGAGAGAGGAAATTTTTTTGGAAATTGTGGGAAGTCATGAGAAAAATCAAAGGACAAAAGGTCCCAATCTAGAGACAAGAGGGATTGTTGGTATTGTGGTAAGCCAGGTCATTTGAAGAAAGATTGCTGGTCTCAAAAAAATAAAGGAGACACAAATGAAGGAAGTAAAGAGGAAAATGTGGTAAGTAATAAATCCGATGAGGATGCTTTGATTCTTTCCCTTGATAATGCTGATGATTCTTGGGTGTTAGATTTAGTGGCTTCATTTCATGCTACCCCCCATAGAAGTTATTTTCTTGATTATGTCCAAGGGGATTTTGGGCTGGTTTATTTAGGAGATAACAAACCCTCCCTGCCAGATTGTTGGAAAGGGAAGAATCAAGATTAAGTTGCAGAATGGGAATCATTGGCTACTACATGAGGTAAGGCATGTTCCAAAGTTAAGCAGAAATTTAATTTCAGCAGGGCAACTAGATGATGAAGGTTGTGTTGTTACATTTAGTGATAAAAATTGGAAGGTCACAAAGGATGCCTCTGTGGTAGCAAAAGGTGTGAAAGTAGGCACCTTATATCTTTGTACAGGTCATACTATTCCTTATACTTTAATTGTTACGGAAAAAGGTCAATGTTCAGGAACAGTTGTTGCAGTTCAACAGGTAGAAGATCATACAGTTGCTGTGGACTCTAAATCAGCATTGTGGCATAATAGACTTGGGCATATGAGTGAAAAAGGTATGAAAGTACTTCATTCAAATAATGTTTTACCAGGTCTAAAATGTGTTAATATGGATTTCTTTGAAAGTTGTGTGTATGGAAAACAAAAGAGAGTAAGTTTTCTCAAGGATGGGAAGCAAAAGAAAGATGAGAAATTGGAGCTTGTGCATACAGATGTATGGGGACTAGCTCAGGTATCCTCTCTCGGTGGCTCTCTATATTATGTTGCATTCATTGATGGTGCAACTAGGAAGGTATGGATTTATTTCCTTAGGCAAAAATCTGATGTATTTGAAACTTTTAAAAAATGGAGAAGCTTGGTTGAGAATGAGACAGGTAAAAGGCTAAAATGTCTCAGATCTGATAATGGTGGTGAGTATTACATAAAAGAGTTTGAAGATTATTGTTCCTCTAAAGGAATTCGTAGGTAGAAAACGGTTCCAAGGACTCCACAGAAAAATGGAGTGGCTGAGCGCATGAATAAAATAATAATGGAGTGTGCACGGACTAAGAGCTTGCATGTTGAATGCCTTTAAAAATGTGGGCAGAGATTGTAAACGCTATTGTTTATTTAATTAATAGAGGTCCCTCTAATCCTTTGGGTTGTGGTATTTCAGAGGAAGCATGGAAAGGTAAGAAGGTGAGTTATTCTTTTCTCAAAACCTTCGGTTGTGAAGCATTTGCACATGTAGATTATGAAAATAGAACCAAGCTTGATGCAAAATCAAAGAAATGTATATTTGTTGGATATGACATTGATGAATTTGGTTATAGGCTTTGGGATTTTGAAAATCAGAAAATTGTGAGAAGTAGGGATGTCATATTCAATGAGAAAGTTTTGTACAAAGATCTATTGCTGCAGCATGAGAAGAAAGAAAATGATTATGCATGTTGGATGATATTCCAAACAATGATGTTTCAGTGGTTCCTCATGCTAGGAAACAACAACAACAAAAATACCACAAACTCCCTAGACAATCTTCAAGGATAAGTAGACCTCCAGAAAGATTCTCTCCCTCTTTGTATACTATTTTGTTAACTGATGCTAGTGAACCAAAATATTATGATGAAGCTATGCGTGGATACCAAGGTTCAGTGGGAGCATGGAATGGAAGAAGGAATGGACTCCTTGCTAAAAAATTAGACTTGGGAATTATGCAAGTTGCCTGCAAGTAAAAAGGCTTTACCAAACAAATGGGTTTATAGGATGAAAGAGGAGGATGGAGGTAAGAAGATATTTAAAGCCAGATTAGTTGTAAAGGGATTTGCACAGAAAAAGGGTATTGATTTTGATGAGATTTTTTCTCCAGTTGTTAAAATGACTTCTATTCATATTGTTTTAAGTATTATGGCTGCTGAAGATTTGCATTTAGAACAGCTTGATGTTAAAACATCCTTTCTCCATGGTGATTTGGAAGAGGAAATACATATGGAACAGCCACAAGGATTTGAGGTCAAAGGTAAGGAGAAACTAGTGTGCAGATTGAAGAAAAGTTTATATGGATTGAAGCAAGCACCTCGGCAATGGTACTTGAAATTTGATAGTTTTATGGCTGAGCAAGGCTACAATAGGTGTAATTTTGACCATTGTGTTTATTTTAAGAGGTTGGATAATGACAGCTACATTATTTTATGTTTATATGTTGATGACATGCTTGTAGTTGGGTCTAACATGGATCACATAAGTGAGCTAAAACAACAGTTAGCAAAATATTTTGCTATGAAGGATTTGGGGGTAGCAAAACAAATCCTTGGTATGAAAATTTGTAGAGATAGGAAAACAATTTTTTTTTTTATCTCAAGCTAATTATGTTGAAAAGGTGTTGCAGAGATTTCATATGGAGAACGCAAAAGCTGTCAGCACACATTTGCCTAGTCATGTTAAATTGACTAAGGATATGTGTCCAAAGACACAAGAGGAGGAAGAAAAAATGTCCAAGGTACCATATGCTTCAGTTGTAGGCAATTTAATGTATGCCATGGTATGCACGAGACTGGATATTGCACATGTCGTAGGAGTTGTTAGCAGGTATTTGAGTCATCCCGAAGTTGAGCATTGAAATGCGGTAAAATGGATTCTCAGGTACTTGAGAGGTACATCCAATAAATGTTTATGTTTTGGGGGCTATAATATTGATTTAAAAGGCTATGTTGACTCAGATTTGGCAGGGGATATAGATACCAGGCGGAGTACCATAGGTTATGTATTTACAGTTGGTGGGACAACAGTGAGTTGGATTTCTCGATTGCAAAAGGTGGTTGCTTTATCCACCACAGAGGCATAGTATGTTGCTACAACAAAGGCGGAAAAGGAGATGATATGGCTACAACTTTTCATGGATGAGTTGGGAAAACAAAAGGCTGGAAGTTACTTGTTTACAGACAACCAGAGTGCTATACATCTTGCGAAGAATTCTACCTTGCATTCTAAAATAAAACACATACAGTTGAGATATCATTTCATTCGGTCGGTGTTGGAGGATGGACAGGTCAAGCTGGACAAGATACATACAGATGTCAATCCATCAGATATGTTTATAAGGCGGTGACAGGGGAGAAGCTGAGCTCCTCTTCAACTTCGATTGGCCTTCAAGGATGAATTCAAGTATAACAAAGCAGCAGGGTCCAAGGTACTTATTTCCAGTGGGAGCTGTAAGTGTAGCATGTCGTCCAAGGATCCCAAGTGGGAGATTGTGTTTGTGGAGCTTGATCACTCCAAGTGGGAGATTGTTGGTATGTGGTGACTGATCATGCTATATGTAGAACTTGAAAAAAGGAAAAATCAATGAAAAAAGAATAAAACCGACTTTGTAGAACCCAAATCTGGAAGCTTCTAAGCTTGTTAAAAAGGGGTGCAAATGAGGGTTACAATATGATGAAAAATGCGATTATTCGCAAGATTGTAATAGGTTTTTGCACTAGATAATAAAATCATTGGGTGACTACGGTTTGGTGGATGTAGCCCAGATTGGGTGAACCACGTTAAATTCTCTGTGTTATAATTTATTCTATGTGTGTTTTAGTTTCTCTATTTTATTAATTAAATCTGCATTTAATTGTTAGATATCTATCATTTCTAACCCTAACAGATAGGAGGTCATATAAAATTTGAAGGTCTTCTTGATATTCATAAACTGCTCTGGAAACAGTCACTTATTATTCCCCCCTAGTAGAATGTGGTCTCCGTGGAATCCTCTTCCTTTCCATGATGGATTTGCTCTACAAAGTAAACCATCCATTCTTGAAAATATGCAGCAGCGGGAAGGCCCATTATTCTGCTCAATAGAGTTACTAAGTCGTGATAGTCTTCATGGAAATCATTGCGGTAAAGTTCTTGGGGAACTTTCGTAGCGCTGCCCCGCTTCTCTTTGAGCCAGTACTAATTTATCAACTTTTTGCACCCAATGGGATTTGCATCCCACATTTCCTTGCATTCCTCGATTGTTGGTAGTTCCATCTCCCCAAAGGTAGGGATGTGAAAAGTCTTTGTTATTGGCTCGCCGGACATATCAGCCAAAATGTTCCTGTCTCTATCGACTATTTTTCGGGTCTCTAGATGGTATGCCTACCTGCATGCCATGACCAGTTCAGGGGAAACAAGGGACAGCGAAAAGCTTGTATCCTTAGCAATTTTGTTGCTCCTGATAAGCCTTTCATTCTTTATGGTCAGGCTAACCCTGACCCTTTTTTTAAATTCATCAATATCGATATGCTCGATATTGGTGTCAGTAATCTCTTTCCAATCTATAATGATCTTTGAGTGCAAAGGATCTCCCTAGAATTGATATTTCATTTGGTCTTTTTCCTCTTTCCATGAGGAACTCTACCTGATTTCTTCCCTTTGTCTTTCTTTGCAACTGCCCCCAAGGGTCCTGCACCTGATTCCATATATCCTACAGACAAAGGCGTGATAAGTGCAATTAAGCATAAAGACATCAATGTTAGCCAAAACCCCTGCTAATGAAGTTGGGTTGGATAATACATCACTCATGAATTCAAACATTTTTTTCGAGATGCCATCAATAGTTTACTGGAGGGAATTTGGTCAACTCGGGCCCAAGGGGCCGAACTTCCCTGGTAGGATTGTTGTTGTGAAGGGCGAACAAGGTAGGGAAATCCGTATGGTTTCTCTCGAATTCAAGTTTGGATTATTTGAAAGATTTATGTAGGAGAGGGCTCAATTTGAGCACGTGGGTCAAGGATTATTTCCCAGTCAGAGGTCATTTGAATCATCTTTGGAGTACCTGGAGCTGTGAGGTTGGAAAGTTGTCTAAGGTTCGCCATTTGAAACGGCTGGGTAGAAATGGAATTCCGAGGACGGAGTTCTGGGGTCTGGGACCTACGAGGTTGAAAAATGACCAACACAACTTATTAATATTTTAAGTGCTCAGGTCTGAAGGGCTAGGAGGTTGTTGGATGATGGCCGTTTGGAATGATGAATGTTGAATGGAAATCTAGTGGGAGTGACTTAGCAGTCTGGACCCGAGATCATGTTTGGCCTTTGGGTTTCCTTCATTAAGTTCTTGGGTGATTGGGACACCAGGCTCTGGGGGTTGGAAAGATGGGCTCATTTTTCCCTTTCACAACAGTTGAGACGAGACAAAATCTTGACGACGGAAACCAGTGGAAGGAGATTCGATGGAAGCTAACACTTAAATTTTAATCATTCGGTGCTCGAGTGACATTAGTGTACGCAAGACTTGGGAAGCAGAAAGAAGTAGTCATTTGTTCGTGGGAAATGATGATGTTCACGTAGGAGTCTGCGGATGGAACTCCACGGTCCGGGGTCTGGAGGATGCCATGGGTGTGGCACTTCGTTTGTTCAACTCAGTCAACAAAGGTCATGATAGGGCCTAGAGCATGGACAAACGAGGTGGATATTCCATTTGAAATGACAAAACCCACGTGGCATCTCAAGAACAAAATCCTGTGGGAGTGGGCCCGTGAGGCATGAAGGGAGGCTAAAAGTTTCAAGTTTGCAAGTCTTGATGGCGAACAGGGTAAGGAAATCTAGGGTCTTGGGCCCAGAGAGACATTTTTCCATCGTTTCAAAGTTTGAGTTTGAAGTTTTTTAGATGGTGACGAGAAGTCTAGGGCCCAGAGGACGCGAGCGTTCTGTAAGAAGAACGATGTGGCAACGGTAAAGTCCTGGATTCAACTTTAGGGAAATTTTGAAGGGTTCCTCATAATTTTACGATATGGGTTTTTAGATGTTCATTCCCTCTACCTAGTGAATGCATATTTATCCCCCACTTATCTATTATTTAACGTGAAATCATCAAAAAACACTGTAGGAGGGCAGACGATGAGCATACCTTGAGAACCCGACGAAGCAAGTTAAATCCTTGAAGAATCAGTTGATGCAGGCGACGGGTGCGGTGGCGACAAATGGCGAAGGCACTAGATCTCTCTAGCTGCTCTGAATTCTCTCCTGAATAACCTGACATTGTGAAAATGATAGGTCGAGCTTACTATTTATACTCCCAGACTCATTTAATACACTTCCATAAATGCATGTATAGCGGATGGCAAGGTTGGTAAGTTCAAACTCTGAGACGACGGTAGGAGGTCCAGAATTCGATGGCCAAAAGGATGCAGATTAACGACTGTCGACAGATGGAGAACTCATAGCGGTGCCCCGGGTAGAGAATTTTGGCTAACCGGGCCTAGGGCATGCAAAGGATGGAAAATTTTCAATGCAATTCATGTGGATGGTGATCAAGGAACGAAGATTCGGTAGGAGCATCCTGGAAGGCTGGGCCCAGAGGGTACCAAGGATGCTAGTAGGGGAAAACTACCAAAGAAACCCTGTGAAGGCCCAGGACTTAGAAAATTTTGTGGGGATGGGGCATGGTTAACTTGAGGTGAGATTTCAGAGACATAATGACCATTTAGGACACCAAAATGGGGGCATGCAAAATGAGGCGGCGAAAAAA
Organism: Sequoia sempervirens; assembly: GCA_007258455.2. Classification (NCBI taxonomy): domain Eukaryota; kingdom Viridiplantae; phylum Streptophyta; class Pinopsida; order Cupressales; family Cupressaceae; genus Sequoia; species Sequoia sempervirens. The sequence continues at coordinate 400,777,540 of VDFB02000015.1, forward strand.
TGATCCGACAAGGCATAAAAAAGAGAGGGTCCCTGTTTCGAATGGGGTGTGTGTGCTAGGGGCACAACACATATCTCTGGATCCTTTTCTGATCCCGTATGTATTATTCTGAAATGCAAGTTTAAAACCATTACTACACATCTGTCCAAGACTCAAAAGGTTATGCCTTAAACCCTTTACATAATATACATTATCAGTGCTGTATATTCCATCAAAATTAATTGTACCTTTCCTAACAATCTTTGCTCCTGAATCATCACCAAACATGACCAAACCACCATCATACTTTTCAAGTTTAGTAAACTTACTTTTATCTTCGGTCATGTGATTAGAGCATCCACTATCAATCACCTAGTAGTCTTCATCTTTTCTAGCATGAAAGGTGGTGACCAAAGTACCTTCCATCTCATTCTTTTTGTTCTCCAGAACATTCTTTCTTGCACATTTTATAGGGTTAGCAAACATAAATTTATTCTCCAAGGCTAAAAACAAGCATTCACTATCATCACCCTCATAATCAGATTCATCATCAGAGATTTTGACTTCTTCTTTAACATAATACAATTTCTTGTATTTCTTATCCTTTATATATTTATCTTTATAATCCTTGTTCTTCTTATGTACAACTCAATTCAGACATCTTGAAGCATAATGACCAATATTACCACAACTGAAACATTTAAAGGGAAACATACCTTTATACTTATTGGTACCTTTCTTCAACTTCCTGGTAAAATTTGCTTCAGAACCATCACTATCCGGATCATCCTTAGTCTTTGTTGCTTTAAATGTTGTTTTTGTCTTTTCCTTTTTCTTTCCAAACCTTCTCATCTCAAATGCAGTCAAGGTTCCAAATAGATCTTCTTTAGTGTATTTCTTAGGATCATACATTTCTTCAATAACTAAGTTCTTATCACTGTAACACTTAGGTAGAGTTATTAGGATCTTCTCAATTATATCTTCATCAATTAGATTTCCCAATTGATTCCTAACATCATTTGTTGCAATTTCAACCCTCTGGAAATAGCTTACAAAATCTTCACCTTCTTCCATTTTCAAATTCCCATATCTGCGCTTTGCCGTCAGCTTCTTTGTTAATTTCACTCTATCATTTCCTTCATAAAGATCTTGCAACTTTTTCCAAACTTCATAAGCAGTGCCCAAAGAAAGAACCTTAGTTCGCTCAATTTTAGATAGTGCATTGAAAATAGCATACCTCGCCTTTTCATTCTCCTCATAAGCAGAAACCTCATTTGTAGTAGTAAGACCACCTATCAGAGCAACATACTTCATCTCAAAATCCTTCTAGGTATTGTAACCAAGAGAGATAATATATCCTCTCGTTTTCACTTTCCAGTCACTATAATAAGATCCATCAAACATAGGGATCACCAAATTATGCACCATCGAATCTTCCTTAAGTAGTTAAACTCTACACTAAGGAACCAAAAGCTCTGATACCAATTGTTAAAAGGCACAGGACAATTGATAGGGGGGTGAATCAATTGTCACCAAAATTAAACTCAAAGCTTCAACACTTATCAATTTCACAACCACACTATTCTATTATTAAGTATGAACATGAAATGCAGATAACAGAAAGCAAAATCAACAAAATGAACACCAAATTTTATGTGGAAAACCCAATAAGGGAAAAACCATGGTGAGGATTAACTCACAATATAAAGTGATGTCAAAACCAAATACAAAGGCTCATTGCCTGAATACAAAGGCTCACTTCCCAAATACAAAGGCTCACTGCCAACAGAAAGGACTCACTATCCAACAGGGAGGCTCACTACCTACTGATACAAAAGAAAATAAAAGATCCACCACAACAATTTACACACATCCACAACTTTGATTAGAAAATTGCAAAAACCTTCAACTCACTGCCTTTAGGAATCTAACACAATGAAGTATTGTTGCCTCAACTCACTCTCACACAATTCTACTCTTCACTTGTGGCTTAATTTGTTACTTTTTCATCATCTAAACCTTCGCAACTTGATTTGCATTTATACCATTTTCAACCTTAGAAAATTTCTCCAAGGTCGGCCACTTATGCTTCAATTCATAAATTCAAATTAGGTCGGAAACTCAACATTCCTGTGGTGGAAAGGAATGAGAGTGGACCAATTAAACACTTAACCAAGATAAAAAGAAACATCTCCGATCAACCACACACTTCCTTAATTAAATTTAATTCTTCATATGAAGTGTAAACACCAGGTCGGCCAAACCTAATGAAAACACAAATGAACATTGAAGTACACACTTTCCAAGATAACACGCGAATGACATAACACACTTCATTATGCATGAGAACACATCTTAGATACTTCCAGATACATCCACAATAGGTGTAACAACCTTAAAACACAAAAATCATTCCAACAATCCATCTGAACTATGCAAATTCACAAAACTACTTTGAAACTCAACCTACGGAGCACCAAACTTTGAATATTTCTGCCAGAACGTAGAAAACACCATTACAAGACATATTCAAAATCCACAAGACCTAAAAGAAAACAATGAAGGAAAGCAGAGCAAAAACATTTCTCCTAGTCCACAGAAAGCTAACTCTCCAAAACAGTTCATAGACCGGTGAACACACCTTTCACCTGACATCAAACCAACAACAACAAATCAGGAGATATCACCAATAGATCACCAACAAAAAACCTTTAGATCAGCACAAGAATAGAATCAACACATGAGGAACACAAAGTACATTCCAGAGCACATTCTAAACACTTATGTAACTCTGACTTCACTCTTTATTAATTTTCTCAAAAGCACTTGGTAACCCATCATTTCAGCACATTTGCAACATACTGAATTGTGTTGAAATCAATGACAACATTAATGACAACACCACCAAACATGCTCATACTTGCAAAACTTTCTTCTTCACCCCAACTTAGAGCCTAATCTAACCCTCCCACTACTCATTCTCAGCAAGGTCTACCTCCAACCATCTCTAATATTTTACCTCCTTCCCTGGCCCATTATAGATCACCCTCTCCTATACCTTCTTCAAGAAATCATAAACATTGATCTTGAACTCCATTACCTTATACAAGTACTCATATCTTACCCAATCCTCATTCTTAACCACTTTTTATCCTCTCATGCTTCTAATCCATGTCATTCCTCCACCTTTTCTATCCCACCAATCACAAGCACCTAGAACCAAGAGACATTTCCTCAATAACCTTAAACCTATTTGGTAGAGACTTACTCCTCCTTCTCTTCATTATTCATCTTCTATTGACCAATCCTCTTCACATCCTCCTATTTTATCCATTTATAATTCTATTTTGAACCATCCTCCTACTATTTGAGATGATCCTATTCCTTTTCTCCTAAGGCCCTGCTTATAGATGATACCTTAGTTCCTCAATTTGGGGCTCTTACTCTTGAGTCTCCACCCTCTCACAATTTATTCTTCTTTTCCTAACCATCCTATATCCATCACCATTTCATGTCATTCCACCTCTACCTCAATTTTTGATTCCATCAATTATGTTCCACCTCTCACTTACATATTAATTCCATTAATTAATGTGTATGTCTTAATTGATGCTTCATTTTTATATGATGACTTGATGGTTGATGAGCCTCCACTTAATGGAGCTTAGAGATATTTTTTCTTCTCTCTATAAGAATTGGTATACAATACTCTATACCATACAAGATTTCACTGAAGTTTGCAACCACCCAAGATATAAAAACTTCTATGAAAGCACAAGAGAGAAAATATGAGAAAATAATTGTATTCTATCAAAGGATGTAAATATACAATGATGATCTAGATTCTACAATTAATTGAGATTACAAAGAGAACCCCTTGGTTATATAGACCAAGGTGAGGTACATGATTGCATAAGATTATGACATGTGTCTTAATCTTATGAATTGAGACATAAAGTGACAATTAGCCTATGTGTACCCTAAGAAAACTTAAGTAACAAGTGTGATTATAACCTAAGTGATGAACTAGCTAGGTAAAACATCTCATTCACACCAACACCCTCCTTTAGTGTGACTTAAGGAGAATGCACAAGAGGCAATGAATTCAAAGATTCACGAATGGGTCTCAGATACTAGGCCATGTTAGTTACTCATGTATAAATGTAATCTATCACAAAATGAGAAAAGAAGAAAGCTTAGTGGGACAAAACTCCTTCCCAAAAGAGAGAAAAAGAAGAGATACTATGAAACCCCCATCAAAGTAGAGTCTCTTATAATGATGGTATATGCTTGAAAATGAATGCTAAACATGATCTAATCTCATTAAACAACATTCATCCCCTTAGAAATAAAAAAACCAAGAATGTATGTAAGATGTATCTCCATTCTTGAGAGGAAGATGAGGGAAGAAAGATCAATATGCATGATATATTTGAATTTTGAATAAATGTCCTCATGTTGGTGCAAAATTTTTCCACAATCAAGTTAGGTGTTCTAGGCCACACTAATGAAGATGACAATTCATAATATAGTAGTGATTATTGTAGAACATAATCCAAAGACAAAGGCGAATCTTCCAAACTTTGCTTAAGGATCTCCAAACCAATGTCAAACTGTGAAAAATGATAAGGTAGAGAAGGAACAAGAGGGTCTAAATGATCCTCCACAGTATTTTAAGAAGATGATGCAACTTTATATGAAATAACATAAAAGATGAGATGATCATACTCAATAGAGTTCTCCAAGTCTACAAGATATGACTCACAAAACAAACTTGTAGCATCTATCGAGTAATAATCCCAAGTAGTTATATCTAGAAGATTATGGATATTTTACTGCATTGAATCACAATAACCCATGGATGTAGCTATAATAGTGTTATTAGAATAAACATTAGATGAAGGAGATGGAATATCAACATATTTCTCTATAACCTTAGTAGATGAAATAACACAAAGATTCAAATGACCATATTGAATCTCCTCAAAAGTGCCTACACTAGATGTGATAGTGTGTAAATTAGCTAAAGGAACAATAGGAGAAAAATTTGAGGTGTTGAATTAAGATTTATGATAAAAATACCCAATTGTAACCATATCTCTATTATGAAAATATAGAATGATGACCAAATCTGATGTGAACTCAACACTCTTTCCTTCTCCACCATATGTGATCTAATAGATAGAAATGATATTGGTTGACAATGAAGGCACACAAAGAACACCATTAAATGATATTTCATCCATGTCAATAGATCCTTTCCCATAAACAAACATATATGTGCTGTTATCCATTAGGATATGTATTGATGAACAAAACTCAAATGAAGAGAACATACTTTATGATGAAGCCACATGATCAGAAGCTCCAAAATTAGGTATCCACCTTTTTGAATTAGAATATGTAATTGTAATAAGTTCTTTCCCCTTATGTTTCTATGAATTTGAAGAATAAGAAGAATATGAACGCCCTGATATTCTTGAAGGTAAATTGATTTTATTCTTCTTAAGAAGACCTTCAACTCATCAAGTTGTTTTGAATAACATTGATGTTCATCATGCCATATTTTATTACAATATGAAAACTTAGGCTTCTCCTCCATAGATGATTCCCATTGATAGGGATAGGATTATGAATCTTTGTGTACCTTGTTCTTTTCAAGATTTCATGATTCTTTTTGTACCTTAGGCTCACTAGCCACCAATGTTTGTGGTTTGGAAGACTTGATGATACCAATTTGAATTAAATTTTCTTCCTCTTGGATTAGAATATTTTCAAAGTAATCAAAACTAAGATCAACATATTTAGCTCCCATAGAAATCCAGTGGATATGAGAGAAAGAAAAACACTAAATACTCAGGACCAAGCTTATATAACACATTTAAAATCAATTGTAAATCCTCCTTAATGATATTGCAATCTTTTAGTTGTGTTCTTAGCTACTCAATCTTGGAGATATAGTCTTGGATGTGGTAAAAAAATTTAGGATCAAGATTCATCAAATTTTTTTCAATCTAATACCCTTAATCTTATCAATTTTACCATACAATTTTTCAGAAGTCTCCCTAGCCTACTTAGGTGTTTTGCATGATTCAATATGAAATTATATATCAGACAAGGCTAATGAACATAAAAATCCGAGTGTTTTCCCACGATTGATCTCCCACATTTCCTTTACAATAGAATTAATGGGTTCATAAATGGTTTCTCTTATTTATCCCAGATAACCCTTTCTCATGAGATAATTCCATACTAATTTTCTCCATGGATCATAATTATATGGAGTTAAAAGTTCAATTTAAGATTTCCCCATTACAAGAGCACAAAAAATAAAAGAAATATATCAACTGCCATAAGATTACCTCCCAAATTACTCAATCAAGAATCCCCATAGCAATGCATGATCTTAGCACTTAATGCATAGTTCAATTATAGGTACAACTTTCCAAAAACAACAAACTAGACTAGATCTTAGTGCATGCAAATGCCAATTTTGGCCATAAAATCAAAGCTCAATTTTTAGATAGAATGAGACTAATCTAATCACACCACTATAAATTACAAGAAAAATATGCAATTAAAAAAAAATTCACCAAAAAATATTACCGTAGGAGCTTGAACAGAGTCTCAAAATTTCCCAAAATGAGAATTGCCCAAAACACCTATAAGAATCTTTTTTTTTTTGGAAAAATAGGCAACTAAAATATAAACCAATTGTACCACTATGATGAGCATGAAATTTATCCCTAGATAAAAAAAATTACTCTAAAAACAAAGGTTGGATGACTAAGTTATGGTCATTTATAGATTAACTTCCAAAAGAAAAACTACATTGGAGAGGGATTGTTTGGTTGACATTAGCATGCTGATGTCACATTGACGTTAGCACATGGATTGAAAAATATACTCTAGATGATGAAATATTCCTTTGAGTTTCAAAATTATCATTAGATTTCTAAAAATTACCTTTATATAGGTAAAACCATTGATTTAAAGAAAAAAACTGCCTTTAGTTGTTGGGAGTTGTTTGGCATTGTCAAGAAGATTTAGTAGCAAATATTTTTGATGAGTTGATATATTGTTTTATTGGTTATGTACCGACTAGTGGGGTTTTAACACTAGTGTGGTGGGGGTCATAGCTGGCCCGACGAGAAGTCACATGGCTCCCGTTGAGTGACTTGTACCTCTACACTTGTGTAGGGACTATGTAGGTAGTACCTTGCATACCATGGGTAATTTTTTTAAATCTAAAAAATTAAAATAAAAACAAAATTTTAATACTTTTGTACGATGCCTGCACATACCCTACACAATGAATATTATTTTTTAATAATATTATAAATAGTCTACATGTAAATCTATACGTACGAGGGCATAATTTTCTCTAATGGCCTTGGGAAAAGTGCCCAGATTTCAATGAATTAACAATCAATATAAGGGTTCTTGGGCCTTTTGGATGTGATGGAAGGATCAAGTTTAACCAAAAATATTCTAAAATTGTAGCTACCTTTTGGATCTAGCAACCACCTCCCAAGCTCAAACCCATATAGATTTGGCATGATATGTCCAATTTGAAAAAATTAAAAGGAAAATTTGACTTTCTTAAACACCATGAACTCAATGGTAAGCTCAAATTTGTAGCAACAAACTCCAAAATGAACCTGAAATACAAAACCATACAAAGGAACCCCCAAATTTGGTATTTCTATCAAGCTTTTTTTATTATCTAGTTCATCATTCAATATAAGAGAAGATCACACTCAACTTTTCAATATCTACTAAGATTTGCAACCTGGATCTCTCAATAAAGACTAATAAAAAGTAATCCCACAAGCTTTGATACCATGTAAGAATTGGTATAGAATTCTCTATACCGTGCAAGATTTTTGTTGAAGATTGTAGCCATCCAAGATCTAGGAACTTCTATGAAAGCACAAGATAGATAAAATATGAGAGAATAATTATATTCTATCAAAGGATTCAAATATATAACAATGATCTACATTCTCCAATTAATTGATCTTATAAAGAGAACCCCTTGGTTATATCTAGACCAAGGTGAGACATTGGATTGCATAAGATTATGACATGTGTCTTAATCTTTTATTTGAGACATAAAGTGATAAGTATCCTATGTGTACCCTAAGTAAACTTAAGTAGCTAGTGTGAATATGACCTAGGTGATGAACTAGCTAGGTAAAACAACTTGTTCATACCAACACTTCCTTGCCCTGTTTTATATCTATAACTTCTTTTTTTGTGTTTATTTCCCCTATCTATTTGTGTGAGATTTTTTTTTTAAATGTGAAATGCACCCATATTATTAGGGGTAAATGCTTTTGACCGAAGCTATGAATTGGGTACAAGAAACTACAAGAAACAACCAAACCTGTGAGCGCAATGGCCCAACGAAGGCACAAGGCCTGTGAGCACTTTTGGCCTAGTTAGGGTTTGAACCCTGGTGGCCGTCATGACAACCAAGTGACTTGACCACCGAACCATGCCCTTATCGACATCTATTTGTGTGAGAATTATTCTAACACTATCAGGGGTATTGTTTAGTGTTATGTTGCGTCTAATATCTCTTATATATGTGTGTGGCCTATTATGCCAGTACTATTGAAGTTATTTTTTTGTGTTGTATCTTTATTTCCTTCATAATACCTTTTTGATTCTTTCTCCTATTGTGCTCTTTTTGTTTTCTTCTATCTCTTCTAAGCTATGTTGGCTCTCTTTTACATGCCTTTCTTCTCTTTATTATTTCCTCTTATCTTTGTTCATTCTTCCTTTATCAAATTCTAGAGGTGATGCAAAGTATTATGGATTTAGCACCTCTTTTCATGTTGACCTAATGTTGATGATGAGTTCTTCCTTATCTCTTGAATTTATTTTCTCTATATAGGTTTTATATTGTGTCTCATTAAGATTCTTATATCCTTTTGTGTTTCTCCTTTCATGTAACCCTATCCCACACTTTTTTTTTCACTTATGTTTTCTATATTTTGTTATTTCCCTTAATTTTAAGTTTATTTTCACATTTTTTCACTTACTTCTTTGGACTTGCCTTTGTGTTTTTATTCTCTACTAAATTTAAGGGTTTGAAGTGCAAGAGTAAATTTTGTTAGTGATATCCCTAATTTATGCATCAAAATAATTGATTATTTACCTTTGAATCTCTTATTCATTCATATACTTGTATCATCACACATTCACTTCCTCATAAACCATGCTTTCATCCCTTTGTTCTTATTACTTTACCTTGTTGGAAGAATGAGAATTTTGTCATTGATGTTGTTATTGGCAACATGATCACATGGAATGAGCACAAGGAACATACAATTATGCATTATAGTGTTGTCATTGATGTCAACATTGTATCCTAGTACAAAGACTATGGTGCAGATCAATTTGTGTGTTATGAGCATGGTTCAAGATGACTGTGAAAGACAATTTTGCAAGAAAGTTTGATTCGGTGAAGACAATTGTGATGAAAATTGACAAAGTGTTAATACCAATGATTATGTGTACAGGGGATTCGGTAATTTGGTCTGCATTGGTTCGTTGTTGAATATTTTTCTCTACGATTCTAGTATAATGTTTTTGGTTGGTAGAAGTATCTAATTTCATAGTTTAGTCTAGTTTTGGCTCTTGGTGTGAAAGTTATGAGTAATAGAAGTTTAGATTGATAATTACACGTGTCTTCTAGTTTTGTGCTTATGATTTAGAGAGTCCACACTTCTTCGTAGATTGGTTTTTGGCTTTACAAAGTTTTGGAAGTGTTGACAGATGTCAGATGAGTGTGCATACGAGTTGGCATGGTGTTTGAGGTCCATGGTTTTGAATATGGGTATATAGTTGGAGAATTTTTGCATTAGGTCCTTTGCGGTGCCGACCTAATAGGTTTGAAGGGATGTGAAGCTTAATTAAGTATTGTAGAGTTATATGGGAGTTATTATAGGTTCATACCAGCGTATTTCAAAGTGTTTTGAGGTTTGAATCTTGGTGCAAAGCGTATGTGGATAGATCTTGAGCTGACAAATTATATTTTGTGTATTACATCTAATTAGGCTGACCTAATTAAAGTTATGAGTGAAGCAAATATATTATAAGTTAGATATTTTTTAGTATTTTGATGATTAGGATATATCATAAGAGTTTTGTGAATATTAATTGTGTGAGTATAGTGTGAATGTAGAGCAAATCAAAGTATTAAGTCAAATAAGTATGAAGAGTTTTGACTCTGTATTATGAGCTTCAATGGAACTATATTCCAACATATTGTAGATGCATTTTGTAATAGTTCAATACTTGGCGGTTTTCCACAATCTCTTTTATCTCTTTCTTTTCTTAGTGGGCAATGATTCCACCTGTAGTGAGCACTTTTGTAATATACTATAACTGATTATAATATATTGTGAGCTAATCCTCACCGTGGTTTTTCCCATTTTGGGTTTTCCATGTAAAAATCTTGGTGTTCATGTGTTATGTGATGTTGTTGGATGTTTTCATGCTTTCTTTCATTACTACAATTGAATATGCTATAAGTATCATATGTTTAAATGTTTAAGTGGTTTAACAGAATACCAATTCACCCCCCTCTCAGTATTCCAAGTGTTCAACATACCTTTCCTTATGATATATGTTATTGCTTGTAATGACACAAATTCTTTACCTTGGTCACTTTGGCATTAGATATTCAAGCTCTCCATGCTTGCAATATACTCATTGTATTTAATTTCCCTCTTACACACTACCTTATGCTATGCTAGGAAAGGTGTCTCGACCTTTCTCCTAATGTTAAGAATACAAGAATGCAATTTATGAGATATAAATAGAAAAACTCAAATTCTAAGTTATAGGGTCATTTTTGGCCAAAAAAATATTTTGAATCATTTAGCATCAGTTCTTAGATGCTCAACATATAGATCCTTATATCTCTATAATTTTAAAAAATGGGTGCAAAGAACTTCCCAAATCAAAAGTCACGACCTTTGAAAGTTGGGTCTCCTGCATTAGAAATGTAAAAAACATCTATAAAATATAAAAGGGTTGTAAGAGGGAGTTAGACTTGCTGACTAACTTATGATTCATGTTATGATGTTTCATAAGGAATCTTTAAATATTAATAATGAATCCAAAATGGAGCACCCAAGTTGGTGAGTGGATTATGACAAAATTATGGTAGGTGGAAGGAATATGCTATTTTTAAATTTTGAATACATCTTGGATTTGGATGTTAGAATTTTGACTAGGGGTTTAGGCACCACATTTTAAATGATTTAAGCTCATGGGCTTTGAATTAACATTTGAATTTTTCATATGTATCATTTTCTATTTATCGGGTCTCAAAGATAAATTTAAGAACCCCCCCTAAAAAAAGATATGAATCTTGGCGAATCTTAGCTCAAGGCAATAATTTTTGTGACAAATATCAATTTTGAGAAAAAAAATATTTGTGGTGAATTTGTAAAATCTATTCACATTGTTGGTTTTTGTTGGTGAATCTTAGCTCAAGGCAATAATTTTTGTGACAAATGCCAATTTTGAGAAAAAAATATTTGTGGCAGAATTTGTAAAATCTATTCACATTATTGGTTTTTGCTAGTGAATTTGTCCATAATTTTAAAAATAAAAAATCCAGTAGCAGTTTTTTTCAAATTTGTTCACATTGTTGGTTTTGTTGGAAAATTTGGTAACATTTTTTTTTTTAAATCCATCGAGAAATTTTTAAAATTTATTCACCCTTGATTTTTGCTAGCAAATTTGACCACAATGTTTAAAAAAATAATGTGGCTAGAAAAATTATTAGTTTAAATATTATTTTATGTATTTTTTTTTAGACTACATGAATCGATCGGGTATCTGTCCCCCTATAAACTGTAGTGCGCTTGGTAAACTTTTTTCATGTGATTGGTGGCACTGGCACAACACGCCCTCTGGTACCATGGGTTTGGGGGGAGACTAGACCTCATGATCTCTTTCCTGCAACAAGATGCTTTAGCCAATCAAGCTAGGCCCCCCACCCCATATATTATTGTATGTATTATGCACATGGATATTTACATATAGTGTTAATTCGAGTTAAGTGTCTCAATTAGAGAGAGTTAGCTTACCACTTCTTACACATTTTGAGGAAGTTAACTCACCACCACTCTCTATTATTGGGAGTCAATTTCTAAGTATTCTCCACTATTTGTGTTGGTAGTTTCTTCCCTCTTTTCTATATGTACGTCTCATTCATGACTTAACTGGTATACTAATTATATATAATTTTTTGTACTCTTTTTCTTGCATTTATATTCAATCTCATAAACAAGAATGTACATTTTTTAGGGTGAACATAGTCAGACATTCCATTTATCAACGTGCAAGCCTAAATTCCTTATATTTGATCATTCCATGTAATTATTTCATTCCAAGTAGCCTTTTTATTATTAGTAGCCCGTGATTTCATTATAAATATGTGTGTATTACAAATTCATTGGATTGTAAGAAATAATACATGTAGATTATCCATTACGAAATACCTACAAATTGTGGTCGAGTAACAAATGCAAGGCTATAGGAGTGCATAACAAGGGAAGCCACAATTTTTGTAGGCTATCAAAAAAGGTTGAGAGAATCCAAATTTATTGTAGGCTATCACCCAAATAATCATTACAAACCTACACATGCATCTTGGTTACATGGTGTGGTTACATGAGGGATAAAACCTTGTGATTCCTACTAGTGAGGGATTAAACTTAGACCTTTTTTCTATTTCTTTATAATATGATTTTTGAAAGACATTTTGTAAAATTAAAATTGTGAAATTCAATTTGGGCAACATGCAAAATTAAAATTGTTATAAATTTTGATTGGCAACTTGAAATTGAGTGTCATTTTTTAAAAAGTTCATAATTTTTTATGCCCAATCTATTGGAAATATTTCACTAAAAATATAAAGTGCATTTTTTCATTCCATTGGATTTGTCTAAGCACTAAACATATAAAGTGCCAAAATATGGGGGGATCCAATATTGAATCAAGGGGCGTGTTGGGTGTTGTGTCTTGTGCACTTCCTACTTTCTTTTTGTTTCTTCATTTCTACAATAATTAAGTTTCTAGCATGGATTCAAATAAATTTGTCACACCATTAACACCCTTTAACTATCATGGTTGAAAACTAAAAGTATAACTTGTGTCAAAAAATAAAGGACTGTATAGGGTAAAATTGAGAAGTAAGAAAGAACATGCTATTGAGGAATCTATAGGAAAAGGGGTTGAACATATTTGATCAAGCCTTTGGATTATTGTGTTTGAATGTGTCTCCTAAATTTCTCTTCCATGTATAATCATTAAATACACCCAACCAAGTTTGGATGCATTAGAAAAACTATTTGGAAAAGTAGATGAAATTAAAGGTCATGAGTTAGAGAATGAGCTCATAGTTTTGAGCCCTGGTTCATTTGATACCTAGGAGGATTTATTCACTAAGTTCAAATCAATTAGGTTGTAGCTGAAAGAATTTGGAATAGAGAAAAAATAGGATGAACTTGTGCTTTTTATACTCTCCAAATTAGGTCCTAACTATTCTATGTTTGTATATACCTTTTACTCCACCAAAAGGGCTAAAGAATTGTGTGGAAGATTCCTTCTCTAGATAAATTCATTGCAGACTTTACTAGGGAGCAATATAAATTAATATAGAAGAGAATAATGAAGTCTTCAAAACTAAATTCCCTCATTGCTGTGAATGGGAAACAACACGCTTCAAACAACAAATGAAAGAAACATAACACTCAAAAGAACAAAGAGACTAAGAAATAGCATAAATTAGAATATTCTAAAACCAAAATTGAAACTTCTTTAAATCTTGAATAAAAACCTAAGAAATAAAAATTTAAGTGTTCCTATTGCAAGAAAATTGGACATGATGAGCACAAATATATGGAGTATATTGATCACCTATCTCATCTTCTTGAGAAACACAACATTGGGGTTCCTAAATCTATCAAATAATCTTCATCAACTCAAGAATATACTAAGGAAAAGGAAAAAGGTAAATACAAATTTAAAGGAAAGGCTCTAGTTGCTAATGCATCATCATCATTAGCTTTGTCTTAGATTATTAATTTGGGTGCCTCACACCACATGGGTTCTTTACATGTTGAGTTTCCCTTCTTAGATCCTTACAATATATCTTCTATCACTTTGTGTGATGTCACTACAATAATAGTTGCAAGGAGAGGGTCTGTTGAAGTTAAAGGTAGAACATTCACAAATATTCTAAGTGTTCCTTCAAATTTAGCTTTAAATCTCCTATCATTGCATTAGATTATTCACATAGGGAAATGCATGCCTTTATATTTTTCTCTAGAATTAGTTGAGATTAGAGAGTTTCACAATAAAAAATTGTTAGCCTTGAGAAGGGAAGATCACTAAGCTAGGTTATATACCTCACACTTTGTACCTAATGCATCTCTTATAGCATTACTTCTCATTCATATGGAGTTAGCAAATTATGACATAAGCAATTTGACCACTTTAACTACCACTACCTTGAGTAGCTTAGACAATAGGATATGGTTACATAGGATTTCCTATATTTAGATTTTATAAATATTTTTGTGAGGGTTGTACCCTTGGAAAGCATCTTGAAAGGAAATTTGACAAAGGTAAAGCATGGAGGGTTACATAGGTTTTGGAGCTTGTTCACAATGATGTATTAGGGGAATTTCCCATTCATCTTTCACTAAGGCTAGGTATTGTAGACATGTAAAATTGACCTAACACTTATCACACATCCTAAATTCCATTATCTCATCATTGACATCATTATCACTTAATATCACTGCATTTCACACCAATTGCATCAAAAACCCTAATTTCCTCTATTAATTGAATAATATTGCATTATTTAATTAATTCACTTTTTTACCATTTTTGACCAATTAAATAAATTTCATTTATTTAATAAAGTCCTAATCTAACTTTATTCCTCCTGATTAATTAAATAACATCAATTATTTAATTATGTCGCTAATTTACCATATTCCCCTAAACCAATTAAATTATTAAAACATAATAGTTTAATTAAATCACTTTCCCCTAAATTTGAATAATTGAATTTAATTATTCAAAACATCATCAAAAATAAAATCAAACAAATACAACTTTGTTTGCAAAAGTCAAACTAGATTGCACATTCAACTCCAAAAAGAATTAATTAATTAATTATCCTCACCCACTTTCATGATTGAGAAAATTACGATCCACCGATTGCTCGATCTGACTAGCCGACTGCTCCATCTATTCTTGGCTGATCCACCTATTTCCTAACAGATAAATCTATTCTTCAATCCCATAGATTGTTCAATTTATTTCCTCAATCCCCTTGAACACTCAAAATGATTTCTTCTATCACATCAATTACGTAATCAATTTGCACTGATTATTCCCATCTAAATCCTCTCAACAGGTTTCAACTGTTGACCATGATATTCTTCTATGCGATCTTGAGCATTCATTTCAGAACAAAAATTCTATATAACAACCATCTTTCTTCTCAAAAGACGATCGAAGAATCAACATATTTTACATAACGAAGTAATGCCAAAGTCTTAATTGATATTTTGAAAAAAAAATTCACATATCTTCGATCAACACAAACACGTTCTTCAAGCTTTTGCATGCATAATGGAGGCTTCACATTGATATGAACAACCCAACATCTTTGCAAACATACTCTGACATGGGATGGGTAATGAATTTTGTTTATTGAATTCTTTGTATGTTCTTTGATTGCTTTGATTTTTAGTTCATTGAATTCAATAATTTCAATATCGTTCATTTTGTGAGTAATGGGCATGAGTCATCTTTTTGTTTTTTAGATTAGTTTCTATTCATTCAATTTGATTACATTTCCCTGATTTCCCCCTTACACAGGTATGCTCTTATTTTCATATATGAATTCTCCAAATACATATTGGTCTACTTCCTTTGATAAAAAATGAAGTCTTCAACAAACTTTAAGACTTCAAGGATCTTGTTAAAAAAAATCATGGAAAGTCATCGAGGTTCTTTAGATATATAATGAGGGTGAGTACTTCAACAAAAAATTGAGTGGTTTTTGTACATCATAGGAGATAGACTTGTAGCACATAGTTCTTTATACCCCCCAATAGAATGGTGTTGTTGAACGTAAGAACACATCCTTAAAAGAAATGAATAACTATATGATACACTCCAAGGGCCTTACACCACAATAATGGGTAGAAGCAATCAATTGTGCTTGTTACATTCATAAGAGGTTTCATCATAAAGAGTTTAAGGGAATCACTCCCTTTGAAGCTTGGATAGGTAGGAAAAAATTAGTTGGGAACTTCAGGGTCTTCAAATCTCTAGCCATGGCATGTATACCTAAGCATAATCACACTTGTTTATGAAAACACAATCCAAACCTTGCATATTTGTAGGTTATCCAGATGGTGTGAAAGGTTATCACCTACTCCACTTGACCACACATCTGTTGTTCATTGAGAGGAGTGTTAAGTTCCAAGAGATTCTTGTTGAGTCTACACTTGATGTTTATCTTTCTATTGTGGAATCATTTGGATTTGATGATTCTTTTGATGATTCTATTATGGAATTAGAGCATGGTTAGATTAATTAATCAATGGTATCAAAGCATGGTGAGCTTACTTCATTAGTGGTATCAGAGAAGGTCATTCAAAGTCTATAAATAGAGCATTGAAGAGAGGCAGTTTGCAGCAAGACCTATAAGTTTTGGGTGAAGATTAAAATGCCTCCAAGAGTTGCCAACTGTGGTAGAGGTAGAGGCAGAGGAGGAGGAAGAGATCCTCCAAGAGATGAATTTAGAGCTATAAGAAGGAAATTTAATGTTTTTCAGGAAGATATTTGTAGAAGAGATGTGCGTAGAGAAGATGATAGTGAAGATGAAGTTGAAGAGGAATTTGAAGAGGAAGAACATGATCAAATGGATCCTGGAGAAATCATATTGTTGAGAGATATTACAAAAATTGGAAAGAATCCAAAGATGGAGGTTTCAAACTTTAGTGGAAGCTTGAATCTAGAAGAGTTGATAGATTTGATTAATGACATGGAGGAATTCTTTGAGTTCGAAGATATTGAAGAGCCGAGCACAGGGTGAGGTTTGCAAAAACTAAACTAAAAGGGCATGCTAGTATTTGGTGGAAGGAAATTCAAATTGAAAGAGGAAGAAGAGGGAAATAAATTTTTTCTAGATGGGATAGAATGGTAGAAAAGATGAAAGACATTTTATTCTAGTAGATTATGAGTTGGAGCTACTAAAAACGATGCAAAGTTTGAGACAAGGAACAAGAACTGTGAAGAATACATAGAAGAATTTCACAAAGTTTTGATAAGAGTAGGACACTATGAAGAAAATAAGGAGAAAGTAGCTTATTACATCAATGGGTTAAAGCCAAGCATACAAGAAGAGTTGGCATAAGTGAGAATGTACACCATTGAGGATGCATACCAATTTGCATTGAAAGTTGAAGAAAGATTGAACAAAACATGTGAGAGCAAACAAAGAGGAAGAGGTCATGGTGAAAGAGGTGGAGGAAGAAATTATGATGTAAATCAGAAAAATCAGAAGTTTGAAGACCAAGGCAGCAACAAAAATTAGAAATCATAAAATTTTACCCTCCTATAGATCAAAATCCAAGAGGTAGAGGAAGATTGGGTAGAGGATTAAGAAGAGGTGGCTTTCACAAAACCTTTTTTCAATGTGGAGAAGAGGGAAATAGAGCATATGATTTCCATCATAATCAAGAAAGGACCAATAGAAGATAAAAAAAATAGAATAGAGCAGCAACCATCAATGAAGTGGATGCACACTCATCACATTCAGAAGAAGCAAAAGGAGGTGAAGTCTTGATGACAAGAAGAGCGTTGTTGAATGAGGAAAGCAAACCAAATCAAAGAAAGAGATTATTCAAGATAAGATGCAAACGTGAAGGGAAGGCTTGTAATGTCATCATAGATAGTGGAAGCATAAATAACTTGGTATTTGAAAAAATGGTGAGAAAATTGAATCTAGAGAGGAAGAAGCACCCACATTTGTATTAGATAGCATGGGTACAAGACAATCAAAAGCTTTTGGTTAGAAAAAAATGTTTGGTAAAATTTAAAATAGGAGGTTATTTTGATGAAATACTGTGTGATATAATTCCTATGGATGCATGCCATATTTTGTTAGGAAGGCCTTGGCAGTATGATAGGAAGGAAATGCATGACGGTTGTGCTAATACATACATAATAAAAAAGGATGGAGTGAAACATAAATTGAAGTCTTTGAAAGAAGACTTTGTTCAATTTTGTGGTAATGCAAGAGTTTTTTTAGTGGATGCAAGGAAATTTTTAGATGGTATGAAGGATGAGAAATTTTGTTTTGCCTTTATTCCTAAAGCTAACCAAGAATTGATGGAAGATATTCCAAAGGAAGTTGTATATTTGTTGCAAGAATTTCAAGAAATTATTTTAGATAATGCACCTGAGGGGCTTCCACCTATGAGTAAGATAAGTCATCAAAATTGATTTGTTACCAAGAGAAAGTTTTCCTAAAAAAGCATCCACAAAATGTCTCCAACAGAGAGTGAAGAGTTGAATAAGCAAGTTCAAGAATTGTTGTAGAAAGGTTTGATTAGAGAGAGCCTAATTCCATGTGTAGTGCCTGCTATTTTGGCACCAAAGAAAGGGGGAGAATGGAGGATGTGGATGGATTCAAGGGATATAAAAAATATCACCATCAAATATAAATTTTTATTACCAAGAATGGATGATATCATGAATTGTTTGAGTGGGGTTGAATACTTCACCAATATTTACTTGAAGAGTGGTTACCATCAAATCCGAATTAGAGAAGGTAATGAGTGGAAGACAACGTTTAAGACCAAAGAAGGTTTGTATGAATGGTTGGTCATGCCTTTTGGACTAACCAATGCTCATAGTACATTTATGAGATTGATGAATGATGTATTGAAAGAGTTTTTGGGGAGATGTTTTATTATTTATCTAGATGAAATATTGATATTTAGTAACACTAGAAGAGAATTTGATGCATATCAGATTTGCTTTTGAAAAGTTGAGAGAAGAGAAGTTGCTCACTAACTTGAGGAAGTGCAACTTTATAAAGAGAGATTTGGTATAATTGGGGTTTTTTGTTTCAGGTGAAGGACTCAAGATGGATCTAGAAAAGGTGAGAGCTATCTTAGAATGGCCTACACCTAGAAGTGCTACTGAGGTGAGATCATTTCATGGTTTGAGAAGTTTTTATAGGAATTTTATTAGAGATTTCAGTAGTATCTGTGCACAACTAACTGAGACCATTAGAGGGGACAAAAGAGATTTCATATGGACTACAAGGGCAGCAAGAAGTTTTGATTTGTTGAAGTCCAAAGTGGAAAAGCTGTTGGCATATGGATTCTAGTGTTGTCATTGATGGAAACCTAAGTGATTATTTTGGTCCGAAGATCAGGATTTGTTCATACCGGTAGGCAGAGTAAAGAACAAAGTTTTATTGAAAGTGAAAATGAAGAATAGGGTATCCGGTTAGTATCTTGATCTGTATGCTTCACCGGATTATCATTTTGAGTTGTGGATCTTAGGGAAAGTTGTTACGTATCTATTTTATCTTATTGTTAAGTTTTGTGATGTTGCATCAATCGGTGGTTAAGTTAGGAGATCCGACAAAATGATTTTTTGTTTATTAGCTCATGGTGGCCGAATCAGTGAATATGACATGTCATGGATGTATAAGGAGTAATTGTTTAAATATTTTTATGTTCGAGCATTTTGATTTGGGGCCACAACATAGATTTAGCTGACCTTGATGGGTACACATCAAATATTTAATGTGTATTGAGCCGACTATTGGGAAATAATTTAATTGTGCTGAAGCCAACATACAACGATTGAATTCTTGCTAGTGGATATATATAAGAGATCGATTAATTCATTTTGAAGTGTGAGTGAGTGCATGTTTGAAATGCGTGAATAGAAAAAGGGTTGTTGAGTGATTTGGCATAGTTTCACTTGTGCAGAAGAGGATTTTTGTGAAGCGAATTAAGGCAGAGTAGAGCGAAGTGTAGAATCAGACAGAAGGTCCAAAATTTGATCTATGAGCCTCACCGGAACTGAAACTAGGCATTTTTAGATGATACTTTCTTAGTTCAACTTTTTGTTGTAATCCAAATATATTGTAAGGCAGTGAGCCTTCCTAATTTTGAGTAGTGAGCTCTAGGAAGTGTGCTTGAATGCATGTGCATTCCCCTTTTTCTTCATACTTTTAATAGAGTATAAATTGTGGATTAACCTCCACCGTGGTTTTTCGCCTAACAGGGTTTCCACATAAAAATCCTGGTGTTATGGTGTTTTGATTGTTTCCTTCTTGTGCTTGCATCTTTACTTTTGTTGAAATACTATAAATGGTTTAAGATCTGAATTGAAATTTAAATATTGTTGAACACTGATTCACCCCCCTCTCAGTGTTCCTTGAGCCCAACAATTGGTATCAAAGCAAGGTTCCTTTGAATAAGTTTGACAACTTGAGGTGGATCTTGGAATGCAATGGACTTTGGTGGTCTTCAACAACAGCTTTTGGTGGCACTTGATGACCTTGATTAGTTTAAAGTAGAAGTCTTGGAATTAAAAGAAAATCTTGAGGATGTTGAAAAATTCATTCAATCATTGAAGGAAAAAATCAATGAGTCAAGAGAAAAAGGAAGGAACTATGTGATCAGCTAAAGTAGAAAGAAAGTAAAATCTTGGAAGATGTTCACCTAAATTAGACCTTAAAAGAAATAACTGAAGAATGTGAAAAGCTTGCTAGAGACAATGCTGCTCTAAAGCTTGAGATGTAATCTATGGTGATGAGGCAAACTAAGGAGATTGAAGAAAGAAGGAAGAATGAGGAGAATCTGGCCTGGTCCTTAAAAGAAAGATCTGAAGAATGAAACAAATTTAATAGTGGATTCATTCAGCTGGAGATTGAACTGCAACAATCCAAAAATAATGAACAAGAACTTGAAAGACAAATAGTTATTTTCATAAATGAACTCACTATTGCAAATGAATACAAAGAGAAGTTTAAGATCAATTCTGCTAAGCTTGATGAACTGACTAAAGGTCAGAAGCATGCAAATGACAAGTGAGGTCTTGGATATGAGAAAGGAGAAAGTTCTGGATTTGAACATAAGGATTCCAGACAAATAAATCAAATGAACAAAGGCAGAAGGTATCGGGTAAGACGACCCAATGTTGAAAAGTTTAATGGTCACTACTTTTCTTGTAATAAATTTGGTCATATGGCTTCTCAGTGTAGAAGTAAAATGAATTCAAGTAGTTCATCATTTCCCAGTAAGTGTTTCAGTTGCAACAAGTTTGGTCATAAATCAATTGAATGCAAAAGTATGTTTGTCAGTGTAAGGAATGTTAAATGCTACACTTGTGGAAGATTTGGGCATGTTGCTAATCAATGCAGATCAAGAGGAAATCAATGGAATGAGTGGTCTAGACAAAGAAATCCCATGTGTTACAACTACAACATATTTGGTCACATTGCAAGATTCTGCAGGAACAAAAACATAGATAGAAGAGGTCCGGTATACAAAGGAAAAATTTCATAGAAAGATGATAAAGGAAAAGGGAAAATGACCATGGAAGAGATAAGAGATCAAATGAAGAAAAAATGGGTAAGGAAGAGTGAATCTAATGAAGGAAATAAGCCCACACTAGAAGTAGTTTTTGGTAATTCCTCCAGAAATTGATCTTAGGCCATTGGCCTAGGGGGAGTTTTTCAGGAAAATCCTTTGTCCCCCTACCAGTAGTTGGCACCAGAATGCAGGAAGTTGTCAGTAGTTGTGCTAATAGCTTACAAATGTATCGGTGGTCGCTTGTGTAGAAGTTTGAGAAGTAGAAGGTCCGCAAATGAATTCTTCTTTTGCTGTTTGAGAAAACAAAGTATCCGGAACACCTAGGGAAAAATATTTAATGCGATAAAATGGTTAGGTGTGCGAGTTGTAAAAGGGTATTTGGAACCCTCATTTGTCACCTTGCATTGAAAAATAATAGAAGGAGCACCTCTGCAACAAATTTTGGAGGAGTAAAGTCAATTCGGCAGCGAATTTATCAGGTATTTTAGTTGCTTGTAGAATTCTTACTTAATTTGGTGTTTGGTAGAAACTTGTTCGGTACGAAAAGGAAAATGAAGCAAGTCAAAGGAATGGTGAATTTAGATGAATACAACAGTGAAAAGATTAGGGATGTGAGAAATATGTTGCCAGCCAATGAATTGAAATGGCTTGAAGGTGTGAAACAAAAGTTTGGACATTTGGAGTGAATTTCCCTATTTTGATAACATGGAAGTTGTTAGGTTTATCCTGAACAGATTGAATGATGACATTATAACTTTAGATAAACCCTATCCCATTTCAAAAGAGATGATTAAGAATCTAACTGGATTATGCAATGTTGGGGATATACCAAAAAAGAAGTCTATTCAAAACAAGGAAGTCAAAAACCTAACTAGAGTAACTGGAGATAAGAGGGCTTTGATAATTTTGACGATAAAAGATCCGATAACTAGATACATTGCGCATGGAATCACATAAAAAATATTTTTTAGAAATAGGGAAGGTGCAACTTTAGTAGGTACAGTTTACATCTCTCATAAAATGATAATGGAGGATCACGATTTTGACCTGTGTGGATTGCTAAAAGATCAATTGATGGAAAATGTTCAACTAAAAAAGGAGGTAGATTATCCCTTCAGGTTTGGTACCTTGGTCATATGTCTTGTGATGTATTTTTTGAATTTCTTGCCATAGATTGATAATGTTGTATGGAAAGAGAATGAACTAGTTTGTAAATAGATTTTTGAACATTCTAATACTTTGGCAAACTGTAATCATAAGTATGCAAATTTATTTAAAGAATTGCTTGGGAAATTTGGAGCAATTAGCATTGCCATTCTGGTAAGAGCACTTGAAGTTGGATCCTCTTTTGGTGAGATGGAAAAGAAGAAGAAACGAGCTCAAGAGATTGTTGATTACTCTCCTCCAGCACACAAAACTCCAAAAATTGAAGGAAAAGGTAAAGATCTAGTGATTGTGGACATACCAGATGAAGAATCTGATGAGTACACTCTAAGGGAAGAACTAGAATCAGTTGAACCAGATGTAGTTATAGCAGAAGGAAGCAAAGAAGAAGGTATTTTATCTAAAGTAAAGATACCGTAGCTTGTTCAGGAGAAAGATGGAATGCATAAAATTGCCGACATATGGTCTGATAGACCCTCATATGAGTAGGACCTGATCGAGATCACACTAAGTACTTATTTTGTGCACAATAACATTGGTGTGGAGAGTTTTCAGAATGTGTTTCCTTAAGAGATGATTGAGTGCATTAAGGAAGCCATGGTCTTTGAGTCTGAAGACATAAAAGAGGGAGAAATAATTCTACATTTGAAAGAGCAGTTCGGGCTATCTCTTACCAAATTAAAAAGGAAAATGAATGTGTTGAGGCAATTCATAATTACAGCCAATAACATCTACAACTATTGTCTTCATTGGCCTCATGCAGTTGGGAAATACAAAGATAAGTTGGAGCAGATTGAATCTAAGCTGAACAAGATTGGTTAGGATTACAATATGTTTCAGGATCAAGATGGCATAGACAAGAAAAGGATTCAAGAATTGCAGTCTGATCATACAAAAGTTCTTTTGACCAGAAACAACCTTGTGGACACCTTTTGGAAAGTGAAGGATTTAACCAAATGCAGATTGGAGCAGTTGATTGAGTTTCTGAGGAAAGGAGAAAAATTAGAAGACGCAATCACAATTCTGGAATCTCCCATCTAGATTATCAACTAGACATCTTAGAACAACAACTTGATCTTAATCATTGGGATTTCAGTAGAAGCTTGGAGAAAATTTCTTTAGGAAATGAAAGATAAGTACAAGATAATTTTCTGACTCGAGTAGTAGGTGTATTTCTTCAAATTTTGATCCAATTTTGGATTAGCAAAGGGGGAGATCCAAAATATTTTTGTCATTGATGTCAAAGGGGGAGAGAGAGCAGTGAAAAATGCTTTATCATTCTAAGGGGGAGTTGTGTTTTGAAATTTTGAACTTTGGCAGTGTAATATTGGTTCCGACACTTAGTCATTTTTCACTAATTGTTGCCATCAATGCCAAAGGGGGAGATTGTTGGAATATGGCTTCTAGTGTTGTCATTTATGGAAACCTAAGTCATTATTTTGGTCTGCAGATCAAGATTTGTTCATACTGACAGGTAGAGTAAAGAACAAAGTTTTACTAGAAGTGAAAATGAAGAACAGGGTATTCGATTAGTTTGTCGATCTATATGCTTCAACGGATTATCATTTTGAGTTTTGGATCTTAGGGAAAGTTTTTAAGTATCTATTTTATCTTATTGTTAATTTTTGTGATGTTGCATCAATCGGTGGTTAAGTTAGGAGATCCGACAGAATGATTTTTTGTTTATTAGCTCATGGTGGCCGACTCAGTGAATATGGCATGTTGCGGATGTATAAGGAGTAATTGTTTAAATATTTCTATGTTCAAGCATTTTGATTTGGGGTCAAAACATAGCTTTAGCTGAACTTGATGGGTACACATCAAATATTTAATGTGGATTGAGCCGACTATTGGGAAATATTTTTATTGTGTTGAAGCCAACATATAGCGATTGAATTCTTGCTAGCGGATATATATAAGAGATCGATTAATTCATTTTGAAGTGTGAGTGAGTGCATGTTCGAAATGTGCGAATAGAAGAAGGGTTGTTGAGAGATTTGACATAGTTTCACTTGTGCAGAAGAGGATTTTTGTGAAGCGAATTAAGGCAGAGTAGAGCGAAGTGCAGAATCAGACAGAAGGTCCAAAATCTGATCTATGAGCCTCACTGGAACTGAAACCAGGCATTTTTAGATGCTACTTTCTTAGTTCAACTTTTTGTTGTAATTAAAATATATTGTAAGGTAGTGAGCCTTCCTAATTTTGAGTAGTGAGCTCTAGGTAGTGTGCCTGAATGCATGTGCATTCCCCTTTTTCTTCATACTTTTAACATAGTATAAATTGTGGATTAACCTCCACTGTGGTTTTTCCCCTAATAGGGTTTCCACGTAAAAATCTTGGTGTTATGGTGTTTTGATTGTTTCCTTCTTGTTCTTGCATCTTTACTTTAGTTGAAATACTGTAAATGGTTTAAGATCTGAATTGAAATTTAAATATTGTTGAACACTGATTCAACCCCCCTCTTAGTGTTCCTTGAGTCCAACAAAAGCAACCTATTTTAGCACTTCTAGATTTCAACAAGGTATTCCAAGTTGATTGTGATGCAAGTGGTAATGTGATTGGAGCTGTCTTAAGTCAACATGGTAAACCCATTGCTTACATTAGTGAGAAGTTAAATGATGCAAAAATAAAATATTCAGTGTATGATCAGGAATTTTATGCTATTGTGCAAGCATTGAAAAAGTGGAGACGCTATATTTTTTCTAAGGAGTTTGTTTTGTTTACTTATCATCAAGAACTTCAATATTTGAGTAGTCAAGGAAAGTTAAATCGAGGGCATGTGAAATGGGTAGAGTTCTTGCAAAGTTACACATTTGTTTTGAAATGTAGGTTGAGGTTGTTGGATTCAATGAGTTGAAGGAGTTGTATGAAGAGGTTCTAGATTTTGGAGAGGCTTGGAAGGATTGTAAAGATCCTATTTTTGCTGATAGAACCATTTGGTTGGATCATTTAATCCAAGATGGCATGTTGTTGAAAGGTAATAAGTTATGTATTCTTATAAGTTCAGTGAGAATGAATTTGATTAAGGAAAAACATAGCGGAGGACTTGCAGGACATTCCAGTTTTGATAAAACTATAAAACTTGTGGGAGAGAAATATTATTGGCCTAAGTTGCAGCAAGATATCAGAAAATATGTGCAAGGTTGTAGATTTTTTCAGGTGGCTAAAGGAACTAGTCAAAACACAAGTTTATATCAGCCTTTACCGGTACCTGAGAGGCCTTGGGAAGATATTAGTATGGAATTTGTTTTGGGTTTTCTAAGGACACAGAGGGGATATGATTCAATATATGTGTTGGTAGATATATTTTCCAAAATTCCTCATTTCATTTCATGTAAAAAGACTAATGATGTTGTACATGTTGTAGAGTTGTTTTTTAGGGAGATAGTGACACTACATGGTCTTTCAAAGAGCACTATTTCAGATAGTGATACAAAGTTTGTGGGATACTTTTGGAGGAAATTATGGAAGAATCTAAGGACTGATTTGAAGTTTTTATCAGCCTACCATTCTCAAACAGATGGCCAAACAAAGGTGGTGAATAGGAGCTTGGGTAATTTGTTGAGATTCCTAGTTGGAGACAAGCCAAAGGGGTGGGATTAGATTCTACCTCAAGCAGAATTTGCGTATAAAAACTCAATGAATAGAAGTACTGGTAGCCACCATTCCAAATTGTTTATGGTAGCGTCCCAAGAGTTATTTCAGATCTCAAAAAAATTGATAATGTTGATAAGAAAAATGCAGAAGCAGAGGACTTTATTAATCACATAAAGATCATAATGAAGAGATAAGAAAACACATCAATAAAATGAATTTTTAGTACAAGTCCAAAGCTAATTTGAAGAGGATACATAAAGAGTTTTAGGTTGATGGTGAGGTAATGGTACACTTGAGGAAAGAAATATTTCCAGTTGGTACCTATAACAAGCTAAAAATGAAGAAGTTTGGGCCTTGTAGAATTGTGAGTAGGCATGATTCAGGTAACGCATATGAAGTAGAGTTGCCTAGTGGACTTAATGTTTCACCTATATTCAATATTTCTGATCTAAAAAAGTTTCATGAAGCTGGAAGTGATGAAGGTACAATAGGTGAACCCATTCATATAACAACACCTACTTTAGAGGAGGAAAAGATAGATCCAATATTGGATAGTAGGGTGAGTAGGAGTACAAGAAATAAGCAGTATATAGAGTACTTGGTTAAATGGTTTGGGAGGCCTATTGAGGACTCATCTTGGTTATTAGAAGATTAGGTTAATTATCTTGGTTATCCTCTTGAGAAGTGATAGGGTCACTTTTCTTCTACCCTGGGTGTTTGATGCAGGAGCATCCAAGGTGAAATGACAATCCTGTGTCACCAAAAATATTGTTATTTTAATTGGCTTATTTTCAATAAGGGTTTAGAGGCTAGGTGAATAAATATTTTGATTTGGAACTTTGTAATTTCCCTTGGATGAAATTGTAATTGTAATTTTGGTGGGAATTATGCATTTATGAATATGTTCTAAGGTAAAATTGGGAAAATTGTTGGAAAAATGAAGAAGAATGATTATCTCTACAATTTTGTGTTTTCATTGATGTCACCATATTGTGATTGTAAGAGTAAGTCAATGCTTGATATGGTATTTTGGTCTTGTATTTGAACCAGTATTTGTGTTGCACTCTCTGATATTCTAGTCCGCATTTCTCTACAATTGACAATTACTATTTGCGGTTTTAGGAAATTGTTTATGGTTATTGAAGGCATGCATATTTAGAATATTATGTGCTCTGGTGCTCGTATGACTTAGTGACATTATTCTGTTGGTTTCTTTTTACATTGAAGTCTATTCTTGGCCGACTTCTTGGGTTAATTGTGATACGGTGGAATAATTTTTCTATGCGGATATATGTGCGACTTATCTTAGGTCTATGCCAACATGATGTAGTGTACTAGATGGTTGAATTCCTTTTTGGAAATATTTTGAGAATGCTTGGAGCCGACAGTTAGTATTTTTGGTAAACATGAAGTGCATCTAATTAGGCCGACCTAATTGATGCTTGCAAAAAGGAATAGGTATATATATGTATATGTTGGATAGTTTTAAGAGATATATGTGTGTGTGGATGTGCGAACAATAAAGCAGTAGAGAATACAAAGTGAGAAAAAATGATGAAGTGTGTTAAATCAGTCTATTGAGCATCACCGAAACTATATCAACACTTGTTAGGTGCATTATTCTTAGTTCATTTTTTGATGTAAAGCCCTTTTTTTTTTGTGAATCTTTTTGTAGGTAGTGAGCCTCCCTTGTAAGCAATGAGCTTTTGTACCTGGATAGTGAATCCTTTTAGGGAAGCGATCCCTTGGCAGTGAGCCTTTTATATTCAGTTTGAAACTACTTTATATTGTGAGTTAATCCTCATCGTGGTTTTTCCCTCAGGTTTTCCACATAAAATTTTGGTGTTTATTGTGTTAATTTACTTTTTGTTATCTATGTTTCATGCTCATACTTAATAACAAATAGTGAGGTTGTGGAATTGATATGTGTTGAAGTTTTAAGTTTGAATTGTGTGACAACTGATTCATCCCCCCCTCTCAGTTGTCCTGCATCTTTTAACAATTGGTATCAGAGCTTTGGTTCCTTAGTGAAGAGCTTAATAGCTTGAGGAGGATCCTGATGGTTGATTAGATGGATGATAAAGAAAAACTCCAAAATACACTTAAGTATCTTGACAAAGTTGAAAATGAAAACATAGATCTGAAGGAGAATCTGGATGAAGCAAATGAATGTGTCTGGAAGCTAAAAGAATAATTGAAGAAATTCAAGGAAAGACATAGAGAAGTGAGTGAGCAGCTGAAACAAGAGATAATTGGATTGAAAGTGACTGTAGAAGAGAAGAAGAGAATTGAAGAATGTTTGCATACAATGGTGCAAAAAAAAATTGATGAATGCTCTAAACTTGAACAGGAGGTAGTGAACTTGAGGATTGAATTGGAAAAGGAAAAACTCTGTGAGAATAATTTCAAATCAAGCTCTGATAAGCTTGGAGAATTGCTTGTTGGACATAAATCAAGTAAAGACAAAGCTGGTTTGGGAAATGATGCAGGTGAAAGTTCTAAGGACAATTAGATGACTTAGGACAAAGGGAAGCAGAAGAGAAATTCAAGAAATTTTACGAGGAGACCACCTGTGAGACAACCTAATGCACAAAGGTATCCCTCTTTCAATGGTATTTGTTTTTCTTGTAATAAAAATGGTCACAAAGCAAAAAAATGTAGGAGCAGGAAGAATCAGTTTTCCGGTTTCTTCACCGGACAGTGTTTTGAATGTAATAAAGTTGGACATAAAGTTACTAAATGTAGATCTCAAATGAGAATGATAAGTCGGGTAATGAGGAACAAATTTAATGAAGGAAGAATGAATCAATTCTTTAATGGCTACTACTATACTTGTAACAAATTTGGACATAGAGCAAATCAATGTAGGTCGAGAGGTAATGAAGGTAAAAGTAATAAAAAAAATGTCATCTGTTATAATTGCAATAAACTAGGACATATTTCAAAGGTTTGTAGAAGTGGGAAGGAAAAGAAGTCCACTCCAGTAGAGAAGAATGATCCAGTAAAGAAGGTCGACAAAGAAGAAATGAAGCAAGAGATGAATAAGATATGGAAGAAGAAACAAGAAAAACTTGAAGCTATTGATGGGTCTATGCCCTCATCCGGTACAGACGATTCCTCCAGGAATTAGACCTAGCATGGTCTTAGGGGGAGCATTATCAAAAAATTATAAAAGTCTCCTGGATAAATGGCATGTCAAAGGCTGGCATGAGGATGAAATATGAAGAATGAAGAATCATAGGATTTGGAAAAAGAACCAGAAGAATTTTTTTTGTCATGATGATTTGCGGACCGAATTAGGGTTTTTTGTATCGACAAGGATGTTTTTAGCAGCTTTTTGATGTCTGTCGCATTTAATGCATTTTAGTGTAAATTCGATGGTGTATAAGTTGAAATTTGTGAGTCTTCTCGGTTAATCAAGCATTTGAAGAACTTGAAAGGTGCCCTGGAGTGATCTTGAAGCGAGCTTGAAGCAATTTTGAAGGGAATTCAAAGAAATTGTCATAGGTAATCTGGAATCCTTTCTCAGTTTGCAAAAGGGGAAGAAGAAAAATGAAGAAGTATCGATTAACGATTCAAGAAAAACATAGAAATGGATAGAGGATCGAGTGGCGTCATCCATTTGAAGTTGAAAGGAGTTGAATTAGAAGAATTTGATCATAGAAAGATGAAAGAAATGGAACTAGGGCTGAAATAAAATGAATTACAAAACATAAAAAACCCTAGGTATGGATTTGTGGAGAGAATTTTTGTGGTTTTCTGATAAAGAGTTAATTTTTTTCTTGTTTAATTTTTTCAAGAATGGGAGTATTGTATTGGAAAAACCCTACTTAATTATGAAGGAAGCGATCGAGGTGATTACTGGCTTATGCAATATTGGGGATCTTCCTGGAAAGAAAACTGTGAAGTACAAAGATGTGGAGGAATTGACTGGCATTAGTAAAGAACCATGAGCTCTATTGATAAACACTCTCGAGGATTTGGCCATAAGGTATGTTGCATACGGTGTTTCTTACAAAATCTATTTTAGAAATCATGAAGGTTCAACATCGGCTATTATTGTTTATATTGCACATATGATGGTTAAGGAGAACAGGAAATTTGATTTGTGTAGTCTATTGCTTGAGAATCTATTTGAAAATGCACGAATGTCAGTGGTTGAGGGTTATCCCTTTCGGTTTGGATCTTTGCTTGTGTGTCTAGTCTTTTAATTTTTGGGTTCCATACCGAGAAAGGATAATGTTGTGTGGAAATCCAGTATTCCTATTGGGAAACAACTCTATAGGTACCTGGAGTCATTGGAAAATAATGTAAGTGTGTACAAATCATATTTCACATCCTTAAAAATAACTTTATACTCCGGTATGTCAACACCAAGTCAGTTTGAGGTAGGTTCATCCTCCGGTAAAAGAAAATTGGAAGCTATTACTAATGATCCCCCTCCGGAATTGAAGAAAAGAAAAATTGAAGATATCATTGTCTTTTCGGAAGAGAATGAAAAAGAATCTATACCTGGATCCGAGTCTTCTGATCCAGATGACATCAAATCTATGTTGATTAAGGGAAAGATGAAAAAGATTGGTGAGATATGGAATGCATCCTCTCCTGTTGACATACTAAAAATTGATGATGCTCTGGTAGATTATCTACTTCGAAAAGGTATTCATGTACCAATTGTCTTTGACTCTCTACCAAAAAAATTAGTTGAGATTGTTGAATAAAGACTGTTGCTTGAAGGTCCGAAAGGACGTAAGTTTGAAGCCTTGGTTGAAAAGAGATGTATTAAAGCTAAGTGGAGATTATCTGTACTTATCATGGAAATGAAGAAATGCATTAAAGAAATATCAGATATCTACAAGTATTGTCTCCGGTGGCCTGCTGCAGTAGATAATTTTAGAAGTGGAATTGAAGCAATTGAATATGAAGTGAACAACATTGGGAAGAACTTTGATATCTTTGAAGACAAAGAAGGGAAATAGAGGTTGAGAGTTGGTGAATTGCAAGATGAACTAATTGTTGTACAAAGAAAAAGAGATGATGTGGTGAAAACCTTCTGGCTCCTTAAAGAGATTGCTGAGGTCCGGTTAGACCATCTTTCTGGAATACTTACTGACACAAAGGAATGTGAAAAACAGTGTTCATATTGGTCATCTTGTTTTACTCTATTGGGCCTATTGGAAAGCATCTATACAAGAATGGATTCAGCTACATTTAACTGGAAGAAGTTGTGTCCAATTCTCAAGGAAAGGTACAAGAAGGTATTTTAGGTGAAGAGTGTCATTTTTACTTGAATCCTGAATGCTCAATTTCTATTGTTTTGTTTGTTTTGGTGAAAAGGAAGAGGAAAATGAATATGAACAAAATGAAGTTAATTAAATTGTTGTTTGAAATTTTTTAGATGGCTGGAAGTTTTTGAAGAGTTGGAATCTTTTTGCAAATTTTGATGTCACCATGTTTACATCCTCTTTTTGGCTGCCCTTTTCCATTGATGTCAAAGGGGGAGATATTGGAGTGATTGGGGGAGAGACTGGAGAATCTAGAGAGTTTTTGAAAATTTGGGCACATGTTGCCATCAATGACAAAGGGGGAGATTGTTGGAAAAATGAAGAAGAATGATTATCTCTACAATTTTATGTTGTCATTAATGTCACCATGTTATGATTGCAAGTGTAAGTCAGTGCTTGATCCGGTATTTTGGTTCAGTATCTGAACCGATATTTGAGCTCCACTCTTTGGTATTCTAGTCTGCATTTCTCCGCAATTGACAATTACTGTTTGCAGTTTTGGGAAATTATTTATGGTTATTGAAGGAATGCATATTCAAAATATTATGTGCTCTAGTGCTCATACGACATAGTGGCATTATTTTGTTGGTTGCTTATTGCATTGAAGTATATTCCTAGCCGATTTCTTGGGTTAATTGTGATACGGTGAAATAATTTTGCTATGCAGATATATGTGCGACCTATCTTAGGTCTATGCCAACATGATGTAGTGTACTAGATGGTTGAATTCCTTTTTGGAAATATTTTGAGAATGCTTGGAGTCGACAGTTAGTATTTTTGGTAAATATGAAGTGCATCTAATTAGTCTGACCTAATTGATGCTTGCGAAAGGAACATGTATATATATATATGTATATGTTGGACAATTTTAAGAGATATATTTGTGTGTGGATGTGTGAACAATAAAGCAATAGAGAATATAAAGTGATCGAAATTGATGAAGTGTTTTAAATCAGTCTATTGAGCATCACGAAACTGTATCAACACTTGTTAGGTGCATTATTCTTAGTTCATTTTGGTTGTAAAACCCATTTTTGTTTTGTGAATATTTTTGTAGGCAGTGAGCCTCCCTTGTAAGCAGTGAGATTTTCTATTTGGAAAGTGAGTCCTTTCAGGGTAGTGAGCCCTTGGCAGTGAGTCTTTTATATTCAGTTTGAAACTACTTTATATTGTGAGATAATCCTCACCGTGGTTTTTCCCTTAGGTTTTCCACGTAAAAGTCTGGTGTTTATTGTGTTAATTTACTTTATGTTATCTATGTTTCTTGCTCATACTTAATAACAGATAGTGAGGTTGTGGAATTGATATGTGTGACAACTGATTCACCCCCCTCTCAGTTGTCCTGCATCTTTTAACAAAAATACCCCTCTTGGGCATCCAATTCTTGGTGGGGACCATTTAGGGTGCATGTGCTTGCATGTTCAATTGCATGCATTGCATGTAATTGCATGTTTGTGCCACAATACTTGAATTTTGTTGCATGACCATATTTGGAGTTGTCAGGGCCACTAGGAGTCAAAGAAGGTGTCTTGATTGACCAAGATGATTGGCCAAAATTTAGGTGCCCATGTGAAGGTGGTGAAGGTAATGAATTATTTTATATTTTATTTTCTTATCTCTCCTCAAGTTGGGCATTGGAATTCTAGGTGGTTTATAGAGGTTGTTTTGGGAAACCAATGGTGCTGTCTTCTTACACAATTTCTATATAATGATGCTTGCTCATTTGGAGAAGGGGGATTTTTGGAGAAGTTGTGGTTGTATTCTCAAATACTACTGGAATGAAGCTAGAATATTGAGTTGTAGATTTTTTTATGGGTGAAGCCCATGTTGTAAGGGAGCATGTGAGCTCCATGTGTATGTATTTCATTTTCAGATTTTCAAGTTAATACATGTTGCATATTTCTCTTCAATTTTATGTGTTTCAAGTTAATTTGCTGCCTTCTTGCATAGTATTTTATGTGTGTTTGTGATCAGATTTGAGAGGGGGAGTCTCCCTTTCCATAAGTGGTATCAAAGCATGATGAGCTTACTTCATTAATATTTTAAAGTAATGTTAGCTCATTAGATATTAGAAGACACAAAGAAAGCAATATAAACCAAGCAAGTGAAGACTGCATCTCTATAGATTATACAATATAAATTATTAGTGCATGAAAATGTATAGTCATAAAATAATCCTAGATTTCCAAACTTGTCCCTCCATAGAGACAATAAAATATGATAATCTTGATACCTTCATCCATTATATTTTCCTTATTTTTATCCAAAGGTGATGTGATTTGGACCTACAATACTATTTTTGCATTATTATTTATAGGGATAAGTATATTAATTTCTATTTTATATTTTCCACACTAAATTATTAGAAACTATTCAAATATGTTTTGATTAAGGGGGAAAACAAGTTTTGAATGGACCTGAAACCATTAACAAGCAGGTTTTGATGGGGACCTGAAACCCACATAAAAAGACCAAGCTGCAAAAGCATAGAACAAGGGCAACCAACAACAAACCAAAAGAAGATTATAAAAGAAACAACATTAATACACAAATCTGCACTAAATAGAAAAGGTTTTAGAAGGATCCTTAAACCCAAAACAAGGGAACTTGCATCCAAGAACTACCTGAAATGGCCAAGTAACCATCATCCTGTGACAACTAGAATGCAACACTACACTTAACAACACCAACTAGCAATGCACTTCCTAAAACATCCAGGTAACCATCAACCTATATCAGCCAAACTGCAACACAAAACTTATCAACACCAACCAACGAAACCAAACTCCCCACCTCAATAGGAAAGTTAGGAATCAAAGTAAAACACTGAAGAGAAACAACAACCACATAACACCAGTCAACCCACAACACCAACCCGACCTCCACCTCAATAGGAAGGGGATCCCCTCTATAAGAGAGGATGAAATGAGTCCCAAAACCACATAAAAAGAACTTCCCACCAGATCCACAACACACCTCTCCACCTCAAAAGAAGAGGGCTCCATCTTTGAAGGAGTAGTCTCCACCTCCAAAGAAGACCATAGCTAAAAAAATCGAAGGGAAGCAACTAAACCCATAGTAAAGAACACCATAACATCCTTTGGCAAGTTAGTAAATTGGGGAAAAGAAGAAAAAGCAGAGCTCTCCTCAACCAGTAGCCACGAAGGAAGAAACATCTGAGCCAAAAGCCAAAACATTTGAAGGAGCACAACAATTAGAATAAGCACACCCCCATCCTAAGAAATTAGCTTTAGGACCCAAAAGGGGGAGAGCATAGAGCTCAACAAAAGAGACTGGTAGTTTGAGAGAAAACCACCTAGATGAACCATGGCTGTAGCCACATCCACCAACCACAATAGCCTTCCAAGAAACAAAACTAGTAAGAAAAAAAGGAGGGTTGAGAACCACTCCACCAAGGCCATCCCAAGCACCCAACACCAAGAGAAACACTCTCCATAGGAGAAAAAAAGAGAAACATCACTACTACTAAGCAAGATCCAGAGAAGAGCAACCACACTGCCCAACAAAACAACAAGCACTAAAAAAGAGCCAAAGGGACCAGAAGAAAGCAGGGAAAGGTGAGGAAAGCCCCATAACAGAGAGAGTGGGTAGCAGGCAAGACTATGAAGAGAAACTTTCAACCCTACATGTCAGTCAAGGTCTAAAACAAGCCAATAACTATCCACAAACCACTCCACCAGAGGAAAACCAAATACCTCCACCAATGAGCACCAAGAACAAGGGAAGCTAGAAGGCAGCACCAGAAAAGAAAGCAAAGCGAGTCCAGAAAGGCAAGAGGAATCCTTGTAGGGAAGAAACAGGGTGAAGGCCAAACTAGAAAGCACAACCACACCTCTAAAACATCGGTTAGAGTCCAAAATAAGCCAAACCCCAAGCAACATCCTGTAAGGAACTAGAGCCTCACAAGACATGTCCACTCCCAACACACACCAAGTATGGAAAGGAAAGAGGAAACCTTGTAGGGAAGAAACATGGTGAAGGCCAAACCAGAAAGTGCAACCACACCTCTTACATGCCAGTCAAAGTCCAAAATAAGCCATAACCCTGAGCCACATCCTGTAAGGAACCACAACCTCACAAGACACATCTGATCCCAATGCACTCCAGCTAGTGCCCAAACCACAACCAACCATAGCCCAACCCCCAGCGCCCAAACCACAGCCAACCATAGCCCAACCCCTAGCGCCCAAACGTCAGCCAGCCTTATCCCAACCACCAACACCCAAACCTCAACATCATCCTCATCATCAAGATTTGAGCCATCCCCACCATCTACATTAGAGGATTTCAAACTCCTGGAATGGCTCTTATTCCTACCTCCTCCTTCACGAGCCAATAAAAACTCGTTGATGAGGATAAACTATTCAAATATGTTAATCTCTATGAGACAAGGAAATGTTAGTGAGGGTCAATTACACTTGACTCATGATGAATCGAAGCATAACTTCACCAAAGATATTTGCATCTACAAACAAGATCATTCAAAATGGAAATCTAAACTAATCATTTAATTGAAAATGAAATCTAAAAACTACACAAAAACATTTAAATTCCTAACCTAGCCCATCTGAAACTTATCCTGTTTTGGAATTGGTGTCGTGTTGATGTGAAACAACGACCCTTTCCCAATCCCATGATTAGTGAGCCTGTTTCAGTCGATTCTATGGAAGAGAATTGATGAAACTATTGTGATTGATGTATGAAAACATAGTTTATGCTAAAAATGAACATGGTGCAAGCTAAGTTACCATGATTTTATGCTAAAAATGCATTGATTATGCTATTTATAAGCTAATCTAAGCTAATTCTATGCTAAAATATGACAACCCTAATTCATATACAAACTAAGATGGATGCATGGAAGCCATTAATGGATTCTCTAAGCTATTATGCAATGAAAATGAACTAAAATAAGCTAACAAGTGAGTAAATATGAGAGTATGGATGTAAGTGAATTCAACAACATAAGTTTTGCAATTGAAAGATGGATCCATTTGTCTCCAAATAGTGATCTATTTATAGGAGAGAAAATGAGGAATGGAAGGTTGAGATGAAAAATATTAATCAACGGTTCAAGATGAAGGGGATGAGAGGCATGGATCATGGATTCTCATCAATGGATGAGAATGCATGATGGGTTTTAATCAAGGGCTCACACTTTCCTCAAACAAACACACTTTTGCCAAGTGAGTTGATTGGAGGGGAGAGAATATTCCTTAGAATATTCCCTTGGATGAGGAAAAAAGGAAATTTACAAATTAAAACAAAGTTTTAATTGTGCAAAAAAGGGATAAGGAATATTCCATGGGAATATTCCCTTTGCTTAGAGTAAAATTAGTTTAATTGCTAATTAAATAAGATTTAATTTACACAATTAGGGGATTAGAAGAATTAAAGAGATATTTATTAAATTAAATGATTGAATAAATGGGGAAAGGTGATATGATATTTAGTTAAATAACTTAGGGTTATTTAATTAAATAAGATGACTTAGGCAATTAAATTAAATATTTTGATTTATTTAATTTAACGAGATGAAATGTTAGCATGAAAAGGGATGAATTAACCCGATTAACTTAATTAGGCCAATAGATGAAAACGATGCAATTAATTAATTAGCTAGGCTAATTAAATCAATTAAGCGAAAAGAAGATGGGCTAGAGAGGAAATGATGTTAGTAAATCTATTTCAAGTGTATGATATCGATTAGGATTTCAGTGTCTATATTTTTCCTCTCTTTGAAGCGAGGTACCTATTGTTTCGGTTCAAACAATAATGCTTTTCGGATCAAAACTGCTACTTGAATAAAATAAAAAAAGATTTCTAATTTTTTTAGATGCCCCAACAATTTTTTTTAATTTTTTAGATGCCCCAATGAAAGGATAAAGCTGACTCCCTGCCCCCTCGAGAAATCAGGTGAAAATTTCAATTTTTGGGTTGATTTCTTGACAAAGGTTAAAAGCTGCCCCAAGGGCTCAGAAAGGATCTTCGATGCAAGAATAATGCCAAAAATGCAAAAAATGATGCAAAATTAGGTCCAGATTGGAAAAATTGGTGAAAATGATGATAAACCCCATC
This sequence comes from Sequoia sempervirens, assembly GCA_007258455.2. Lineage (NCBI taxonomy): Eukaryota > Viridiplantae > Streptophyta > Pinopsida > Cupressales > Cupressaceae > Sequoia > Sequoia sempervirens. The sequence goes on from VDFB02000015.1 coordinate 400,815,344, forward strand.
TTCAAGGTTAAATTAGGGCGAAAAACACTAATTTTCTAGCTTAAATAGGCCAAGAAGGGTCATTTTCAATTCATTTGTGCATTCACACCTTAAGGAATTCTTTTGATTTGAGCTCTGACCCTTTGACAAAATGGTGCGCCGAGAGCTTCCCAAGCACATGTCCGATTGAGTTCAAGAGTTCTAGCGGCTTCTAGTCACATGACCATCGATATGTGATTTGAAACCTGATTTGAAATTTGGATTTTTGATGCATTTATTACGCTTTAAATTTCAAATTCTGGCAGTGTTGCTATATAGTGACGCCAAAACTAAAATCAACGACACCCAAATCAATTATAATGATGCATATCACGATTTAAAATTAGGGTTTCTAATTTTAAATGGAAACTTAGTCTTATTTGGTGATGCACTTTTTGATTTAGGAATTAGGGTTAGGGCAGGCCATAAGTTAAATCACGATGCCAGCTTGTTTGGCGACACTTTTTTATTTGAAATTTTAAATGCATCGGGCATCGCTATTTGAAATTTGAATATAGTGATGCTATTGTAGATAGCGACACTATTGTGATTTTTGAGCCAAAAAATTCAAATAATGTCAAATTTTGATGATTTCCTAAAACTGTGTGCTTTGTGGATGTAGGAGGTATTCCCACCATTGATGTTGAGGGAGCAAAGGCCCACCATTTTGGAGAGATTAGGTGATTTGTCAGAGTTGCACTAGGAGCATCTGGGAGAGATTGGTCTTTGGTATGTCGCATATGCACCTGTGATTTGGACACATCTAGTGATGATGACAACTCTATGTGAGAGATGGCACAACAAGACCTCATTCGTACACCTTCCGATAGACAAGTCGACAATTAATTTGGAGGACGTTTGGCATATTTTGCGTTTGCTGATTCACGGAGACCATGTGATTTATGAATTTGATTCTAGATTCGACGCATGCCTTGAGGTCATGGAGATGGACCAAATTGCATTGGTTACCTCACAAATTGACTTGGAGTCATACAGAGGTCATGTGCTGACCTTTAGATTGATCATCGCAATCATCATTTCGGGTTTGGTGGCTCCTGATAGGCATAGCAGAGGTTTCAACCCAGGATGGGGCTTGACATGGCATCATATGCTACATAGGAGGACTCTTTTTGCATGGGGCCCCGTGATGCTAGCCTCCTTATATCATGATTTGCATGAATTTGTTTATTGTGATGGGAGAGCTATAGGTGCAGGGGTGAATCTGCTACACATTTGGGCATGGGAACACACTGTTGTCCTTCGATCGATTGTTCAGATGCCAAACATGGAGCCGAATGATCCCATCATTTGGAGATATAGAGGTGCCATTACTCTTAGGAACACTAGAAATATTGGGCTCCTATATTGGTGATGAGTTATAGATGATATGACAGTTTTTTGCTAGCACCCATGGCTATAGATGTCGCCATGGTTTGATGACATTCAACAGTTATATTTTTCCAAATAGACCCGATATATGTAGGGTTGAGAGCACACGATCATTGAGATATATCTTCCAAATAGGGTGGCTCATCAGTTTAGGGATGTACATGATAGGCTTGATGATGCATATAGGGCCATTTTTGCGAGTTCAACCAGAGAGGTTCCTACATGGGGATTGACCATTATGGCTCCAAAGGCTATAGAGAGCTTCAAATAGTTGGTGGCCTAGCCTTGGGCATATGATCAGGGACAACCAGTGGCTCATACTTCATTGAAATATGATGCATGGTTCATTCCTCCTAGACATTTGACACATCCAACAGGTGTTCTTCCTAGAGACCTAGAGGCAGAGGAGCAAGGAGAGGCAGGGGACAAGGAGGCTAGGATGACTAGGATGGACAGGTTCCGGGGGCTCCTCTAGTTGGACAACAACCTCAGGTATAGCCATAGGTCCAACCACAGCTAGGACCACCACTACCACTAGATGCATGAGATACTTAGATACAACAATTGCAATAGTAGGTGCAAATATTGACTGGTGAACGAGATCAGGTCCACCAACAAATTTTGGTCATTACAGCTAAGCGAGACCAAGCTCGGTAGTAGGGGGTTGCAGTCACAACAGAGAGAGATCAGGTGCTGCAGAGAGTATAGGTTGCACCCGCTGAGAGAGATCAAGAGGTTTCCCAATGCCAACAGATTGAGACTATGATGGTGGTGACTCATGGTCAGACAATTTCAACATGATTATACCAAGAGATAGTTACAGAGGTTGCATATTATAGGAAACATTAACATTGAGATGTTCCAGTGGCTCTCCGACAACCAGATTTTTCACAGCGTAGCGATGCACATCCCCAAGCAGAGGATCAGCCTAAGAGGCAGGTTGGAGAGGGTAGCAACCATTAGGGCTAGCTTTTTGATGTATAAACACTTTTTGATTTTTCCCCATTATGTATCATAAATATACATTCATGGGCTCTTTTTTTATAGCCTCATGGATATTGTACTTATCATTGATATTCATACATTGATCTAGATTTTGTACCATGACACTCATTTTTTGATATATATATGATACAAATACGAATGATTCAGCCATGATGTGTTCATTTTATTTCATGTATGGATGGATATGATATGGATGCTTTTATTTATGCCTATGTGATATGCAATGATCATGATATGGATGGATGTTATGTAGATGTTTATGGATGCAAATGATGTGGATGCATTTCTTTTTGTATATTTTCTATGCATATTTTATGATGAGATGATCATGTATGCATGTCAATGTATGGATTCAAATGTCTATGATATGCAACGATTTAAGATGCTTAGAATAACAAATCTATATTATTCATCACAACTTGAATGATAATGCAAAATATATGATGTGATATGTAATGATTATGCTGATGGATGTTTTATGATTATGCTATGAGATGCATGTATGTTGATGGTTTGTAGATGCAGGGTGGATGCATTTGATGATGTTTTTGTTGACTGTCATGATACCAGGTTAGCATGAAGATAAGATAGAAGAATAAAGAATAGATGATCGTTGATGATGATTGCTTCAAAAGATCTAACAAGTCCTTGATCTATCGAGACTTTATTAGAGGTGGTGACGAGACAATGAAAAATACAAGATGAAATGCAGGATGAGGAGATGCTCACATTTCGGGATTGGAATTTTTCATCATTCCTTATTGTTTGATATAACACATAGATATGATACATCAAGGTATTGATAACCATGATAACGTTGTATCTAGTGTAATGGAATTTGACTCGACAAATAGATAGGATAGTTATTGTTCACACCTTGACATACATAAACGTCGTTGGAATGCAAGTTAGAAGCTTAGAACATATTGGACCAAAGTGTTATGCCTTGCATAACCACCCCATTTTGTTTTTGGTCAAAATGGGTCCCCCTTGTGTTTTGTTTGTCCTTGGTGTTTTTGTTTGGGTCTTAGGAGTTGTTCTTTTTCCTCCTAAGTCCTTGTTCCTTTTGTCTGGTAGAAGCGGAGCCAGAATGGAAACAAGACTCAAAACTTTGTGAAGGTTCCAAATCCAGATTTGGTTCTAGTCCCGACCCTATTCTTGTCTTGTTTGTTTCGCCTTGCACTCTTGGGTTTTTTTCTCCCTTGAGTTTTATTTTGTTTGCTTGTGGTTTATTTTCCCCTTGGTGGAAGTAGAAGCGGAATCGGAACTAAACTTGGAACTTTGAAAAAAGCTCCAGATCTAGTTTTGGCTTTGATTCTGCCCCCATTCCTCTATTGTCGTTTTTCTTGTCGCAGAGCCAAAATCAGAACCAAAATGGAATGTGGAGCTTATATAAATTTCCTAATTCCATTTCAACTTCAATTCCACTTCTACCTTACCTCTGACATATGCAGATATTGTTTACTTGTTCCTATTTTGATTCCATGCTCGACCAACCACATTTATTGCATTAATTACAACCTCCTCACACACGCGAAATGATTTTTTAAACCTTAATCAAGGTTAATTGGCTCATTATCTTTATTTCCTAAGTGTTTTTGTGAACCTGAGCCGAGAAAGCGTGAAAGAGGAGCATGATTTGGTCAAGGGAAAGCATCTGCAAGCAGATTTAGATTGAGTTTTATCCTATTTGGCAACGTTCTGAGGTAGGTGGGTTTCGCCCCTGTTCCATTTTTTTGTTGTTTTCCTATTTCCTATTCATGGTGTTCATCGCGCATTCACAAGACCTTTCTCATGAATCTTCGGGTGTTTCTGTTTGTGTTTCACTTGTTTCTGGTTTGGTTTTGTTTTCCTCCCATTTTCTATTTTGCCTTTTCAGCTTTTTCTCATTTGTTTTGTCGTTCTGCGGTCATTTTCTTCATTTTGGTAGCGTGTCCATTCTGTCGCGCCCTAGTTTTAACTAGGGATTCATTTTTGAGGGATATTCTATGCTTTAAAAGTGTTAGAATCTATTTGAAAAACATTTTGATCATATTACCATGTCGATTTAATGGTTTTGACATGAGGGTTTTGATGCCCTAATTTCTATAAGTCAACAGTCGCACAAACTAGGGTTTGTGTGTTGACCTTTACAATATCGTGCCCTAGAAAGTTCAAATTTGGTATTTTCCTATTAAAGGTGAGGTTAAACCCCTTATTTAAAGTTTCCATATGGTTTCATGTGACCTAGGTTTGAAGTTGGTGTGACTGTGTGTTTAAATGTGCTTAATTTGAATAATAAACTGGCAGAAGCAGATCCAAGAATGAACTCGTTCCATAAGAGTTTGCATAAGAATCAAATCCCAAAATGATCCTGCTTCCGATGAATGTTGATTCTGGTCTACACCCTTATTCTTTTGGTGGAAGCGGAACCATAGTGGGAAACAAACTTGGAAACATCAGTTGGTTTTGGTTCCAATTTCCATTCTAATCCCGGTTTCGGTCTCGTCCCAGTTCTGATCCCGATCCTGCCTATTTTAAAATGTTTTTTGTTCCTAATTCTCTCTTGGCTTCGCTTCCTGTAAGTTGAAAATTTGACTAAGTATGAATATTTTCCTTGGGTGAATAAAAGATGATATGAAAGGTAATATCGATGTAATGGTTTCCAAGTCTTTGTTGATCTAATATAGGACTATTTTGTAGGTGTGAAAAATGTTAGGAGCGTCCGAAGAAGCTTCTCAAAGAGGGAGCCATGTTGCAGAAAGTTCAAGGCCAACAAAGCCTAAGAAGATAAAGGTGGAGCAACTCCCTTACACCTTAAGATACAAGCACAAGAGTCCCACTATTACAACCAACAAGGTGGATTCAGATTGGGTTGATATTACTGATACAAACTTAGGGCCATTCAACTATGAGGAGTTGGTTAAAGAAACTTTCATAGAGGATGTGACAGGGAGAACAAAAAGAATTGTTCAATATGGATTGGCACATGTTGCCTTGTTTCCTCTATCAGTTCAATGTCCAGAGCTCATACTTACTGTAGCAGGAGCTTACAACCCGACAACAAGGCAATGTGTGGACCTGCAAGGGAATATCATCATTGATCTCACTCCACAGATGATAAGGTTCATGTTTGATGCACCTACATCACAAAACCAAAAACAACTCAATGAAGCAGAGCCATTACAATTGTATAGCAACCAAAAGGAAGCTAACATGACCCACATGAACAAGAAATGGATGAGGGTGGAAAATAAATCCTTGACTAATCTTCCTGATCAACCAAAGAGAGCAAATTTCAATAAGGAGATTGGTGGCATAATCATGATGCTTTCTAGAGTATTCAAAAAGAGAGATTCTTAGCACTTTAAGGAATGGATGTTTCCATTCATTCAAACCATTTTGGATGGCCAACAACAATTTTATTGGCCAATGATTTTTTCAGAGAGCCTACATAATCTGATGCTTAGAGTGTGACAAACAAAGAGTTTCTTCATGACTTCTTATGTAGTGTATGCAACTACAAGGAGGGGAATTTTCCTTGGTTTGAATGTAGTTGGAGTATTGGGAGAAGCCCTTGGACAGAAGAAAGTGTGGGATCATTATGATCAACTAAATTTGCAAACATCAGAGTTGCACTATAGAAGGGTTAATGATGCATTCTTGTATGTTATCATTAACCGATTGATAGGTGATGCAGGGTATAGATTAAGCAGGGAATCCATGGCGTTCATTGTAGAATGGGGACATTGGTACATTAAATACCCCAAGTTTACTTACTTTAGGTTGGCAGGTTTTGATGGTCATCCTCATTTGCTTCCAAGATGATGCAGTGACAAAACTGTCCTTATGGAATTCATCTATCAGGCCATAGGAGTCAATCTTAAACTTGCTAGCAAGCATAAGACTGGTTGCAATAAATTTTCCATGAAGTTAGGAGAGTATAGTTGCGCACATAATGTGGCTGCTAAGGCAATTTGTGATGAATTGATTTATTTGAAATTGGGTTTATATACATCTCAGAAGCATTTTGATCCCAAGCATAAGATGAAGGGTTTTCTCCCTACTGTCTTTGAGAAGCATTTCAATTTTATAGAAGATTTTTGGATTGATCTACAAGATGAATATGATGTAAGAAGGAGGAACTATGAAAGGTTTCCCATCCCATTAATGATTATGGGGTGAAGGAAGATATTCCTAATACATTATCAGATGATGGTGCAACCTTGGATCCCCAGTATGAGGCTGAAACATAGGTACCAAAGACTTGGATCTAGTAAATTGGGATGAGGAAGAGTCCATTGATATTAAGAAAATTGCAAGGACAATGATGGATCAAAGTATCCAGTGGGTGGTGATGAGGATCAAGGAGTTAGAGGCTCAAAATTCTAAGAAGAGGAAAGCTGCAGGTACCCAAGGGTACAAAAGAACGAAGAGGAGGACAACTCCTAAGGAGCCATTAGAGTTTCTCCCTCCTAACTCTAGGGAGGAGCCTCATCCAGTACTACCAGCTCAGGATATTCCTAAATCACAAGGTGAAGGAACTACAACTGTTGTAGAAGAAACCTCATCTCACCCCGGGACCTCAATTGTTGGAGAAGAGACTTTATCTCAACCTGGAGCTTCAACAACTGCTAAAGGTAAAACCTCAACTCAACCTTCCCTTACAGAGAAACCTATTGAGGAGATGCCCACTAGAATCCTTCATAAGGAGGATGAATCTTTAAAAGGGAAAGAGCATGAGGTTGAGATCCATGATATTGGTACTGATTCGAAGGCTACCCAATCAAACAAGGAAACTCTTGTGACTGCACCCAATGAAGAGACTGAAGATGTGGAGACTGAGCATGTCCTCACACCATAGGATCAATGGAATATCTTCGAGGATGTTAAGAAGGAAGCAGATGCCAAAGAACAAGCCGAGGCACTTGTTAGGCAACAAGAATTTGAAGCTAAAGCTAAAGAAGAAGAGCTAGCCAGGAAACAAAAGGAAAAGGAAGATTTGTTGCAGTAGTAAAAAGAACAAGAATTGAAGACTAAAGAAGAAAGGGATAAGTTTTCTATGTTACAAAAGATTCATGAGCTTGAGGAAGAGAAAGCTCAACAAAGGAGAGACAAAGAGGCCCTTGAGGCCAAGTTTAGAGTAGTTGAGGAAGCCCACAAGAGGAGGGAGGAGGAAGAACACCTGTTGAGAGAAAAGGAGGCAGAAGCATTTGCTAAACATGAGAAAGAGTCTAAGAAAGCATGGGATAGAGTAAAAGATCTTGAAAGACAAAGGGATCAAATGTATGAGGAGAAGAGGTTAGAAGAAGAATGTTTGAAAAAGGAGCTAGAAGCTAAAAGGGTGCAAGAGAAAAAAGAAAAAGATGAGGCTAGAAGATTGGCTAAGGAAAGAGCAGAGAAGGAGAAACAACAAGAGGTTGAATCTCAGCCTAGGGTGGGAGTTTGGTAACCTATTTCTCTTGCTACTTCTTCTTCCACACAAGTGATAACTCCTCCTGCTGCTCCAACATGGTTGAAACTTAACCTAGAAAGGAAAAAAATAGTCCAACCTCAGTCCTTGAATTGGGAAGACATGATGAAAGAAATAAAGAAAGAGAGGCACAAGAAAAAGGCTAGGGTCCTTCATTCCACAAAGCTAACAAATGTAGGTGAAATCATAGCTGAATGTGCCATTCCAATGGTAGACAAGGATAAGAAAGGTATGCAATTGACTGATTATCAGTTGGGTATGGTTAATTTGGGGAAACCAACAAGAAATCAACAGGTGAACCTTATTGACATAGTGGCATCCTCCACCAAATCTAGGATGATAAAGGACAAACAAAGAAAAGATTAGCTTAAGGATCAATTAGACCAATTGCATATGTTCTTGAAGGATGTATCTACCCCCATTTCCTCTCAATCAGTTGCTTCAGAAACATCAGTCTTGTTGAGTAAGAAGGAGGCTGATGATCTTGTACAAATGAGTAAGGTCGGAATGCTTGATAGATGGATAGATCGGTTGAACTAAGAGGTGGATGAGCTGCTTGGTGATAGTTATAGGGAACATGAGGGTTCATTGGAGTTGGTTGAGGACATGAATTCACATGTTGAAGTCTTGGGGAAACAAGAGGATGAGTATAGAGAGCATATAAAGAAGTTGAAATACATCAAAAAGTTTCCAAAGAAAACTCTCTTAGAACAGTCTATCCTTGATGAGGATAATGTGGACTTCATTGAAAAGACAATCAGAATTATCAAGTTCAAATCCATATTCATTTATGAACATAGAAATGAAGTTCAACAAGCTAGCAAAGATCTGAATGAGCAGATTGATGAATTGGAAGCAGTGATTGCCATTTTGGTTAATCTAGATATCCTTGTGAAGGAAGGTCTTCCTCTTGAAAAACTAAAAGAAAAGTGGCATAATAGGTTTGAGGAGGTGATGTAGAAAGAGGAGGATGGTGATGACTTGTTGCTTGATAGGCTAATGGATATTAAGGATGAAGTGAAGGCTACTAGGAGGGAGTTAATTAAATTGAAAGATATGCAAGAGTTTGCCTCTGCAGAATTGAAAAGAATCAAATTTGAAGATGATTGGGTAGATGGGCCTGATGCAGACATACTCCAACAAGTGTTCACCAGCTATGATGAGTACCTTCTTGAGAAAAATACACAGGAATGAGGTGGCAGTGGAATGTTCAGTTCCTGATGGACACTTAATGACATGGTCAACTGGACAAATCTCTCTCTTCTCCCCTATTTTGTAGGATCTTGACAGGACTTCAACTAAAGATTCCCAACAGTTCTACCTTCCTCCTTTGTGCATCAAATTTTGACAACATAGTCATCAATAGGTGAACTAAAGATCAGCAGGGCAGTCATCTCAAGCAACTCAAGTTCCTTAATTTGTGGATCTCAATTTTTGATTGAGAGGAATTAATGCTAGGGTTGGTCTATATGTAATTTGGCTCTCCATTTTGTAAAGGTCGGCTGATTGAAGAAAGGATTAGCCACCTGAGAGAGATAGCAAATAGTGTTGTCATAGTTTTAAGATTTTACAAGTTTTCAAGCAAGGTACAATTTTATGTCATTTTCAAGTTTGAGTCTTAATGATGATGTTAATGAATCATAGTCATTCATATTCCAATGAGTTTTGTTGTGCATAATTGTTTCTTATTTGATGCAAATTAACAAAAGAATCTGAATTTGAGACTATTTCATTGAGTTATCTGTGAATGGAATTTATTTATATCTATTAATTTGTTAATTTTAGCAATGAGTTGGTGATGTGATTTGATTGTGAAATGAAGCTTTGATGAATGGTTATCATTATTGAATTTTCACTAGGAATGTATGCAATAGTATAGGTCATGCTATGGATTGCATCATTTTTATAGTTTTGGTTAGTTGAGGAAACACTCATTGTTAAGATACATGTCTAGATGTAAAGAGATTTTATATTCATATTAAGTTGTTCTAAAGCCTTGTTCTATATTTTTCTGTTTATTTACACCCCCAAATGTTATATTTACTCATAAGATTAAATTTTATGTTCCTACTACCAGTAGGCCCCTTGAATATTACAGTTGCATTGGCCATTGAACTACATCAACACAATTGAGAACCAACTACAAAGACCTTGGAAGATAGGTTGCTTTAGGTTGCCTATCTTTTTCAGGAGAAATAGGGTAGAAATATTCTATTTAATGTTGTCATGTTAAATTGACCATCAACACAAAGCATACGTAAGTCAACAACATACTCCAAACAACCTTCCTACACACAACTAAGCAAGTATGCGCCAATATTATTTTACAAGAGTATCCAAAAGAACAACAAACAAAAGATAATCATCAATGCCCCATTCCTTTCTCTCTAAATCATTTTAGATAGACATCATTGAGAGGTCCTCGAATGGGTCATTAAGATAAATCATAAGAAAAAATCAAAGACAAACAATCAGTGTTATCTATAGTTCCTGCCTAGTTTAAGTTTAGCTAATGTGATGTCTGATACTGATGTCCATTGCAGGAAGGATACATCCTAGGACATGTTGATCAGAGGGTTGTTTGATGTTAGGACGATGATGCTAAGATGAGTCATTGCTATAAACTTCATTGACACATTTACCTATGATTTAAACTTTAGATTTTGACTTTTAGGTTCACACTTTACGAATTGCTATACTTGCTTTCTACTTGTTTTGCCAAAGGTTGACAGTGACGATTGTTTATTATGGATGAAATTTTATTGCGGGTGAAAGCGAAATGGGATGGATGGATTTGGATTTTCTAGAATATTTCAATGTTTTTGGATTTTAAAAATGTTTTGAGGCTGTTTTTGGGATTTTTGAAAGTTTATATGAATGTTTAGGATTTTCAAATTTTCTAAGGCTATTTAGGTTTTTCTAAATGTTTTGAGGCTTTTTAGGTCTGTTGAATGTTTTCTATTGTTTTTGGTTTTTTCAATTTTCAAATGTTTTTGTGTTTTCTGACTATTTGGATGTTTTTGGAGTTTTTTGAGATTTTTGGATTTTAAAGGATTTTACAAATGTTTAGGGGTTTTCTGAGAATTTATGAATTTCAACCAAGAACCTAACTAAAGACCTATCCTAGGGGCCTCGAGGGCTGATCAAAGATTAGCCTTGCCTACGTTATACACGCAGAGACCACGTAGTTCGACTGAATCGACCCATTTACAAGATGAAAATATGAACAGATGAAAGACGACAGTTTATTATGATGGACTCCTAAAGGACTGACCTAGGGTGTCTCGGGGGCTAATCAAAGATTAGCCTTGCCTACGTTCAAGCTAAGAGATGACGAAGTTCAACCAGAGGACAACTTTTTTTTTTTTTGATGCTTTGACCTTTTTAGGATTTTTATTTTTTCTGGATGTTTTGGATTTTGCCTTTACAATTTTTTGAATGTTTTTGGATTTTAGCTGTATAGGATTTTGCAATTTTTTTTTGGATTTTTTGGATAAGATTTTATGAATGTTTTTGGTGTTTTCTGATAAGATGCCCAATGACCTCAAGATATACAAGAATATGATTGTTATCCATAACAAAATTCCCCCAGTGTGACATGTGAGCCTACTTCGATAAAGGTAGGATAGACTGACCTTGGGAATATGCCAAGTAGTGCTAAAGGGTTCATTATACCTTATAGTGACAAGCCATGATAAGGATGCAAATGAGGGATGAATGAAAATGCAAAGAATGAGATGGAAACAAGAGCCAAAGAATAGGTGGAGATGCTTTATTTATGCAAGGCACCCATTTTCTAAGTTTTCACCAAGGTACTTGCCCAAAGTGCCACTCAAGTGGTTTTCACTAGAGGATGATTTTTTTTTATTTACTTTTTCAATCCTTTTTCTCTTTTTTTTTTTTTGGATTTTGATCATTTTATGATTTTTTGTATTTTCTGATTTACACCCTTCAAGATTAGGCATAAAACTTTTTGAGATGCAAGCTATTGGTTGGATCCTACAAGGGTTCACCTTCAGGGGTTGATAGTTGATATGCTCTTGATTCGTAGCTTACTGTGATGACAAAGGGACCCAACTAGTTAGGCTCAAACTTTCCTTTGCTTTCTTCATCTAGAAGATTCTTCTGATTTTACTTTAAGACAGGATCGCCTACCTGGAATGACCGATATTTGATTCTCTTGTTATAGCTCTATTTCTGTTAGTTTTGATATACTTGCAAGTGATTGAGGGCGTCAAGATGACGTTCATCTAGGAATTCTAGCTCATTCAATTGAGACACTCTTTATTCTTCCTTAGTTATCAGATTCTGCAGTGACACTCACAGTGATGGGAGCTCAACCTCAATAGGTAGGATTGCTTCTGATCCATAGACCAAGGAGAAAGGGGTTGCATCTGTAGGCATACATATACTTGTTCGATAAGCCCAAAGAGTAGGATTTAGCTGCAAATTCCAGTCATGACCAACTTCATTAACTATTTTCTTAAGGATTTTCAAGATAGTTTTGTTCATTGCTTATGCTTGGCCATTACCTTGAGGATAGTACGGGGTAGAGAATTAGTGTTGGATATTGAATTTTTGGCACAACTCTTTCACATCCTATTTTTTGAAAGGGGTTCCATTGTCTGAGATGAGGGTTTGTAGAACACCATAATGGAAAATTAGGTAATTCAAGACAAACTTGGCTATCTGCTTCCCTGTTATGTAGGTCATAGGAATGGCTTCAACCCACTTAGTAAAATACTCAATGATGGTTATGATAAACTTATCGTCGTTGGATGAGGTTGGAGTGATTTTTCCTATGAGGTCAAGTCCCCATTGGGAAAAAGGCCATGGTGTGATCATCAACTATAATTCTTGAGCTGGAGCATGAATCAAATCTCCATGCTATTGACATTGGATGCATTTCTGCACATATTGATGAGCTTCTTTTTCTATGGTTGGCCAATAGTACCCTCCTCAACAGTTTCTTAGCTAATGTCAAACTTCTAGAATGGGACCCACATATGCCATCGTGTATTTCTATTAAAGCAGTTAAGGATTCCTCTTGGTTAAGACATTGTAGTAATGTCCCTTCGATTCTTTGATGGTAAAGGGTATCACCTAGGATCACGGATTGGGATTCCTTTTTAACAAAGTTCTTTTTAAGGTTAGGGGTGATATCTGATGGAAGGGTTCCTTTGCTAAGGTAAGTAAAGATGTCATGGTACCACAGGGATCCAGGACCAACAATGACACACATGAATTCAGATTCAGGAATTTTGAAAGTTGGAACAAGAAGTTGTTCTACCAAGAATTCACATTGGAGGATGTTGTTCGACATGTCTAGTAGTGATCCGATTGTTGCCATGGCATCTGCTGCTCTATTGTTCATGTGAGGAATCTACTCAAAATTTATTTCTATAAAAAGGTCTTTGAGATTCTCCACCATCTTCTTGTAAGGAGTGAGCTTTCATCTTTAGTTTGATAGTTGTCATTGACTTGGTTGATAACCAATTGTGAGTCTCCATAGACTTCCATCTCTTGTATCTGCCACTGAACTGCTATCCTAAGACCTATGATCAAGGCTTCATATTCAACAATGTTATTGGTACACATAAATGATAGCCTGTATGAATTTTGGATGCAATCACCTTGGGGGTGATGAAAATAATGCCTACTCCTGATCCATGTTGGGTGAATGATCCATCAAAGTACATCTTCCACCGAGCTGTGAGATTAATGAGGAACACTAATTTTTCAGGGAACTCAGAAATTAAAGGGTTCTCAACATAGATGGGTGCTTCTTCTAGCTGGTTTGCGATCACTTGTCCTTTGATTTCCTTGTGCTCCACATACTCTACGTCAAACTCTATCAAGATCATTACCCATTTAGCCATTTGTCTTGTGAGGGTTGTTTTGGATAACATATATTTTAATGGATCAATCTTCACGATGAGCTTGATTTGATGTGACAACATGTAGTTCCTAAAATTTTGTGAAGCGAAAACTACTGCTAGGCATGCTTTCTCAATGGGTGAATAATTCATCTCATAGCCTACCAATGTCCTGCTGATGTAGTCTATGACTCTTTCCTTTATGTTTTTATCATGTTGTGCTAAAAGAGCTCCTAGTGTTGTTGGTGTTGCTAAGATGTACATGATCAATGGCTTGTTTGGTATCAACGACATAAGAATTGGAGGTGTTAGTAGATAATTTTTTATCAATTGGAAGGATTTATCACATTTGTCATCCCGCTTGTAATTTATGCCTTTATGGAGGAGATGTGAAAAGGGATGAATCTTATCTGATAGCTGGGCTATGAACCTTCTGATGGACTACAATCTTCCTTGTAATCCTATCATTTGTTTCAATGTTTGCGGTGGTTCCATGTCTAGGATGGATTTTACCTTTACTGGATCAATTTATATTCCTATTTGTGAAACAATAAAGCCAAGAAGTTTCCCTAATGTGACCCCAAACACACACTTTTTTGGATTCAGTCGTACTTTGTATTCTTCAAGCTTGTCAAATATAGGTCCTAAGACTTGTATGTGTTCGCTTCTCTTCTTTTATTTTTCCAAAATATCATCCACATAATCTTCATCTGTTTTGTGGATCATGTCATGAAAGATGAGGGTCATTTCTCTTTGATAGGTTGCTCCACACAATCTTCAACTGTTTTGTGGATCACATTCCAACAATAGGTTCCCCATGGACAAGTGAAGGTAGTTTTGTGTTGATCCTCCTTGGAAATTATGATTTGATTGTAGCTTGAAAAACCATCCATGAGAGACAACATTTCATGTCCAGTTATTAGATCCATAATGAGATCAATGTTGGGAAGAGGGAAATCATCCTTTGGACATGCCTTGTTCAGATCTCTAAAATCAGTGCATATTCTAATGCCCCCAGTGGGTTTTGAGATTGGTACCAGGTTTGAAACCCACTTAGGATAATCTATTGGTTGGATGAATCCAACGTTAATAAGCTTTTGTATTTCTAGTTTAACCAAGAGTGCTATCTGAGGGTGCATCTTCCTTAATTTTTGCTTAACTGGTTTGGCATCAAGATATACTGCTAAGTGATGTACAACCACTTCTAGATCAAGCCCTGGAATATCTATATATGACCATGCAAAGTTAGCTCTTAGCTCTTTGAGGAATGTTGCTAGGTTCTTCTATTCCTTGTCCAACAAGGATTCAACATAAAAAGTGATCTTGGGCGCTTCTTCTGTTCCCACATTGACTGGAGTAGCCTTTTCTACTAGTACCGTTGACTTCTCTAGATGCATTACACTTAGGGGGAGATTAAATCCCTCATCCTTGGGCACCTCAAAGAGGTTTTCACCATTGGATGTGTCATTTATTTTTACTATTTTGGGACCAAAGAGTGCCACCAAGTGGTTTTCACTCAAAGATTCGCATGTTAGTTGCATTTCATTCATTTTGCGACTAAAGGATTCAATCGTCTCCCTGTAGTATACCCTTGTATCGAGCTCTATGTCAAAGCTTGCTTTGTGATCTTCCCATGATAAGTTTTCTCAGAGTCCCATGAATTCTGAGATCACTTCATTGTTTTTGAATAAATCTAGAATTGGTGGTCCTTGTTGGTCCATGTTAATGAGTTACGGGTATACTAGGCGTGTTTCAATGGGTTGGTCATTTGAGACAAAGGATGTTATGGATATCATAAAGAGGGTGTTATTCTCAAATAGGTCAGCAACATCAAGGGGAAAGTCATCTAAGATTGTATCACGCGATGTAGGTGACCAAGAGGAAGCCTCAACTCATTTAGCAGAAATACCTTTTCCAATAAGTGTGACCTTGCTAGTAGCACAATCTAAGCCAAGATTCTTTATTCGTTTCTCAGGAATGATGGGTTCTAGCAAACCATTGTCATTCTGCCCTAGCTTCTCATTCTTGTTATATCCCATGCTTTGCATTAGTTGTAGGCCTTTGTTGTCATCTTCCATGGAAAGAACAGGAACATTTCGTTCATCTTGATAGAGAAGTTTAGAGATATCTTCCTCATGGACATCTTCTTGATTCAAATCTCCCCACTTGGTAAAGGTAGTAGCCGCGTAGGTTTCTCATGAGATTGAGGAGAAATAGGAAACTCTCCTAAGAAAAAGGTGTCTTTCAATAGTTTATAATTTCCACAACCATCATCTTGGATCACTGCTTTGACATCGGGTATACTTTTCACAATGGGAATTTTTGATGTTGAAGTAGAGGCTAGGGATGATGAGTTAATAAATGAGCTTGATGGTGTAGGTCCTTCATCATTTTTGGGTATTTGTGGGATCTTATAAAACTTGGCCTCAAGACTTTTGCAATAATAGAAAGGCTTAGGCTCTCCATGGATTGTGATTTCTCTGCCTTTGAAAGGAAACTTCATGCACTAATGATAGGTTGAGGCTACAAATTTTAGAGCATGGATCCAAGGCCGGCCAAGTAGTATGTTATAGGGAAGATCAAGATTAGGTACTTGGCATGTAGTCTCTATAATAAGAGACCCCACTTGGATTGGAAGTACAATGATTCCTTGTGATACCCGTTCTTGGTCGCCATATGCCTTGATGGTGATACTTTTTGTCTTCTCAATAGTATCTTTTGAATAGCCTAGATTCTTGATCAACTATAGGGTACAAATGTTCAGACCAGCACCTCCATCTACCAAGACTCTTTTGACCTTGTTTTTATGAATGATAACCTCAAGGTGTAAAGCACGGTTATGAGATGGTTGTGATGGTAGATCTTGCTCAGAGAAGGTGAGAAGATGGTTGGTGATATTCCTGTTGTCAATCAGATTGCACCCGAACGCTTGAATAGTTAAATTCAACAATCTGTTGAAACATGGAATGATTCTCAGGCCTGTGGGTTGCCTAATTTTGAGAATCAATCTCTAGAGAGGGATGGTTCCCTGATGAAAACCTCCTAAAACTAACTAATTTGGCTGGGAAAGAGATAGAAAGTTTGCTTGAATTGAAATCCTAAAGCTACAGGAAGGTGATTGCACCAAAATTATGTGATTCTATTCGCTATCCTAAACCTATAATCTGCTGCAATAAAGTCCTAAACTTATTTCACAATTCAATTAAGATCATGAAATTCACCAATATTTCACATGAAGGTTTGAAGCTTCAATGTTTGTAAGAGGAAAACTAGATTTTCACAGATACAAATGACTGAAATTTTTGTTAAACACAGCATGCAACCTGAATTATAACATGAAATCTTCTTGTTTTTTAAAGCATCAATGAGACAAAACAAAGGATTCAAGATAAAATCACAGTGTTTAAATCAAATCATTCATATGACAATAAAATTCAAGAAAGTATTGAGAAGGAAACACTATACTGAATATAAACTCTATTACAATGCTTGAATAATAATAAGCTGAGTTGCAATGCCTCACTGCTGTATGTGTAAGCAGGAAAAAAGAACTAGAATGAAAAAGATAAACTTTTTCAATATATACAATGAGAATGCACTTCAAAGTGCATGAACAAGCAACTGAAAGTCAATTTCAGTGAGAAAAATGACAATCTCAAGGTGAAATCTGAGTAGAAGCAAAAATCCCTAAAAATAAGGTTCAAACTCATGCAAAAATGAGTGAACTCAGTCTCGAACTCGCGGTCATAAAGCATGCAACTGATCTGCAACTCAAATTGAACTGGAAATCCCTGAAAAGGTGGGCTAAAGCATGCAACTGTCTCGTTCTTGTGAATTCGCCCATGATAACTTTTCGCATGACAGAGCTTTAGTTGAGTCTATAGTTGAACTTGAGATTCACATAATAACTCAACTTTACATAACATTCTTTATTTGCATTTTAAGATGATGAATTAATTAAATGATTTATAATGTATCATTTAATCAATTCATTTACATTGAACTATGCAAATAAATTTTAAAAAATAAAGCTAATCTTGAAGGCATACTTTCTATCTCATATATCATACTTAGCTTATATTTTTTATAAAAATATGCTTCCTCCACTAAATCATCATTGGCGACCACAATGCATTATTTAAATAAACACCATAGCATATATTTTGCAGCTCTAAATGTTTATGAGAAAGGTCGACCACTTTTGCTAGGCACATTGACTTAAAAGTCATGGCCACAGGGAAAATTAAAGAACTTATAAAATGATTTTTTCAAAGCCAAAAGATAGTCAAAAAGACAACCATCGACCCATGAAAAAAAAGAAATAATGAACCCTAAAAATCATTATGTTTTTCTGACTTTGGAGAAAAATCATGAAGTTGTCGGCCGCCACCATGGAGTAGGGTTTGAAGCTCGAATTCCACCATGAAATGGCTCGAATCTGCACCTTTTGGACATTTTCTGAGCTAAATCTTGTGATTTTCACATGGTAAGTTCGTTCTTTACTAGTTGAGGTATCTTAACTTCATTATGTAGCATTTATGAGGCTTTAAAAGCCGCGGCTGAGTTCACTATTTGATATATTCTTTGTCATTTTTGTTCTGTGCGCCATGAGAACTCTTGAAAGGGCACGACTTGCACTGGTGAATATGTGCCAAGAAGAATTTCTGGAAACACTGCCCTGATAAGTTTGATCTTTCTCCTTCCTATGAATCTTTTCAGCCTCTTTCAGGCTGCCATAGTAGATTTGAACTTTTGTTTCTGAGTTGGAATTATTATTTGTTGTAAGCGACCTCTTGGCTTGTTATTTTTGTTGTTGTTCATTTATTGGCCATCACTGTGAATTATCTTCATCTGGGTATTTGATTTTGAACAAAGAGGAAAGCTCTTTTGTATTTTCCTATAATTTTTTGAACAAAAGGCTGAAACTTCTATGGCGGCCTGAAGCTTCAATTTCTGAAAACCCCTTCATTTTATATGACCACAGCTAATAGATATCTCCAGATTTTTGTTCTCAAACTAAATACATTGAGGCCATGACTTTAATTAGAGCTTCTGGGTATTCATCATTTATCTGTTCTTTGTATATTCTTGGCTGCCATGCTAAAATTCTCACATGGGTAACTTCTAAATTTGTATTTCTTCACCACAAACACATTTTGAGCAAAAATTAAGGTGTAAAAGCTGAAAACAGTTACAAATTCATATGAAGTTGCTTGAAACCCTCTTTGATGTATTGAGACTGCTGATTGATATGAAACTCTCATTACCATCAATACAATAGTTCACTTGAGTTGTTCTTGCAATGTTTACATGTTACTTTTGTCACAGATTCCAAAAGATCTAATATAATTTTTAACTCTCAAATAGACTGTCTTGTTTGATTTTTTTTTTTTGGTATGCATTCTCTACTGTAAAGCAAGAGCAATGTTCTATAATATGACTGCATCATTCCTTGATCACTATCATAGTGTATTGTATCTTATTGATCTTTTTGACTATAGTTAGCATTTGAGACTGCCATGGTCGCCTCAATTACATCTTTCATTATGTAGAGACATGCTCAATTTGTATTCAACATGAACAAAAATGAAGTATAGCATGTAAGACATTACCACTGTGAAAATTCCATTGTTATTTCCTCTAATTTTTTTGTAGCTTTCTGCCTTTATTTCAATGCAAATCATAGGCTGAACACAAATTCTTTCCTTCTGTTGGTGCATCGACATCCTTAATGATAAAGATAAACATGTACTGTCTTTCTTTCAGCTTATACATTCATACTTGCAAATCTATTGTTGCTTTTCCAATGAGTGAACACTTTTAAATGCTGATGTGCTTCAGAGTTATAGGCAACAACTTGATTGTTGAATACTCTGCTTTTACTTGACACTGTGCAATGCTGTCCCAAAACTTTGCTGATGTTCCACTCTATTTTCAAACTTCCATTTGACTTTTCTTACTGTCAAGGATGCTTTATGACTGTCATAAACTTCTGTAACCACTTTCCAACATCATGAATGCTATAATAGTAGTCTCAATCACTTTTTCAGTTTTGTAGCAGTAGTATTAATATATGATTGTTCATCAATATGAAGCCCTCATTATGACTGTCATTATGCTCTGTCTCCCTTCAGTGTAAAAGAACTCAATACCTTACTGAGATGTAAAAGTAACGCAAGGTAGAGCTAAAACAAAGATAACAAATGAAATATGGTTGCTTTATGAATCTCCTCTTGGTTACAACAACTTTTCTTAATGACTGTAATTGATATTGATGGCTCTTCACATGTAATTAAAGAGCATCATTCTGATATGTCGGGCTCTACCCTTGTGGGAGCCCGTTTTACTCCACATATCTGATAAAAATGATCTCGAACATGATGAACCTGTTCCTGCACATTGAAACAAATGTGTTAGCAAAATAAAAGAAGTTGAAAGCTTCCATTGAGTTTTGTTTTTCTTGATTGTCAACCTTTCATCTGGTGAATGCTTGATTTAATGCAGATTGCATTTCTGTTTGTAGCATAGGCATAAGGCAGAATGTGATTCATCATTGCTTAGAGTACACCTCTAACGCCATTCCCTTTACAATTTTGCAGGTTCATGGAGCGAGGAAACGAGGCTGCAGCAGCTTGGAGACGCGATGACCGAAGACACCAACGAAAGTGATTCATCATTACAGGCAATGATGAATTGCTTCTCTTCTTTACGCTTATGTTATTTTTAGTAGTGTAGTTTTTCCTTTGAATTTTGTATTCATCATTTGATTGTCATAATCAAATTCAATTACTCTCACGGCTTGTGCGAGATTCAATATTTTTACAAAATGAATAAAAAGCATTACTATGCAAATTTTCAATTTTTTGTTTCAAATACTTGCACAATAAGACTAAAATTCAGATGTAACTTGATCTTTATGATGATCAATGAATACTTTAATCAGTAAAACATGAAAATTTCTATACTTATCAATGATGAATTTGATTCAGCTCTACCTGTTTGAGCTCGAAGCTAAAAATAGGTAACAATGCCCTACCATAGCTTGAAATTGATCAATATCAATGTTCTCGGGAACAAATGATTCAAACAAGGATTTTTCCAGTATTTCCCTGTGTGCAGGGGATAAACTTAAGAGTTCTAAGATTGATATCTGTGTGGGGTCTATTTAAGTTGATCTAGAATATTGTACTTGTTAGGATTAGATGTGGGAAAAGTAGGTTGTGTCCTAGATTGAGATGGGACAACTCCTTGAACGGTTATTTTGCCACGTCGTGTAGTGACTCCACATTCTGTACTAGCTCCTTTGATGGTGACAACTGTGATAATGCTATCATAGGAGGAAACTACATTGGAATATGTATGTTGTACATTGGTGTAATCCTTTGCTTTACCATTGTTGTTTTCTTTGTTATGATCTGGCATAGGGGTCTTGTTTATCTTGAGATCCTAGTTCCCAGCTGGTACCTCAACATATATGGTATCATTCTCTATGAGATCTTGGATGATATTCTTGAGTTTCATGTAGTTTATTGTTTTATGTCCTTTAATTTTATGAAATTCACAGAGATCGTGCTCATTGTACTAGGATTGATTCTCTTGTGGTTCTTGGTAGTTTTCAAAGTTAGGAAGTGTTATCAGATTTGACTCTACCAGTTTCTTCATGATTGTCTCGATGAGTTCTGATAACTGTGTGTACTTGTGTTTGGGATAGTTATTCCTATTACTAGTTTTCCTTTATTGTAGGTTGGTGTTACTGATCTAATTATTCCAAGGTGGTACCGTTTGTTGCACAGTTGGCTAGATGTTAGCAAATTGATTGTTATTGGGTCTAGGAGCACTTAGTATGACCTTAGTGTCTACCACACCATCGTTTGTTATGTTTTTGTTTTTAGCCCATACATGAGGTTTCTCATTTGAACTAGTTGAAGGACAGTTGTCTTTGTAAGCCTGGGTATTTCCTTGTGAGATTAAGGCTCTTTCAATGTTAAGGGCTCTTGGGACCAGTTCGATATATGATGTGATGCATTGCATTTTCAAGTGGAATGATAGATTTGGATCCAGGTTGGCTATAATGATTCCCACTTGCTATTTGTTAAGAAGAGGCCACTTGCTTTTACTAGCTCTTTGTCTCCATCATTGTAATAAATTAGCGAAGGTTTCTCCTTGATTTTGTTTAAGAGTGTACAACTCTTCTAGACTGACGTCCATGTCAAGATTGAAGGAGAAGTGATCAATGAATTTATCAGGGATTTCTTGAAAAGTTTTGATACCAGGAGGAAAATGAGAAAACCAATCCATCGCATTACCTATTAAACTTCGAGGGAAGAGGCACATTAGATATGAATCGTTGTAAGCCACCTCCATGCACATGACATGAAATTATTTGATATAGTCCACAAGACTTCCTCTCCCTCTGTGTTTGTCAAATTTGGGGATTTCAAAACCAAGAGGGAATGGTATCATTGCTATGTTTCGATCAAATGGGTAAGGACATAAGTTTTGTGTATGAGGTTTCTTTGTCTTTCCCATATGAAGGTCTTGCATTTCTTGTGAGAGTGCTTTCAATTGTGATGCTAGATCATCTTGCAGGTTAGGTGGAGGAACATATGGTGGGATGATAGATGAATTATATGGGGTGTATGAAGGTGTGAGATTTTGCGAAAGTGATGGATATGTTTCTGGTGCATTTGGATTGATGATGTTCAAATGAGGATAATAGGAACCTTGTTGCTGTTGTTGGGCATATTGTTGAGCTAGTAAGGCTTGTTGTTGAGCTTCTTGTTGTTGTTGTGCCACTAGGGCTACTTGTTGTTGGGCTTGCTATTTTTGGTGTGCTAATAAATTTTCTTGTTGTGCTTGTTGTTGTTGTTGTGCTAAGGTTGCTTGTTGTGCTTGCTATTGTTGTTGTTGTTGTACGACTTGTTGATAGACTTGTTGTGCTTGTTGTAGAGCTAAGGCATGTGCTTGCAATGTGGGATCAAGTGGTTGTTGAGACATCTGTGAAGGATTATGGATATTGATGTTTTGAGTGGGTAGTAGATTGTTGGTGAAAGGTGGAGGGTTCCCTTGGTTTAACATTCCTTGCACTATCATAGAATGAGGTAGAGGAATGTATTCTTGAGGTCCCGATTGATTTGGCATGGTAAAGGGGACTGTGGGAAAGGATGATGTCATTAAATTTTGCAATGGAAATGACACACTAGGACCTTGAGTCCATTGATTGAAAAGATTCCCTTGTCCTATGTTTTGAGGATTGCCTTGTGCAAAAGATGTAAACAAGGGATTTGTGATCAAGGTACTCCTAGGATTGATAGAACTTGTAACCAAGGGATTTTTTTGAGGTGGATTGATGGTGGATGATGTGGAAATGGTAGATGACATGGGTGAACCCACCAGAGGGTTGGATAAAGATGTCCCTACTTGTGTTGAGGGTTGATTCTATGATATAGTATTGACCTTCCCTTGTGTGTTGTTTTGAGATACTTGGTCTATACTACTTTGTGTGATGGTGGGCATACTTGTGATACTAATAGGTGTGGATGAAGAAGGGTGTCCCCAAAATTTCAAAGTGGTGGTGGAATAATGAAGTTCAAGTGGTGTGTGTAGTTGTTTTGGAGCTTTGGGAACACGAGGAGCACCAAAAGTAGGCGTCCAAGCGGTGGTCGAAGGTGGAGGATTAGTTTCAAGGGTACCCACAAGTGTACTACTTTCAAATGGTGACGTGTGACCAAAATCTTTAGCAAGGCTGGTTGCAAGACTAGGTATGTAAGTTTGATTTAGCCCTAGTGATGGAGTTGTGAAACCTTGTGTTAAATTATGTGCTACAAATGTTAGGGAGATAGGAGCTACACTTCAAAGGCTTGATGTTCTTGAAGTTCATCCCTAGTAAGCTCAAAGGGGTTATTTGTGATTTCTTCAAACTCATATGGTCCTAAAGGAGATGATGGTTGTTGTGATGGGGTAACATGACTTCTAGGATCCAATTCTAAAGGATTTGGATCACTCGAGGTAAATGTAACTTTGGTTTTCTCCATGATTCTCTTGTGTTGTGATCTTTTCTTTACCATAAATTTATGTCACCTATGGGAGAGGTGTTGAGTTTTGTAATGTTTGAACTCTCTAGTTGACACAAATCTAGGTAAAAGGGATGCTCTAAGTCTTTTGGGAGCAATGATGATTATGTGGGATGAAAATATGAGTGATGTCGGAAGTGATCTTTGCAAACGTTTTGGGACAACAATTTTGACTTGTGTTTGATGTTTTGATGTTGGGATAAAGGATGCTAATGAACTCAAAAATCTTTAGGGTAAACTTGTGACCTTCAAGATAAACTAGTTCAAAAATGATAACTAGCTTAACTAGGTGCATGTAAAATGATACATTTCACATACAAAGTAGCTAAGTTAGCAGTCAGTTTGATGTTTATGTCCCAAAGTGTTGGTGTATTTGAAATTTTGCAAAGTTAGATGAAGTGAAGGATGAAATTTGATGAAGGGGTGAGTGAAATGTTTGACCCAATGTTGACCTAAAGTGAACCTTTTGTTTTGATAAGACCAAGGTAGTGAGAATGATGCTAGACCTCTAAAATGTTCAATCCTAAAGACTCAATGATTTAGAAAAAATGTTGATCCTCAAAAAGGTGAGGGTTCTAGTTCATAAAGAACATGTACATGTTTGGATATATCCTTAGTGTGCATTCATAAAAGTTTATCAACAACTTGTTTATGTTTTCGTAGAGTGCCTCAATGCAGTAGTTGATTGCTTTTGCACTACGATGTCTAACCTTAAAGTGATGACCAGTTGAAATTCGTTTGGAGATCCTTACTTTGTGTGAGATCATGTAGTAATGTGAACCTGTGTTTCAACAAGATCAAGGTAGTTAGAATGATGCTAGACCTCTAAAATGTTCAAGTCCTAGAAAACCAATGTTGATTCAAATGTGAGGATGGTTGGGAATGTTCAAACCTGTTCGGGCTCTCCTAGCTTGTGCATAAAATTTTCTCATCAAAGTGTAATGATTGCGGTAAAATATTGAAGCCCACTTTTGACCATACCTTGTTCTATGATTCCTATGTATGAAATGGAGTGCTGGAGATTTTCGCGTACGTATTTTGACCATTTGACGAATCATTTATGGGAGTTCGGTATCATGTCAAAATATCAGGATGTTGACTCCAAAAGAATGTGTATAATTCCAGACTATACCTTGAAGCGTGTCTATAAAAATTTTCTACCAATATATCTCTATTTCTGTGAAGTGCTAAAAGGTGTTTCTTGAGAGCTTTTGGAGT
This sequence comes from Sequoia sempervirens, assembly GCA_007258455.2. Classification (NCBI taxonomy): domain Eukaryota; kingdom Viridiplantae; phylum Streptophyta; class Pinopsida; order Cupressales; family Cupressaceae; genus Sequoia; species Sequoia sempervirens. The sequence goes on from VDFB02000015.1 coordinate 400,840,375, forward strand.
GAGATGCCTAAGTCTAAAATGAGGACCTGTAGATCTTGGCTTAGGGATCCTAATTTTTTGTGAGATCATGTGAAAACAGTTTAAGTTTATGGAAGAAAGGAAGATATTTATTACCACGCGGGTGGTGGTAATGTGGGCCTTCCAGCCTTAATATCAACTTGTTCCTCTTCTTCATCTAAAATGGTTGTTGTGTTTCTCCACTATGTGTTTATTTCCTTGTTTTCAAAAGTGAAGGTTCTCAAATTGCTAATAAGATCGGTTTGTTCACCGTTTATGAGTTCAAAGTTTGGCTAAATTATAGAACCTAGAAGATTAGGTTGTTCAACGGGAGCAATCGGTCTCCAAATTGTAATGCCCACAAACTTAGCACCCAACATACTACTGGGACACAACACAAATACCAAAACTTTAGACTACCAACATAAAAAAACTCCCATAAGTTTTCTTTCAAGAAAGCACAAGGGGAACCTAAGGGGCCAGACCTAGTTCCTCGAGGGCTCACCTCTGATGGCCTTGCCTACATACGCACAACATAGAGGAATCATAGTTCAACACTTGAACTTTCACAAAAAATGGGTTGGTCAATAATGATATTAACATAAAGGTTCAACTCACCACTGATCTCATAATAGTTTAATAAATACATAGAACTGTATAGACCTCATAATTGAAGAGACCTTATAAGATTATTGTTTTTAAAGAAAATTATGCTACTTACAACTCAAGTATTACTTGTTCAATCAAAACAACTTACAAGATAATCTCAATCAAAATAATTTACATATTCTATGCCAATGTACTTATACATAAATCCAACTATTAAATGAATGCATTGGATTGCGATATATCACTATTTTCTAGATTTCCAAGTTCCTTCTAAATACATGGATTTTGAAATAAAAAAACTAGTTTTGACAGGTCATTTTGATGAATATGGAATCAACTTAATAAGAAAAATATGATGTCCAAGTAACACGCAAATAACAATCTAACAAATAAAAATACCTTTGCAATGGAAGTTACACTATTTTTAAAGGAACAATACCAAATAAACTAATTTTAAAGTATATTGTTAATCATTGAATATTTGATCTTCATTCCCTAGATATGCAAAATAAAAATGACTATCACCAGGTAATTCTACTTCCTTGTTGGTTGAAGCATTGTGGTAATTATATCATATAGTGTAACTAGTTATGAAGATTTCCCACTCATTTTCTTTAACCTCTATATACACAGTAAGGTTGGATATGACATGCTTATCTACCATCATACACATTCATTTTGTGTTAATGGAAAATTGATGGTTATGACAGTGGATGAACCATACCAAGGTGTTAGTCTTTATTTCTTTGTTCAAGATTGGTCTTTGTTAATATTATATGGTGGATATATTGGTTTGTTTCATGTGGTAAGGATAGAAATAACATGTTCTTACCCATTTTGGGGGAAGGTTGAGTGTTTTGAGGTATGCGAGTCTCAAGAGGTGGATATGTTATCTTACTAGAGATTTTGTTTCATATGTGAATTATTTTTATGGAGAAATGTGATTACTTTTGTATCATATATTTCCTCACCTCTATTGATTAATTATTTTAAATTAAAGTTAGCTCCTAAAAATATTTCCAAGAAATCTCTCTAATTCTATTAGAATATTCACTAGAATTTCATATATTTTTTTGCCATGAATAATGTTGAATATTTTCCTTGGTATAAAGACTTTTGTGAAATCCACAATGGTGGATAAGAGATTCAATAATGTTGAAGCTTCTAGGTTTTAGATTCGTAGAACTAGATTCTATGTCTATGCGGCTAACTATGATAACATATTCCAATTTTGACTTTAAAAGAATGACATAAGAAGGTATCTTTCTTGTGGACTTGACATATAGAGTACTTTAAGGTTTAGGTGATAAACATTTAGACTTGTTTAGTAATCTAGGGTGAAATTCATTGAAAATGAAAGAGTTGATAATTTTCATGTTGAAAGATTCTAGGTTCTTAAGACTAAGTGTCTTCCATTATTTAATGTTTAAAATATTAGTGGAATCCTTGTCTTCTTGTTTAATATTAATAAATTGCTACAATTTATCTTTGGAAATGTTAATAAGGAATATCTAAAGGGCTGCAAGTGGTCATTCTAAAGGGTAGAAGATCATAAAAAATGCATTAAGTGGTCGAGAAGTGATGCATACCAATCCAAGGTTGTATTAGTGAAGATGTAGTTGAATAACATGTAGAATAGATTGGGGTTAGTTTGGATCCAATTTTGGAATGAAGATATAATTTTTTAAGGTGTAGGTTAGGGTCAATTTTTTTTTAAAATTGTTTTTAGGAGGAAAGAGAAAATTGTAATTTGTTAAAAGTCTAAGGAGAGAGGATATTAAAAGAATCGTGTGGTTGATGGATCATAAACACATTGGTTAGGTTGTAAGGTCACATGACACGGAGTATTCAAATTTATAAGAGTGGAATAATGCATTATCTATTAAAATTTCTAAATGCTAAATTGATTATAGATGCCTAGATGCTAGAACATCATATGTACGAGTAAACCATAGATGTTTGATAAAAGAGATGCAAAATATTGAAATTAACTATGAGTGCTTTATTTTGACCTTAAATGACCTTAAGTACTTTATTTATGATTAAGGGATTTGAGAAAACTTGAAGGAAGTAGTAGGTGACCATGAATCTTAAAGGAGATTTAACTCAAGGTTTGCAAAAATGTATAATACTAAATTAAAAATATCCCAAGGTCTATACTCTAGCACATGTAAACATTAATGAATAAAAGTTGTGCATTAAAATTGAAGAAGGAAAGAGCTATGCCATGTTTGCTAAATTTTTGAATACAAGCTAAAATACTTTCCCGTATGATACTTAGAAACTTACATAAAGAAAGACAAAGGGAATGACCTTAAATTTTCAATGTCTACTTATATGATTAGAAGATCATGATCTAGGGAGACTAATTGTGTGATAGATGTGTATAGTACAAAATCTTAGGGCTATCATGTGATAAATGAATTCCAAAAGATATAACTGAAACTTCTATAAAAGAAGGTTGTTCTTTCATGTATTTTTAGAGACTTATCCATTGGAATACCTTTACAATAATGTGATTTGGGTAATAATATGAAAATATATAAATGATAATTCATGCTCAACTTGTTAATCATGAATGTCACCAAGCAATTACTCAAATACCACTCACCTGTGTATTAGGGAAAATATTAGTTATGGTAACTTATGTCCTCATAGACAAGTTTAACAATGATTATCCATTGATATATGATCTTGGGAATATAGGAAAATGGAGAGGATTATGTGTAAAGGGTTGAGAGTGATTTTTAGAAGTGTATCATGTTAAGAGAATGTGAAATGCAAGGGACAATGAATGGTAGAGTGAGTACTGAATGGGGACATAATAAAAAAATATTGATTTTGATCTTTTTCAACATCTTTCCTTCCTTTCCAAAAAAAAAAAAGTGATTCAATGCAAGACTATATACCTAATGTGTATGCAAGTTTGCACACAAATGGTATGCCCCTAGTAACTGAATGCAAGAGAAAATCTATGTACATTGGAACGAAATGTAACATGAGTATATATGCCCCCAAATGTATATATGTTATATGGAATGCAAGAGTTAAAAATTGAGATGGACATGATGGGATGCAACATTGTCTGAATTTACCCATTAGATGATTCGTATGTTTTTATATATATATAAAAACTAAATAAGATGTAGGACTGCACACTCGAATGTGAAAAAAATTGCTATTCCCCTAATAAACGAACATTTTGAAATAAAAATATGAATGTAAAATGATGCAAACAAGTTTTATGATGTAAAATAAATGAAACTACTACAATAGGTGCTTCTTGGGTAGAACTACTCTCCAATCCATAACCTGTAACCAATTGTTGGAGTAAGTGCATTTTTATTTCTAGAATATATGCTGAAAGAACATGTGAATCAACACAATTTTGATGGGCCGTTCAGATGATTATGTGAATCAATGCAACAAGAAAAAGATGATGCCCCAGTAACATTCAAGTATCAATACAACTAATGAAAAGATCTCTGCAATATAAGCTAGTCTATTTTAAAATGAACAATACCAACTAAACTGATTTTAAACATACTGTTAATCATCAGACATTTGATCTTCATTCCCTGGACATGCAGAATGAAAATGTCTGTCACAATGTAGTTCTATTTCGAGCTGTGGCAATTATATGAAGACTTCTCACTTATCCTCTGGTCTCAGTTCCTATAGCAGAATTCTAAACCTTCACCTTATCTGATAAATTGAGCTTGTGAGATTTAGCAACAATAAATGTATCATGTCTTCTTGAACCAATATAACAATAATATGGACTTTGATTTTTATCTCCAACAATTTGAGATGGGAAAGGATGGAGATTTAAATTAAAATTATCTGCAATTTAAAAGTAACCGCAGGCAGCAATAGTTTGGTGGTCACAGTTAAGTTGAAATTGGTAGCAGGTACATTATTAACAAGAGTAAGCTCTGACTAATGAAATAGCGACAAATGTGGGCTCCATGTGCAATCAAATCTTAGAGCATGCTAGGTAAGGGTGGCCAATGGCCATTATGGTATTAATTTAACCATGGAGGAGGAGAAACATAGGGGGAAAGTAAATTTCATGTCCCTGAGATAGGCAACCACAATTTTGAAGATATTTTAGGTTGTATTTGATAGTATATATTTTGAGAATTTTATTCTCGTTGGGTATGGGATTTTGTTAATAAATGGGAGTGATCATTTCTCTTCCTAACATTATCAATAAATATAATTATCAAGCATTAAATATTTGGGTGGCTTGTGACTAATAATTTAGAAATTTTTGCAAAAGAGTAATATGTATTAGATATTTATTTTATTACATTACTCACGATTTTGATCAATAGAGAAAGAGAAATAAAGAAATTCGTCATAATTTTTTATATAGAAGAGGTGAATCTTATCTAATTCAAGTATTGAATATTGTTGTGTTTGAATCTAGCAAGTTTTTTAGGGGAGAAGATAATGTTTCAAATTTTAGATAATAAAGTATTGGTTTATTTCTTAAAACCACTTGTATTTATGTTTATTGCGGTAGAAAAGTTTCAATCTTTGTTATAAATAGTTTTTTGAAATCCTCAAAGTGCATACTAATTACAACATTCTTGGTTGAAAGGCATATATCTCACTTATAGAAAATGTAGATATATGACCACTCCATTTATATGTTCTTGAACATTCTAGATTTATTGATCAACATTTTTCAATTTAGAGTTTTAATTTGTATTGTTTGGGTAGAATTTTCTTAATAATTAGATATATTTTATAATAGTTATATTTTTAGTGGATTTGACATCTTTGGTTTTTTGTAATGTGCTATTCTCAAATAACACAAAATAATTTAAATATGACAAAGTGCATATAATAATTTCAAAACAATTGAAATTAAATACCGTCATAGCATAACATGTCATCAAATTGAGTTACATCCATACCCAATGTCACAATTCTTGGGTTACAAGAGTACATAGCTCGACTAGGCTATATTCGCCAAGTAGTCATAAAAAAATTACATCAAAAGTACTACAATGTACAAATGAACATAAGCTAGAATCCTTGAAATTCCACTCCATCATTCACCCTGCAACCAATGGACGAAAACATGGTTCAGGCACTTTTTCCACCCAACCACAAAGCTACGCTTCCCTGAAAATTTCTTCCTAACACAAAGAACCACCAACCCTGCACAGAATACTTAGCAAAAATAAATTGAAATGCAGGATAGAATCTGGTGCATGCCTAACAGATATACATGCATTTCTATCCAAAATTATAACATGCAAAGAACGATGTTAGGAAATGGCAGAGAGCTAAAATATAAGTTAGTCCATGCATCATTATGCTCTACAAAGCTTGGCCAAGCATATGTCATATACAACAAATAAATGATAGATTTGGAAAAGTAGAATCTATACCCTTTGTTATCCACTTTTGGCACCCATCCCGAAAGACAACTTTCTACGTGAAAAAAAAAGCACCATTTTTTATCTACACTTTACCCTAGCAATCATGTTCAAGTTTACAATAGATTATCTAAGGGTTCCTTTTGTAATGAATAATTCAATCATGAAAGTCTTCAAGCACGTTCTTTGTATAAATAATGAAATAAACATTTAAGCCAAATGCAAGCACATGCGTAAATAAATAAGTTCATGCTTCTCGTTTTGTAAAGCATTATAATTTCATCAAATAAAAATAATGTCATTTAAAAGAAGGTATATCACATATATGCATGGAAAAACTAAGAATGCAATATATAAATTTAAGTATTCATCTTATTACTTTTAACTATGTGTATATGTTCTTAATGAAAAGAAATGGTTGAGGCTTGATACCAGATTTCAACCTTTTCCTGTGAGGTGAGAACTATTCATCTAGAAGCCCCTCTTAAAAAGCTATTCAAAAGTTTGAGAAATGACTTCCAGAACACCAAACCTAGCAAGCGTGGGTTTAATGAAGACAAGCACCAAGAGGAATACATGACCATGCAAAATAATGCTATGTTCCAGAATTAAGGAATGGGCCACAAGGATGGTAGAAATAAATGGTAATCCTAGAAACAGGGAGAAATTCTATCTCAAAATATTATGAATCTATCCTTCATTCATGAGTTTTCCTATTGGGTTAAGGAAATGGCTAGATCAGAGTGTGGGGCTTACAGTCTAACAATATTCTTTCCATTAAAAAAAACATGTAATCTAAATTTCAAATAAAAGGTAAATGTTTACTTTCACAACATCTTAGAGTTATGTCGAAAACAAAGGAATACCACTAGCTTACCAACCTTTTGAAGAGGAATATAGATACTTGCTAAGTTTCGATATCCTCTTCCGGTTTTGTCCTCCTTCCAAAACTTTTTCCCGTGTATTTTTTTATTTATTGATGTCTCCTCCTTCAACAAAATTTGAATAATGATAACTTCTCCTTCTCTTCGTTTCTTAAAACTTTCTTTATCTAAGATCACTGCCAATTTTTCCCTACTTGCCAAATCTGTGTATCTCCCCTTTCTTTTGCATGGTAATGAAATTTTTTCCTCATAATCCCACCACCACTTTTTGTATTGAAATCTTGCAGATTCTCTGTCCTATTTAAGAAATTAAGCCACCCCCACTACTTTTCTAAATAAAAGATATCGTGTTAGATATTACTTAGTGTGCACAAGGGACTTACTATTCCGTATGAGCCGAGTAACTTCTAATTCATTTAATTTCTTCTGTATTCATATTTAAAAAAAAAAATCATTATTATTAATATTTTAATTGTCTAGTTATTTTATTCAATCCATTTCATTGCTCTTGCATAAATTGAATTCATTTATTTATTCTATTAAATTATTTTGAAACAATCTTATATAAAAATAAGAGCAATAAAACATATATTTTTTTATGTAAGATACACATTCATTCAAATAAATGTTATTTTTTTCCTATATTCATCTTTCAAACATAGCAACTTACTTTCTTCATTTCATAGTTATCACAAGGAATCATTCATAATGTTACACCTTGCCAGTTATATGAAATAATGCAAATCTCATGACCCTACATGGTGTGTGTGTCTAAAGATTCCAACTTGCTTACCAATGTCAGTTGACTAAGTATCCCTACCTCAACCATGTTCTCATTCTTCAACCTATTCCTACACTCACACACACTTGCACTTGTAAATTTTCATCAATAATATTAGCCATGAGTCAAAACAGCTTCATCATAACATCCATCTTTCACATTTGATCATTAAGTTTACGTATAATTTTTTTTCAAATGACATCACTCTTAAATTTTACACATGTCAAAAATTGATAATCAATTTTCATTTTTTCTAAAAAACTTAATATTATTTAATGCAAGCAAAAATTTAGATGTGACATTTTTAAATTTATTATTATCCCACTATACATGCATTCTCATGCTCTTAGGCTTATTAGGGATATTTGGTGATTTTCATGTTACATCTAGTAGATAAGTTCTTGGGATCAAAAAAGATGTTGGAGGATCTACACGGAAGATGAAGGATTAATCCCATCTTGAGTTAGCTTTTCATTTGGAGATTGGGTATACTACTTGAGAAGTAGTTTTGGTAGGACTAAATGATATTTTACTTTGGTGCGTGTCACATTTTTGACTTTCTAGTGTTCAATATTTTTCATTTTGATTTTGATTTTTTCTAGCTTTAATGATCTAAGTGAAGGTGGTGTGAATGCTATCATTTTTAATTCATGACTAATAGGGGATTTTAAAGGTTTTGGTAATCAATATTCATGTTGATTGATATAAATGATATTTATTACTTATAGAATAATGGAGAGAAAAGAAGTTAGGTAATCTTAAGTGAATGTTACTTGAGGACTATATTTACAAGTTGATCAATGAGACATGGTCACTATGGTCAAGCAACATATATAATTTTTACACCACATGCATGGTAGAGATGGTCAATGGATTTTTAAATTGATGATATTTTAACACAATAATGTTAGGGTGAGACACACATGTTTTTCATAAGGAAAAGAAGGTTTTGAAGGGGCCCTAAAACCCTATACAATGAAAGGAAGTTGCTAAAGAGAAAGAAACATAAGCACCAACAACCCAAAAAAGTCAAAAATGTTGACAAAAGAAAACACTAGATAAACCATCAGCAAACCAACAACAAAACATTAGCTCAGAATGTTGAACAACCAAAAACTACAACCAATTATCAAGAACCTTTGTTGAGTCCATATTACTGGAGATGGCCCTGTCATGCATCTCTACCACTTCCTCAAATTCTTGGAATGAAATGTCTGCCCTTTTCTCAGTCTTGTTCCTCATACACAAGCAAGGGCCAACATCCACATTCTTTTCCACACACGGGCCAACATCCACATCCTTCTTTGCCAGGTTCATATGGTTAATCTCAGATATAACCTCCTCATGTTCATCCAGGTCCAAGTTCTTACCAATCCAATTGATGACTTTCTTGTTCAATAAAGACAAGCCTTGTGCACTAGACTTTAGGGACTGATTGCTTATTCTAACCACAACTTGCAAGCCATTGCTAATCTTGTTCATTCTATAATCCATAGCCACTACCCACTCCTCATTCACCCTGTGAACTACATTTTCCAAGTAGTTAGCCTCTCCTCATGATTTTTTCCAAGTTTTTCAACATCCATAGCTAACTTATTGAGGATCACATTCATAGTTTTGACCTTATCTCTCATTGACCATTCCCTTTGATTGTAGTTCACCAAAGTCATACAGACATCCTGCCAATCTTTTAGCCTAGTATTAAGGTCCTTACCTCTGAAAAGGTCCATTTCAAAAGAGAGAGAGAAGTTTTCTAGTGTTGTCTTTTGCCATTCTGCAAAAAAGATCCATATTGATCTCCTCCCAATTGATCAACACTACAATAGGAACATTAGAATTCTCATGGAGGTCCTTCCAATCTGCACCCTTTCCCTCCAAATCCTCCTCCATAGGAGAGTCTTCAACATCAACTACCTCAACTTTCACCCTATTTTTCTCAGATATTTTAGCCGACTTCACCAACAACTCAAGTCACTCAGCCTTGTCTTCAGCCTACTTAACCTGCTCATCACTCTTGCAAATAGGGGTCTCCAAACCACCATGGCTAGGAAGAGCCATCCCAGAATTCACAAAGCCCTCACCTTCCAGAACATTATCCGCCATAGCCTACTCATTTCCCTCCTGAACATTCCCTTGAAACCCCTTGACACAAGGAAGAGGGGACTCCTCCACACCTTTCATCCCAGCTTCCCTTGACTCAAGATCATACTTCTCCTTCTTAGGGCCCCCTTTCTCCCCCTTTAAACTCATTTTAATAGTAGGAGCTGCAACCTCCTTCATTTCTTCCCCTGAAACCCCTTGACATAAGGGAGAGGGGTATCCTCCACTCCTTTCATCTTGGATCTTCCCCTGACTTAAGATCACACTTCTCCTTCTTAAGCCCCCCTTTCTTCTCCTTCAAACTCTTTTTAATAGTAGGAGTTGCAACCTCCTTCATTTCAATATTTTGACTAGGACATAGAGGCCTCCAAATCATCCTCTGACTTCCCCTCAGCTTCCAATGACTCCTCATCTTCAAAATTTTCCTACTCACAGTCACCGTCCCACTCCTCTGCCGACCCACTAGTATCATAACCATACATAATGCCCTTCTTTTTACTAGCAAAAGAGAGCTTAGGAATCTTAGGTAACAACTTTAGTTTAATGTGGTCAATTATAGGTTTCATAAGGCCTTCATGAAGAATTACCTTACAAGGGTTCTTTCTGTGATCATCAATATTGGTTTCCATAGAAACAAGCAAATAATAGGGTAACAAAACCAGATTGTTGCGATGGAAATGATTAAGCAACATAAAATGATAGCCATAAATCATAGAGTACCTTCTCTCGAACCTGAAGAATTTCATAGTCATGAGGGAAACATCTCTCTAGAGTGGTTTGATTGATTTCTGATCATACCCTCCAATACCAATGCACCTAAACCTCTATCACTCCTTGAATTTGAAAAAATTAGCTAAGGTAGTCTTAGACGCAGCCCAATCCCTATAAAACTTCTTTCTCTTAGTTGGTAAACTAGTAATCTCAGCAATGAACTCCTCGGTGATATTGACCTCCACACCTTGGTAGCGCAAAACTATGTTATTCCAACCATTCACAAAGGCCTCGATCACCTCTGAATCAAAACCATGAAGACTGAGAATGTAGGGGGAAAACACTGGTCACCCTTCTCTAGGTATTCCCAAACGATCTCATTCCCACTAAATTCTTTGCAAGAAAGCAACTTGACTCTGCAGCGATCCCTTCCCATTGTCACTTGAAATAGCCTACTCACAACCTTTGCCTTTTTCCTCTACACAAAAGGGGTTAAACAAACAATCCATAAGCAAAACCAAATAACACCCACAATCCATGTAAGCTGATACCCTGAGTACAACCAGCCATAAAATCCCAAACCATGATCTTGCAATAAGAGGATATGCAATAATTAAATGAGCAAGCTTTGAACTCAAAGTTCAAAACCCAAAGAAAAAGTAAATAAAATAACTTGTCTCACCGTGTATCCACTACCTGACATGACATTTAGTCATTGTTAGAAATACTCTAAAGATTAAACGAAATGGCATTTATAAGAGTACCAATAATTATGAGCCATTACTCCCAAATTGACGAACCCATCAGCAAGAGAGTTAGCCTCCCAAAAAACATGAGTAATTTTAATCTCAAAAAAGGATTCAATAATGAAAAGGTGTAACGCCCCGCCACAGAACCTCAGAGGACAACACGCTACAACACTTAAAAATGGAACATTTTTTTTTTTGAAGTGCAACATACTAAAGATTGCAGATTATACAATAAATTGTATTTTCAACCTAAGTTCGCTAAGGTTCCATGACTACGCTATTAAAATCCCATTAACCAAACTAACAAGAATTGTAAATCATCCCATTAAACCAAATGTAATCTAACAATATAAAGTGCATTTGATCCATCACATAAAAATAATCTACCAATAGGATTCATCCATATCATATTAATAATATAGCAACATTCATGATCATTACAATTAACTAACATGTGCAAGATACAACATTTGAATAATCCATTACGAGAGAGAGAGTTCAATAATTAATTACTTCATTACCTCATTACATCGATGCTTCCCTGAGATCAATTGGGGAGATTATACATCAGAGTTACAATACATGATACAACTAATTTATAGTACAATATAAGTACATGAAAGATAGTTCACTTGATCTGGAACAAGTGCAAAAGTTCACATCACTATGAGTAGTCACCACGAACATGAACAACAACAAGGAAACCCAATGGAGGAATAGGCACAATCCACCTGACCATGTGGAACCCAAAGGTCCACCCCTCATGCTAGGAGATAAAAAAGGTCCCACAACAACAATACACTAACAAGAAGACTATCAACTGACATAACTAGATGATTCATTACTCCAACACGCAAAGTACAATGTAACCTCACATAACAGAGACACCATTTCCATAGGCTTCACCACATAGGATAGGGTACTAGGGTACAACTAGGGAAGAATGTCATCACATAGTATCATCATGGGTTGTCCTAGCAGTCTGACCCCTCTACTAACTCTAGACCTTGACCCCTACATGATACCCATGCGGAACTACACCATCCTTTCATGGGAACAAGGATTACTAGTCATGCCAACAAGGATCTCCTGGCAGCCACCTTGGCCTCAGTACCTCTAATGGCCTTCCCAACTCATCCTAAGCCTATACTAGCACTCAAGGCTATGAGTGGGGCAACAACAATTATCTTATTAATGTGTGAAGAACCCATCCCAAGATTAATTAATTAAATGTTATCACTTGTTTAATCCACCTCTCAATAGGTTGTCCTAGCAGCCACTTATGGGCCCCAACCCCCACTTGAGAGCCACTCCCCCTAACTTGCACCTAGATACCATGAACCTATGGGCCAACAAAGAAATTACTACACATCATGATCCATGGTACTCATAATAAATCATGTATCAATCTCATCTCTAAGTAGAGATCCCATAGACTAAACTAGAAAGTTTTATTGAACAACATAACAACATCCTTGCAAATGCAGTCATAGCACCACCATGACCGGTAGTAGCCTCTGACTCACAACAAATATACATCCAACACTTAACATGAGATCAACATACATTCCACAATCAAATTAGATTCTGAAACTTGCACAAATTACAAAACCACATGAACACACACAGAGTGAGGCATGAACCATCTCACACACAAACACAAGTGCTAGAAGGAAGAACAGTGCAAGGTAAGATCCTCTTGCACACATCTCAAGGACATTATCAACCATTTTCAAAATGAGATAACCAGGAATTCAACTTACAAGATGCTCCCCCGAAACCTCTGGAATACCTTAACTAACTTAAACTATGACTTCCACTTTAACATTCACCACAATCATTCCAATTTCCAAATATCAACACAGTAAAACAAATGATCACTCACACAATACAACTATCAAATGCATCATTTCCATACTTCATTTTACTCATAACTTAGCTACTAAATGCACTCAGTTAGAAACTAACCACTATCACATGCAATCTAAATAACTATTCATATAGAAGATTCACAAACAACATTTAAAAAGATAATCAATTTCATTTATTAAACAAATCCTTCAATTAGTTAAATATGAGTAAATCAATTCCTTCCTACTTAGAATCCCAATTCACTTAACTACTAATTCAATTCTTCTTATAGGCTAAAATATTCTTTTACAACATCCATAATAACAAGATGCAGTTTACAATACTTTATATCTACTTATAAGGGGACATATACATACTTACACACATTTATATAAACATACTTCGATATATATATATATAGTAAAATGATGTTTACATTGTAATACAATATATCAATTCCCTAAACCAATAATTTCTTTAAACAAAATCCACAATAATCTAAACATATGTTCACAAAAGAATCATTCTTCTTATCATTTATCTCATTCTACAAAAATAAAAAAATATACTTTCATAACATTTAAATATATTTATAACCACGATTATCAAAATATAGATTTTAAACATATATATATATATATATATATATATATTCTACAAAAATAAAAAAATATACTTTCATAACATTTAAATATATTTATAACCACGATTATCAAAATATAGATTTTAAACACATATATATATATATATATATATATATATATATATATATATATATATATATATATATATATATTCCACTAATACTGATTTGTTGTCATAGAAATATAACATCACAAATTATACAGAGCAGCGATACAATTATCTACAGTTATCAACAAGTATACACACCTAAATACATAAATACATATATGTATATATATACATTTATATGCTCAATAAAAATCAAATTCTACACCAACAGATCTAATCGCACCTTATAAGGACAAACAACGAGCTTACTATGGGGTATCGCCTATACTTATGATAACCATGAGACAATGCAATGCCATCTAAGAATCGCTTGCTTGGCGTCCATTAAAATTTGCGATGGCATAGGAATCATTTGTTAGAAGAATTTACACGCCAAACAACCAACAATGCATAATCATACATATTTATCTGTTGTGAATTGCAAAGAATCCAAGGTATTGTGAGCTAAGATTTAACACTGTTAAAATGTGTTCCAATCGGCTAAGGAGAAAATAGAGCTTGTTGTCCAATATTGTTTGCAAAGCATGCACATAATAAGCCATCGAACTCTATAGAAGACACGAAGCATCAACACCAAAACGCACACTAAGACATTAAAAGGGAAAGCAGTGATTATCATCATAGAGATTAAATCGAAATCAAGATGTGGACTCGATATAAAAACATAGATTTACTGTTGTATGCAAGAATAACTGACACAGCTATAGACTCTTCAAAATAAATACAATTAGCAGGCGTAATTGGAACGCCAAGCATGAAACTCCATTTCAGTCAAATTTAATCAACGAAATATGCAAGAAGCTCTCATAATCTTTACATTACTGATGCACTCTGGACCATCCTACAAGGCGAGCTTGCTTGATCTGTGGCACCAAGAATCAAAGGCATAAAAGAAGATTTGGCAGGGTGAATGAAAATAGTAGGGTAATTACAGATTTAAGACCTTTATTTAATACTTCGAACAAGGAGACAATAAAATCATTTATTTTCCGCCATAGGGAGGGGATAGCAAATACGTTTGATTTGCTTAACATAGCACTCGTACAACTAATAACGAAGAAAAGAAGCTTGAGGGCTCGCAAAAAGGGACGCAATGATTGACAGATAAACACACAACGATTTATTTAAGCCTTCAGGAAAGCAATTAATCAATGATTTACATAATACACACAAAGCAATTTACAGGGAGAGTCCAAAACCTTCCAGAAATTTCAGTTACTTATTATTTCAATTTCAAGAATAAGCAGAAGTAAGAAACAAAGAGCAATGAAACCTGGTTTGAGTGAGTAGCATAGCTGAGAGTTGATGCCAAGATCAAGCTCCGCAATTTGCAGCTTCAGCTTCTTCAAAGATTCAACAAACACTGCAGAAACCCAATTTCAAAACCTCCCCCAAAACCAGAGAAGGGCTTCCAAGAACAAGAAAAACTATCCCCAAAAGCAAGATTAGTTTTTTTTGTAGATATGGTTGAAAAGCCCCCCTTTCTTTAGCACATTAATCAATTTATTAACCACTTCACCATATCCGCATGCAACTCCTTTAAATTAATTTATTTAATTTCCCCACAATTGCTTACTACCACTCTCCAACATGTTATTAATAAAAATATCTTTATTTAATTACACACAATAAATCCATTTTAAATATTTAATTTATTATTTATTTTAACTTACCCTTTTAATTCTATTTTGCTTATCCTTCTAATTCTATTTGCTCCACAATTTAATTAATATATTTATTTTTATATCTCTTTATTAAATCATAACTTAAATTTATTTAAACCAAATAAAATATTAATAATATTTTATTTTATCAATACCATAATTATATAAAAGCTTTTTATTTTAATTATCACAATGTCTTTTAATTTCAATAACTTTATTTTAATGCAATAATTAATCAAAGCACTAATCGACCAACTTAAAATCAAATGGACGAAATACCAAGCAATACTTGTCCTCACAACAAAGATAGAAAACAAGACCACGACAAAATAGATGAACCAAATCACAAACGAACAACACTACCAGGGTGACAACGGATACTCATCCTCGTCAAGGATGATGGATCAACAAGGGACCATATGCTATCTCCATCAACGATTTCCATTGGGTTTAAGGCACGCTCAAACCTGGCAATTGAGGTGGAGTCAATGCCTAGTACCTACAACCTGCGACAAACCAAAATAGTCGAACATGTTCATAGTCATATAGGCAAACAAACCGTGAGAGGAAAGTCGCAGCGTCACAGGGCACTCAGAAGCGAGTGATGCGACATTGTTCCCTTTCACCAAAATAAATCAATGCACAATAATTAGATGCTAACAACAAGGTAAAAGCAATCATCAGATATTCACATGATGCACATAACAAGATTAATCTACATAATCCATTAAATCCATATACTAGACATAGCATAAGCATAAAACATCAGTGAAAAAAGTATCATCAACTATCATCATAACAATGTATCCATAATCGAGCAATGTATCATAATATCCAAATACAAACAAGTAACTGTCAGTAACAAAAAGCAAACTAAGGGGCACCGCAAAAGGGAATCTTCAATTAAATGAGCAATGGACCAAGACGACAGGCTTAGCTTCAGGAGACAATTTATGATATTGAGGGAGCCCCTTCTAACCAAAGCCTAGTCACCCCAACTTCTTTAGCAAGTAAAAGGCCATGATAGGTGGTTGTTGCCTCTACATAGTGGAGGTGAGACACACATGTTGACTAGTACTAAATATAGAATAAGATTTGTAGAGAATTATAAAATAACTATTCAGTGCTCAAAATTATCTAAATTACCCCTTTTAGATTAAAGGGGATTGTTAGATGTTGATATTGGCATAGTGTGATGGTTTAAAGATGGTGTTATTGTTCTTGTCAGCAATATTCAAACCCCATTTGGGTGTTGTTGTTGAGTGTTTATGTTGGGGATGAGGTCCCCCGTCTGTGATTTCACCAGTTTGTAGCTTTGGATTAAAAGCATTTACCCCTCTTTTAAAAAAAGGGAGGTTCACTAGATTTTATTTTTATTGGTGATCCAAAACCATGGTTATATTTTTGATCTAGTATATAATAATGTTAGTTATATATATGTTTTAAATTATTATATTAGTATTTAAATGTTATGTAACTTGTTTTTTTCATAATGTTTAGTTTCAATTATTTTGGTATGTGCTTCAAGTGGTTCGCTAGTTTCTCTTGGAAAGAAATAGTTTTGTAGTCCCATATTTTATAATGTAAATCTATCCTTATACATGCAATAATAATTTTCTTTTTATTAAATTTTGATTTAGAAGCATTGACACCATCTTATTCTCCAACTTAATTTCTACACACTGAAAGGTATTCTTGTCTAAAAGTTGAAGAGAAAAATTTAGTCTAGTGTTCAAATTCTCGCACTTGTAATCTAGTTGAAACCTACCTTTCATTAGATTGAAAAGTTTGTAAACATTCAACAAGATAAAATTGTACCTTAAGGCAATTGATAGTTTCAAAATAAGCCCTTGCTTGATTTTTTTATATTTCTAGTTCTTTAAAAACTAATTGACTCCTAGAACCCTAGAAGTGGATCTTTTTGCTAATGTTTTATCTTTTTCTAGATATTTTAAAACCACTTTACTCATTTGGATCATTTTTCTTGATGATAGGTGTTAAGGGTTCCTATGACCAAGTTGACAATGAGCTCCTATGAGATTGCCCCTCCTAACTAGTAGCTAATGCTTGATAGTGTCCATAGTGAAAATTATCTTAGCACAAGAGAAATTATCCTCATCTTATTATTCACTTTCTTCTTCTTCCCTTTGTCAATTATATAAAAATTTAGTTGATCAATAGGCTAAATATGATTCCTTTATATGTTTATTTTTTCCTTTCATAAGTTTTATATAAGATGATTAACTTTTCTCTATCTAACCTTTACATTGTAAGCCTCTAGATAGACTCAAATAATCACGTGGTCCATGAAGTGCAATAATATCATGTTTTATGTTATATTTCGTCAATTGTATCCACATCAAATTTATCAACACAAAAATAATATTACCTTGTTGAAGAAATCAATTCTAACGAGAGTAATGGGATTCTACAAGAACATAAGATGCTTGTAACTAAACATGTGATGTTTCTTCATGGAGATTTACTAATAAATTTTATTGTGAACATCCTTTTTGTGTAGAAAGAGGGTATAATAATTTGAGTCATTTTATACTCATATATTCTAATGTAAAAAATTTCTTCGTGGAGATATGGATATTAGAGTTATTAGTCAATATAAATTATCTTGGTAGAAGTGGGAATCTACATTTCCTTTGGTTTAGGGCGTATACTACTAAATTATATTAAGCCTAATACCTCTAATCTATAACATAGATTAACATAAATAAATAGAAAAAATATTTTATTAACAAAAGAAATGGAAATAATTATACATTTTTTGACTCCATTATAAAATACTTCACCTTAATATTTTTAGAATCACACAAAAAGAGCAAGAGAATAGCATCAATGTGCAAATATCCATTGAGATGATTGAATGAGTGAGTGACTTTTAATGTCCACGAGGCTAAAAATAGCCTATGGGACAATCAACCTTTCTATTTTAGTATTTTACATTTCAATATTTTTCCCATTCAAAGAGATTATGAGCATCCCCAATCTTATCATTAGTCTCCTCACTAAATAAATGGTACCAAGAAATATATGTCATGATATTAGTATGCTTTTCCCTGATGTCCTTGAAGGCATCACACTCCACAATAAAGTGTTATTTAATTCCACTACCTCGTTATTGTAAAAAATACACACCCTTTCTTCCCATGCTTCTTTAGGTCTTTTCCAATGCCCATCATAGATGATGAGAGTTAGTTCTTAATTGAGCAATAATAATCTTAGCTCTCCATGGGATGTTAGTCGCTATGTATAATTTTTGGTGATAATCACATGTGAGGTTGAACACCTCAATATAATAACTCTTCTTTCTCCCTGGCAATTTACCCCATATTTGCTTGTGGAAATTATCAAAAATAAAAGTTTTGAACTCTTTATTATTTGTGGTGTAGGAATTCAAGTATATATTCCAATTTCTCATACATTTTCTATTTTGTTTCATCCATAGACCTTCTTTCTTTTGCTAATGGTTTCATTGAAAACAACCCCAGTGTTGGAAGAATAAGGAGTTTGTCACTGATGCATTTGTTGACAACATGAGCATGTGGGATGGGCACAAGTGAGACAATCATGCATTGCAGTATTTTCATTGATGTCAACATTGCATTTCGATATGAAGATCATTGTGTAGATCAGTTTAGATGGCTTGAGTATGTTTGAGGATGACAGTGAAAGATAATTTTGCAAGAAGGTTTGATTCGGTGAAGGCAATAATTGTGGAAATTGACTAAATGACAATTTAGGTGTTTATGTATATAGGAGATCTAGTATTAGGATCTGCATTGGTCCGTTGATGAAGATATTTCTCTATGCTTCTAACATAATTTTTTTGGTTGATAGAGGAACCTAATTCTAGAGTTTTATCTCATTTTGGTTTCTTGTTTTGAAGTTATGAGTAACAGATGTTCGGCTTGGCAGTGTTAGGTGGTTTCTAGTTCAGTGCATGTGTTTTGGTGAATTTGTATTTCTCCACAGATTGGAATATTTGTTTGTGGCTTTATAGGGATGTTGATAGGTGTCATTAGTGCATATATTCCAGTTGGCATAGATTTTAGAGGTTCAAGTGTCTGAGTGTGGGTGTATAGTTGGAAAATTTTGATATTAGGTCATTATCGGTGCTGACCTAATGAGCTTTATGTTTTGGAGAGTTTACTTATGTGTTGATCCATTATGTGGGTGCTATTTTAGGTCCATGCCGACCTATTTAAAATGGTTATAGGTTTGAATCTTGGTGCTAAGTGTGTGTGTATGGATCTTTAGCCAACAAGTTACACTTTGCTTATTATATCTAATCAGGTTGACCTAATTGATGTTGTACATGAAGCAAATATATATATGAAGGATATTTTTGGGTATTTTGTGTGTGGTGACATGAGATAAGTTTTAGTGGATGTGAATTGTGTGAATATAGAGAAAATGTAGAGTAGAGCAGAGTATTAAGTTAGATCAATATGAAGTGTGTAAAGTTTGTATTATGAGCTTCATTGGAATCAAGTATTTCATGCATATGTTAGATGCAATTGTAACAGTTCAAAACTGTTGTGTGCCATAATATCTTCTATATTTATTTTCTCAATGGGCAGTGAGTCCACTTGGATAGTGAGTCCACCTACAATGAGAACTTATGAAATATACAACCAGTTATAATATTTTGTGAGATTATCCTCACTGTGGATTTTCCCATTTTGGGTTTTCCACATAAAAATATGGTGTTCATGTGTTATGTGATGTTGTTGGTTGTTTTCATGCTTTCATTCATTACTGCAAATTGAATATGTTGAGTATTGGATTTTTAAATGATTAAGTGGTTTAAAAGAATATTGATTCATCCCCCTCTCAATATTCTGGGTGTTCAACAATTGGTAACAGAGCTTGGTTCCTTGGAAGGAGCTTAACCACTTTGGGGAAGATCTTGGAGGTTGAACACATGGCTGCTAGAAGACTGCCTATTCCTCTAGA
Source organism: Sequoia sempervirens (assembly GCA_007258455.2). Taxonomy (NCBI): domain Eukaryota; kingdom Viridiplantae; phylum Streptophyta; class Pinopsida; order Cupressales; family Cupressaceae; genus Sequoia; species Sequoia sempervirens. Next base: position 400,860,838 of record VDFB02000015.1, read on the forward strand.
AGAGATTCCTGCTATTGGACCTACAAAAGAAGATTGCATAATTGAAATAAATGGAGAAATCAAACTTTCTCTTGAATATTTGGAAAGAAATGAAGGTGAAAACAAAAATCTTAAAGAAAATGTCAAAGAAGCAGATGAATGCATTAGAAAATTGAGAGAGAAAATCAAGAAATTCAGAGAAAGGCATAAGGAGTTCAATGAGAAATTGAAGCAAGAAAATGAAACAATTACCAGTTTGAAAGTGCAAGTTGAAGAAAGGAAAAGAGTTGAAGAATGTTTGAATGAAATGGTGAAAAGAAAATCCAAAGAATGCACGAAGCTTGAACAAGAAGTTGTGAATTTGAGATCGGATCTTGAAAAAGCAAGGAGACATGAAGAAAAATTCAAGATGAGTTCTACAAATCTTGATGAAATGATTGAAAATTAGAAAGGCTCCAAAGATAAAGAAGGTTTAGGATTTGAAAAAGGTGAAAGTTCAAAAGCATATTAGACACCAAATGTTGAAAAGAAGACTAAAAACAAGAAGAACAATGGCAAGCAGATCTAGAATCAAAGGAATGAAGCCAGAAGACCACCGGTCAAACAACCAAATGCACAAAGGTACCCATATTTTAATGGTTATGTTATTCTTGCAATGAATTTGGACATAAGGCTATGGAATGTAGAAGAAGAATGAATCAAAATGTTCAATCTTTACTCAATCAATGTTTTGCATGCAAAAGATTTGGTCATAGAGCTAGTGAATGCAAAAGTCAAATAATGAATGGTTATAACTGTTACCCATTTTTCACTCTTAGGTTCAAAAGGGTGGAGTTTATTTGAAACGGAAGAGAATAGGGTGTAGTTGTATTAACCTTCTTCATTACATTCAAATATATAAATGGAAAAATCTGGAAAAAGATTACAATTACAGATCTTTACATTCATGCACATGCATGTAATAGAGAAAGATTTGAAACTTTTCAGAAAAGTAATCTTTATCGAATGAATAGATGTTCATTATCTCATACAAGCCATGAGATTAACTTGCTTATTCAGAACAGAATATGAAAAATACATGCAAGAATAAGTAAGAGGAGAAATGAATATGTATGTAAGGAGGGTAACCAGCCATTGCCTGGAATGACTGATTTTTATGCATTTTTTGCTTTGTTGTTGTCCTGAGCTTAATCCATCTCTTCTAGCTTCTTTCGTTCCTAATCCTGCATATGACATTAGCGATGGTGTTAGAGTGTACTCTAAGCAATGACTGATAACAGAAAGTGCATGCATATTCACCCTATTCATGCATACATTGAACATAAGATGTGCATCTTTTCTAACTTGTTTGTTTCATGTGCAGCAACAGGTGCAATTATTTATCTGATTAAATATGAGTGGAGATAAAAGTGGCTCCCACAAGGGTTGAGCCCAGCTCATAGTTATTTTTTAGAAACATTTCATATGTATTTAACAGATGCAAGAAGGATAAATTGCATAAGAGTCATATAATCAGGAATCATTACTTGATACAGTTTAAATTCATGATCAGATATAAAGTACAAGACAATTACATGGATGTAGTGATACACAATGCCATGAAGAAATTTAGTTTCAGAGAAACATTTAGAAGAAAGGAGGCAGCATGTTGTCCTTTAAAACAAATGTCAAGAATCACATGGTAATATTATGACAAAGAGAAGCAACAAAGCTTCAGTGACATAAATCATGGTAATGGTCATTTTCATCATTGCAAGAAAGGACAAGCTAAGTATATTGAATGCATAGGGTAGCACTATGAAAGAAAAGAATTCAAGCACAGGATATATAGTTAACAAAAAGATAAACCATCAGAAAGCAAGACATATTTATGAAAGTACAACTTATAATGGACAGAGTTAAAATATGATATCCTTATGGTAAAGATCATGATGGCATTTGATAAATAGTATTGCCTACGAAGGGGCACATGGTAAAGCATATGGTGAATAAGGTGTACTAATTTATCTTATGTGATAAGGTCTGTTGAACAACCAAGGAGGGTAGTTTGTTTTGTTCACAGAGATAATACCAGATGACAGTGTAAGAGGAGTAAAGGCAGAATAAGCCATCTCTAAAATCACAAGGGGTTAGTCACAGCACTGAAGACTGTCATAGAAATTTTTTATCAAGGGGTTCATAGCAATCTAAGGGAGATCATTTCAAATAAAGTACAAAGGACAATGACAGTGATCTTTAAGTATACAAAATAGAGTATCACATGGGTATCAATATTCATGGGTATCAGTAAAAACTTTGTAAACCCTTGTAGCCATGAGAAATACAGGTTCAAAAAGGTAGTGCTCATGAAGAATATTTAAAAGTGGAGTCTCTGAGCTATGCTCATAATGTACAATGGCATCGAATTTCTTCACAGGGCCGTATTTTCTTGTGTAACAGCTAGCTGAGTTAGCTTTTGTTTTGACTAAACAAGAGGTCTCATTCATTTTTTTAGACCCTCAACCTGTGCTATTCATGGTGACGTCCAAAAAATGGGTAAAATAGACCCCAGTTCCTATAAAATAATGCGCAGCCATAGCTGGGGATGCACAAAAAAACACACAAAAGTAACAGATTCCAGAATGTACCACAACCATGAAATAATAGAGCCTTTTAAACTTCCAGAAATGAAGGAAATGGAGTATATACCCGCGGCTGGGTGGACTAAAATCACTAGCAGAGGTGATTATTCATTGATATCATAAAGAACACAAGATGCCCATGTTTTAAAAGGGAAAATCTACAGTACAGATTTGATAAAAGATCGTCCATAGAGCCAGAAATAACCAAAAACTTAACTCAAAGAAGGAAGCTCTTACCTCATGATTTTCAAGCCCGAAAGACCTTTATTTCATGGTGAAAATGTCTACAGAAAGCTCCTATTGAAACCCTCATCACTGGCGGTGCTTCAAGAATAACAAATGCAAACAAAAATTCCTTTATAAGTCGGTTTTAGCCATTGAAGAAGCTTGTAGAAACCTTTTGTCGGTGGCGTAATGAAGAGATCTTCCAAAAAACTCGATGAATAAATGAAATGAGGTGTTTGATTTTTTTTTGCATCTTTTTATTTTAGGGTTTCACCCTAAAGTAGTCGATGGAAAAACTTAGCATTTTTGCTATGTTTTAAAGGAAATGAAACTCAAATTAATAGCCGAGTTCTTGACACTTTATTTTTGCTTTAATCTCATTTGTAAAATATTTAATTAAGTGGTATAGTTATAAACTACTTACTAAATATTATTTAAAATGCCAAAAATAAATGTGTATCATGCTTTGTAAATACATTAAAGGGGGATTTGGTTGAATTTATGCTTTTACAAGCATCTAGGGGAGTTGGAGGAACTTATCAAACATAAGGCAAACATATAGGGAGCATTTAATTGCTTTTTGAGAAGTTGAGAGACATATGGAGCATTTTTAGGCTTTTTGGCTTAGTTTGAAACAATTTTAGAGACATTCTATGTTGTGGTTAAGTCTAGCATGGCTTTTCAAGCATTATGAGCTCTTTTGGAGATAGATTTTGTTGCTAAATCTTAGGATTTTGATGGCATACGAGTTCATGTAGGTTCTAGAACCTATTTTGGTGGAGCTCATGTACTTAGTATTTGGACTACCCATTTTGTTCCGCAGTTCTTGATATGCAACTCTTGGAGATAGTGACTTTTGGCAGTCCTTTCACAAGTCTTGTGCATGCTATTGTAACTCAGTTTTGGAGATGAAATTTAGTAAAAAACCTTGATTAATATTGATTTGGAAGTTTTTGCCTACTTATTCTTTGCATTTTTGTGTTCAGTCAGCTGATTGATCAAGCTTTTAGTGAGGTAATGTTTATTTCCTTGAAGCTTTGTCTCAGGTTTTAGAACCTTTATGCAAAAAGTATGTTTATGCAGGTTACAAATTGTGTCAAAAGATGTAAATGAATTTTAGATGTGAAATTAACTTCCTTCTAGGAATCTTAGCACTAGGACCTGTTTGTGAAGAACTTTTACAAGAATATATGGAAATAAGTCATGCAAATTTATCTTCAGTCATTACAAGCAAGTGTACGAAATCTGGTTTCAAATCCAAGTAGCGTTTAGGTGCATCACCATTGGGTTTAGTTTTAATTTTAAAGCATTCTCCTTCTCCCTTTTCCTTACAGAATCAGTAGTTTTAGGTGATGACCCAACTAGGAAGCCGACCTTCTCCAGAGGTTGACCTCTGCTTACAAGTAACCCACAGCTTTAGAGGTCTTCCCATGTTACATTGAAATGTTGAACATCAGGTTCAATAGGGTGCAATTTCAGTAGATAACAATTTTGGCACGCTCGATGGGACTATTCGAATCAGAACAATTTAAAGAGTACACATTACTATTGGTTTTTGATACACAGCCAGTAAGTTTCAAGCCTTTCAGATGGATAACATTAGCATATCATGGCGGCTTTGAGTTTGGGAAGTAGTAGAAAAGCCAGTGCATTAATAAGAAATTCAACATACTGAGAGATTTGGTGTCTATCTCAGTATCATTCAGCCTTTGGAGGCAGTTCGAACAACACCTAGCGACTCTGAGCTCAAATCTTCTGATTTCACAGGCAAAAGTGTTGGTATGTCTCAAAAGAATTTGTTAGTTCCGAGTTTCCAGCTCTTTGAATGAAAAGATGTCCAATATTCATGAAAATGCTTACTATTACCCTCCATATCATGAGAATTTTGCTCCTACACCTTATCAGTCACATTCAACCAACCACAGTGTTGGTTTCAACCCAATTTCCCTTGCAGCAACAACTAATCAGTATTTTCATCATGTTTCCCACCCTCCCACTCTGGTTTAACCTTTGTTTCAACCAATATTTGATCAAAATCAACCCCAAGAGGAGGTTTCTGATGTTAACCAGTATGATTATTTATATAATCAGCCTCAAAAACATCCATACTAGAACATATTAGACCTACTCCAACAGGTTGACTGTATCTTGTGGGATTTGAATCAAAATTTTCACAATATGAAGATTAATGATATTAGTAAGATGCTTGCATGCCTATCTAAAATGCTGGTAGATATCAACAAGCAGAAAAAAACCATTATGCAGCAGCAAGAAATGGCTGAACAAGTCTACTTTTATGATCAAGAGAGAGTGGCAAAAATAATCCAGTTCGAGGAAGGCCTTGAACAGGAAATAGTTGCTAAGGAAGGACAAATGAAGTTCTTGTCTGCTCAGGTGCAAAATACTCAAGCTTACTCAGATTATCAGCACCAACTAATGGAGGAGGTTCGAAAGAGGCAACTTGAAGGGATTTTCAAAAAACAGAGAGTTGTTGCAGAAGAAGAGCAACCCACTGCTGTACACACCTCATTCACCATAGAAGAGGCTAGAACTCCAAACCTGTTGCAAATGGCATTGGAGGAGTATCAAATAACACAAACAAAAGCTCTCCAAGATGGTGAAACTATTTCAGAACAGTAGGAAAACATTGGAGAGTTGCTGATTGATGATAATCAGCAAGACAATGAGGCCTTAATTCAGAAGGAAAAGCGTGAATTTAAACTTGATATTATCCTCCAAGGTGAGAGCTTTGATGTTTTCGAGCATGTTGTGGATGAGAAAGCTAATTTTGAATTTTTTGAAGAGATATGCACAGATATTATTGAACAATTTTGTTCAACATTGGATGGCAAAGAATCAGAAGAAGTTGATAGTCATGGTGATCTAGAGCAGCAGCTTGTAGAGGTGCTGAAACGACAAGAAGAGCCTCATAAACCTGTTTTACAATATCATAACTAGTTGGAAGAGCTTCCATTCTGCTGTGCAAAGGAGTTTGAAACTGCTAAATCACTTGAGCTTTTTCCTTCTTTCGTTGAAGAAGAAAATAATGATTTGGAATGTCTTTCTTCCAGTAATGATGAGAATTATAAGCAGCTTCCATTCTGGTGTATAAAGGAGCCAGAAGTTGATGTATTGATTGAAAGTGTGTTAGAGGAAGTTATCTCATTTTTCTCCATTGAAGGAATGAATATTTATTCAGGAAAGCATGAGCATACTGAGGAGGTTTCTATTTTTTCACCAAGTCAGCCATAGGGATTAGACTTTTCTTGTCAGCGAGATAATAAAATGGCAGTTCATGAGCAAGAGATCAGCAAGGGAAGTTCAAGCTTTGCCCTTACCAGAAGTTTTCCAATCAGGTACTTAGCCCAGATGGAGTCTAATGAGGCACCCATACATGAAGGTGCAGCGAAAGAAGATATCCAAGATGCACTGACAGACAAACAAGAGTATGTCCAGTTTACTTATCCTCCTTTGGTTGACAATACATATGAATTGTTTAGTGAGGTAAGTGAACTCATTCACCTCTTTCAAAAAGCAGTGCATCATCTTGTTAAACATTTTTTTGTGTATCATTTTTATTCAGTTGTCCTTAAGCATGCCAGACATTATATTTTGAGAAGAAAGGGCAGCTATTTTAGTCATCCTGTAAATGGTTTTGTTTGACCAGTTTCTTACTGGTTAGTGTAGGGTAGGTTTAGTTGCAATATTTCAATTCCCTAAGTGTTGTCCCAACACAGTTAGATAGTTTCCCTTTATTAGATTCCCTGTTTTCAATAAGTTTTCCAAGTGACCTATTATGTTTCAATGAGTCACAAATGAGTTACAGCCATGTACAAAGCTGATGTTTTAAGTTTGCCTCTGAGTTTGCTAGGTGACTCCATGCCCAATGGACAAGTCTAGGATACTGGTTTACATGTTTAGCAGGCAAACATCCAGCTGAGGTCGCCAGAAATGTTACCCATTTTTCACTCTTAGGTTCAAAAGGGTGGAGTTTATTTTAAACAGAAGAGAATAGGGTGCAGTTTTATTAACCTTCTTCATTACATTCAAATATATAAATGGAAAAATCTGGAAAAAGATTACAATTACAGATCTTTACATTCATGCACATGCATGTAATAGAGAAAGATTTGAAACTTTTCAGAAAAGTAATCTTTATCGAATGAATAGATGTTCATTATCTCATACAAGCCATGAGATTAACTTGCTTATTCAAAACAGAATATGAACAATACATGCAACAATAAGTAAGAGGAGAAATGAATATGTATATAAGGAGGGTAACCAACCATTGCCTGGAATGACTGATTTTTATGCATTTTTTGCCTTGCTGCTGTCTCGAGCTTCATCCATCTCTTCTAGCTTCTTCCATTCCTAATCATGCATATGACATTAGCGATGGTGTTAGAGTGTACTCTAAGCAATGACTAATAACGAATAGTGCATGCATATTCACCCTATTCATGCATACATTGAACATAAGAAGTGCATATTTTCTAACTTGTTTCTTTCATGTGCACCAATAGGTGCAATTATTTATCTGATTAAATATGAGTGAAGATAAATGTGGTTCCCATAAGGGTTGCGCCCAGCTCATAGTTATTTTTTAGAAACATTTCATGTGTATTTAACAGATGCAAGAAGGATAAATTGCATAAGATTCATATAATCAGGAATCATTACTTGATACAGTTTAAATTCATGATCAGATATAAAGTACAAGACAACCACATGGATGTAGTGATACACAATGCCATGAAGACATTCAGTTTCAAAGAAACATTTAGAAGAAAGGAGGCAGCATGTTGTCCTTTAAAACAAATGTCAAGAATCACATGGTAATATTATGACAAAGAGAAGCAACAAAGCTTCAGTGACAAATCGTGGTAATGGTCATTTTCATCATTGCAAGAAAGGACAAGCTAAGTATATTGAATGCACAGGGTAGCACTATGAAAGAAAAGAATTCAGGCACATGATAAATAGTTAATAGAAAGATAAATCATCAGAAAGCAAGACATATTTATGAAAGCACAACTTATAATGGACAAAGTTAAAATATGATATCCTTATGGTAAAGATCATGATGGCATTTGATAAATAGTATTGCCTACGAAGGGGCACATGGTAAAGCATATGGTGAATAAGGTGTACTAATTTATCTTATGTGATAAGGTCTGTTGAACAACCAAGGAGGGTAGTTTGTTTTGTTCACAGAGATAATACCAGATGACAGTGTAAGAGGAGTAAAGGCAGAATAAGCCATCTCTGAAATCACAAGGGGTTAGTCACAGCACTGAAGACTGTCATAGCAGTTTTTTATCAAGGGGTTCATAGCAATCTAAGGGAGATCATTTCAAATAAAGTACAAAGGACAATGACAGTGATCTTTAAGTATACAAAATAGAGTATCACATGGGTATCAATATTCATGGGTATTAGTAAAAACTTTGTAAACCCTCGTAGCCATGAGAAATACAGGTTCAAAAAGGTAGTGCTAATGAAGAATATTTAAAAGTGGAGTCTCTGAGCTATGCTCATATTGTACAATGGCATCAAATTTCTTCACAGGGCCGTATTTTCTTGTGTAACAGCTAGTTGAGTTAGCTTTTGTTTTGACTGAACAAGAGGTCTCATTCATTTTTTCAGACCCTCAACCTGTGCTAGTCATGGTGATGTCCAACAAATGGGTAAAATACACCCTAGTTCCTATAAAATAATGCGCAGCCATAGCTGAGGATGCACAGAAAAACACACAAAAGTAACAAATTCTAGAATGTACCACAACCATGAAATAATAGAGCCTTTTAAACTTCCAGAAATGAAGGAAATTGAGTATATACCTGCGACCGGGTGGAGTAAAATCCAGCAGAGGTGATTATTCATTGATATCATAAAGAACACAAGATGCCCATGTTTTAAAAGGGAAAATCTACAATATAGATTTGATAAAAGGTCGTCCATAGAGCCAAAAATAACTAGAAACTTAACTCAGAGAAGGAAGCTCTTACCCCATGATTTTCAAGCCCAAAAGACCTTTATTTCATGGTGAAAATGTCTACAAAAAGCTCTTGTCGAAACCCTCATCACTGGCGGTGCTTCAAGAATAACAAATGCAAACAAAAATGCCTTTGTAAGTCGGTTTTAGCCATTGAAGAAGCTTGTAGAAACCTTCTGTCGGCGGCGTAATGAAGAGATCTTCCAGAAAACTCGATGAATAAATGAAATGAGGTGTTAGACTTTTTTTGCATCTTTTTATTTTAGGGTTTCACCCTAAAGTAGTCGATGGAAAAACTTAGCATTTTTGCTATGTTTTAAAGGAAAATGAAACTCAAATTAATAGCCGAGTTCTTGACACTTTATTTTTGCTTTAATCTCATTTGTAAAATATTTAATTAAGTGGTATAGTTATAAACTACTTAAATATTATTTAAAATGCCAAAAATAAATGTGTATCATGCTTTGTAAATACATTAAAGGGGGATTTGGTTGAATTTATGCTTTTAAAAGCATCTAGGGGAGTTGGAGGAACTTATCAAACATAAGGCAAACATATAGGAAGCATTTAATTTCTTTTTGAGAAGTTGAGAGACATATGGAGCATTTTTAGGCTTTTTGGCTTAGTTTGAAACAATTTTAGAGACATTCTATGTTGTGGTTAAGTCTAGCATGGCTTTTCAAGCATTATGAGCTCTTTTGGAGATAGATTTTGTTGCTAAATCTTAGGATTTTGATGGCATACGAGTTCATGTAGGTTCTAGAACCTATTTTGGTGGAGCTCATGTACTTAGTCTTTGGACTACCCATTTTGTTACACAGTTCTTGATATGCAGCTCTTGGAGATAGTGATTTTTGGCAATCCTTTCACAAGTCTTGTGCATGCTATTGTAACTTAGTTTTGGAGATGAAATTTAGTAAAAAACCTTGATTATTATTGATTTGGATGCTTTTTCCTACTTATTCTTTGCATTTTTGTGTTCAGTCAGCTGATTGATCAAGCTTTTAGTGAGGTAATGTTTATTTCCTTGAAGCTTTGTCTCAGGTTTTAGAACCTTTATGCAGAAAGTATGTTTATGCAGGTAACAAATTGTGTCAAAAGATGTAATAAATTTTAGATGTGAAATTAACTTTCCTTCTAGGAATCTTAGCACTAGGACCTATTTGTGAAGCACTTTTGCAAGAATATATGGAAATAAGTCATGCAAATTTATCTTCAATCATTACAAGCAAGTGTACGAAATCTGGTTTCAAATCCAAGTAGCGTTTAGGTGCATCACCATAGGGTTTAGTTTTAATTTTAAAGCATTCTCCTTCTCCCTTTTCCTTACAGAATCAATAGTTTTAGGTGATGACCCAACTAGGAAGCCAACCTTCTCCGAAGGTTGACCTCTGCTTACAAGTAACCCACAGCTTTAGAGGTCTTCCCATGTTACATTGAAATGTTGAACATCAGGTTCAATAGGGTGCAATTTCAGTAGATAACAATAACAATGGTAGAATGGTTCAAACTTTCAATGGCTACTATTATACATATAATGGATTCAGACATAAATCTAACCAATACAAATCTAGAATGAACGGAAATAAGATTGGTCAAAATAATGTCATATGCTATAGCTACAATAGACTTGGACACATTTCTAAGTTTTGCAGAAGCATAAAAATGAAGAAGAACAATCTAGTAAAGAGGAATGATCCAGTACAAAAGGTTGATACAACAGAGACAAAGAAGGAGATGGAAAATAATTAGAAAAATAAGGAAGAGATCGAATTTAAGGATGAGTTTGTACCAGCATTTGATGCAGATGTTTCCTCTAGAAACTATGTTGAGAGCTTGGGCTCAAGGGAGCTTTAATAAAAATATTTCTTCCCCCACCAAAGAAATTTTGTTGATACTTCAACACAAGGATGTGTGGTATAGATCAATGAATTTTAACTACTAGAGAAGATATTGGTAGAAAATATCTAAATACAAAAGATTGTGGAGCATTTGAAGTTGATTGTGTAGATAGTTAGGGTTTTTACCAGCTTTTCAGTTTGAGTATTCAATGTGAAATTAGTCACGACAAAAGGTTTACAAGTGAATGCACTCAATCAAATTTCATTTACAATCGAGTTTTCAAGAGGAGAAGAGCAGAAAAAGAGTAATGTAGTGTGTTTGAAGTGATCAAGTTGTGGTGTGAGTGAAACCCTAGCAGTAGAGCAAAGTAAAAGGTATTTTATAATTTTTCACTTTCCCTAGTTTTTCTGAAAGATGTTTGGAAAAAAAATGAGATGGAAACTCCTAGGGTTGTTGATGTTTTTGAGAGACCCCAACATAAGCTCAAGAAATATCCCAAAAAATCCATGGAAGTCAATCTAGAAGGTGCTTTCTCGAGGGTTCCTTATGGAGTCTTGCACACAAAGGACATAAGGACATATATTCATAGAAAATTAGAAGAGTATGACCATTCCAAACTAAGAGATGTGTGGGTAAATGAGCTCATTGTTGAGGACTTTGCAATGAAGCCAAAATATCAAAATTTGGTCACAAAGAGACTCGTTGTGTGGCAAGAGTTTCCCAAATTTTTCCATGACAATGCTTGAGTAAGGATTGCTTTGAGCCACATGCATGACAAGTTTGTGTGGAAAGATATGCCAGGGTTGATCACAAAGGAGGTGATTAGAGAATTTATAGGGTTATGTTCAACTAGACCAGTTTTGGTACTCAAGTTAGTAAAGAATGAAGTTGTGATGGAACTTATCGATGCAACATATGACAAGAGGGCATTGATAGTGAAGAATATCAAAAATCATGTTGTGAAGTATGCAACAATGATGATTGGGTATAAGGTTTATTTTTCAAACATAGAGAACTTTGTATCTCCAACCACCATCAATACTACCTATGAAATGGTGGAGAAGGGAGATGATTATGACCTATGTGAGTTATTAAGGTAGAAGCTCATGGAGAACCTACAAAAAAAAAGGATTTCATGTATCGTTTTAAATATGGAACTTTGATTATATGTTTATTATTATATTTCTTGAAAGAAATCCCCGGTACAAAGATTGTGGTGTGGTTGAAAGGAAGACCTATTGCACACCATATCAGAGACTTCTTAAGAGGTATGGGAGATGCTAAGGCACATGAAGATTCCCTTGTGGTATTTTTTGCAGTATTTCAAAAGAGGATGCAAGAGAGGGATAGAATTCCATGGAAGATGGTGCAGAAGTATAAGAATGATATTACATTCTTGGTAACAAAAGATGAATGCATTATACAAGTAGTGGAACTCGAAACTGTATGGATCCCAAAAATGGGATATCAAATCATTGAGGAAGAGATTGTGGGGTCCACAAACTACATGTTGAGAAAACCAAAGGACACCTCTGAAGAGAGGTATGGGACTTATGAAGAGAAATCAATGGAGGTCCATCTGGACCAAAGAAAATCACAAATAAAGATCAAAACAATGGAGAAAATGACTACAACATTTACAAAAGCAATGGGCCTCAGATCAAAACAAGTTGAGGCAACTAAGGCTAAATTTGGAGCTCTGATAAGCTCATCAAGTGTGAGGAGATCTAGTAGACCAGTTACCACTCCCCTGACTACTCAAAATTCCTCTAGGAGTGTGCCTTCATCCAATGGAACAAAGAGGAAGGAGACAAGTACTCGTACAAAAAAAAACCAGTGCTTTGGTGAAGGAAAAGACTTCTCTAGTAAAGCAGCAAAAGAGGCCTGAGAAAGAAAAGGTTGCTTCGACAACACATCAAATTGTCTCAGTGAAGAGGAGAGTTGAAGCCAAGGAAACCGAGGAGAAGTACTTGGGTATGAACTTGGATGATGAAGAAGAAGAATAAGGACCTCAATTGGTCCAAAAAGGAAAGGTGAATCTTCACAAGGTGAAGCTAGTGCAAAGAAAAAAAAACTTGATATTGTGGATATTGATGAAGAGGAGGAAGTAGAAAAGAAAAATAAAGAATTTGTTATCCAAATGATAGAGAAGAAGGAAGAATCAAGCAAGAAGAGGACACCAGAAAGAAGAATAAGAAAAAGAAGAAGTCTTTGGAAAGAACCCATAGTCTAATACAATTCGATGCACTTTTCAATGGTATTGTATAGAATTAAATGTTAGAAGAAATTGTTGCACTATATGCTAAGGTTGAGGAGGTGGAAAAGGCGCCCTAGTTGAAGCCATTATAAAATACATTATAGCTATTGAAGTAGATATGAGGAACATAGAGAAACAAATACCTGTGGAATTATAGAATGTTTTGATTGAGAGAAGACAAGAAGCAATAGAAGAAGAGGCCAAATTGAAGGCCTATATATTGGAGAAGATCAGTGCTCCCCTTTTTGAGGAAAATAAAGCCACATTCGCTACACTATTCAATAAAGAACTTAGAAAAAAACAAAGGGTGAACGCCCTTATGGTCAGAGATCAAAATGATCTCGAGAGGCTCATGAAGGAGAGTATTGAAAAAATAAATAGACCTAGCAAAAATATTGGGAATGACCCCGAAGAACAACGAGTAAATGCATGTGGAGATGCTTGCTCTAGATGAGAATGTTGGAGAAGATGTTCAGCTTGATGATGCTCAACATGAGCATGAGATAAAAGAAGGGAACACACAAGATAGTGTTCTTCCAGATGTGGAAGAGACATCAGAAGAAATGTAGAAGCTAAGAAGGATTGTGGAGGAAATGCAACTACCAGAGAAGATGCTGCAAAGAAGGATATTCTTACTCCTCTGATAATTGATACACATGTTGAGAGCATACAAGACCAACCAGAGATAGTCATCCCTTTGAGTAATATTGAAAAAACTATTGGTGAAGAAGATATAGGGAAAGAAGATGAGCATAAGAAGGAAGATTCCTTTGGTGTTGTCAGAGGAAAGAAAGAAGTGGAGACACCATTTAACACTGGTGAGAAGGAGTTAAAATAAAAGGCCAAAGAGGAGAGAACAAAGACTAATAGTGAATCTTACAAATGCTCTGGAGATTCTTTGAAAAATTTGCTAAGAATGCAACTTAAGTTCTAGCCTGCAATTTCCTCACAATTGCTACATTTTCTCATGCAACAAGGGAATGTGGACTTAGACAAGGTTTCACCACTCCACAAGCTTCAACTGGGAGATGTATTCTATGCATCTACCTGGAAGGAGATAATAGAAACTCATCAAAAGAGTGGAGAGTTGATTGACGAGGTTGTGAAGACACTCCAGGAGGCCATACCTAGTGCAATAATTGATAATTGATTATCTGGTATGGAGAACCTAAAATATTAGATTGATTCTTTCAAAGAGTATGCCTATGAATTAAAGGAAAAACTAGAAAAGGAGCTAAACAAGAAAAGGGTTGAAAAGAGACTAATGGAAATTATGGAGAAGTTTACCCATGCACACAATAAGTTTCAAGATAGTCTCAAAGGTACACAAGCTTGTATGGCTGAGGCCAAAGCCTTATTCTAATTCTATATGAAGTGGCCCAAAGCCACAAAGAACATAAAAGACAAAATGGACTCAAGTCACAAATAGACAAAGCTTTCAGTGCCTATTATCCAACACATGACCTAGATGGAAGCATAAGGTCAGCGGTAGAAGACTATCATTTTGCAGTTTGAGAACATCAAGGATTTGGTGAACTCTAAGTTAACATTTGTTTCCAATGCCCTGGTAAGTGCTGACAAAGCTACAAAGCTTAATCCAATACCCAACACTCTAGAAGAAGGGGAAGAACTATTGATGTAGTTAGAGACACAATATAGAATTCTTGGCATAGCCAAGAAGATCTGGGAAGAAGGAAAAAAGGAGTGGCAAGCCCGTGTTGAGAAGCTGCAATAGTCAACTTCTTTCAGTAGACAATATTTCTTTTTTCTTTATACATTTTAGATTCTTATGTACATATGAAAATGCTATAAGTTAGATATTCAGTTTAATTTTTTGTTGGATAGCACTCCTAGGGGGAGTTAGTTCAGTTTTCAATTTGTATACGTATGTATTTGTTAGGGGGAGATCCGATATGAAAGAAAGACTTTTGTATGCACCCTTCGCCCTTGATGTCAAAGGGGGAGAGTAATTTTGGAGATAAATTTGGCATGTTTCCATGAACAACAAAAGGGGGAGATTTTTTTAAGAATAAGAAGTTTGTCATTGATGAATTTTTTGGAAACATGAACATGTGGTATGAGCACAAGTGAGACAATCATGCATTGCAGTGTTGTCATTGATGTCAACATTGCATTTTGGTATGAATACCATTGTGTAGATCACTTTGGATGGCTTGAGTATGTTTGAATATGATAGTGAAAGACAATTTTACAAGAAGGTTTCATCCGGTGAAGGCAATAATTGTGGAAATTGACTAAGTGACAATTTATGTGTTTCTATATATAGGGGATCCGATATTTTGGTTTGCATTGGTTTGCTGATGAAGATCTTGCTATGTTCTTCTAACATAATGTTTTTGGTTGATGGAGGAACCTAATTCTAGAGTTTCAACTCGTTTTGGTTTATGGTTTTGAATTTATGAGTAACAAAAGTTTGACTTGGCAATATCAGGTGGTTTCCAATTCAATGCATGTGTTTTTGTGAATCTGCATTTCTCTATGGATTGGAATTTTCATTTGTCGTTTTATGGAGATGTTAGCGGGTGTCACTAGCACATATATTCTAATTGGCATAGATTTTGGAGGTTTGTGTGTCCGAGTGTGGGTGTATAGTTGGTGAATTTTGATGGGTGTTGCCACAATAGTGGTGTACACTTTCTGGGAGATCCTGATTTTTGTTGAAATCACATAATTTTTGAAAATATAATTATTTAAGCCTTGAAAAGTTATATTTAAAGGATTCCAATTGAAGATGGTTTGATCAAACCACCTTAGACCAAGCCCCCTTGGATATAACCCCACTAGTTTTAAACCATACCTATAAAGGAGTCTCCTTTACACCTATCAAAATGTTGATAAAAATTCACTTTTGATTTACCTTTTGGGGGATCAAATGAATTCATTTAAAATTTATTTTTTGTAAGTATGTAGTCCTTATTATAATCTTCCAAAAAATTATAATTT
>VDFB02000015.1:400876823-400924332 GCA_007258455.2 Sequoia sempervirens
ACAAGTTACCGTTATTGTAGGATATGGAGATTAGTAAAATTTATCATGTCTCTATGCTTATACTCTTCTCATTATCATTATAGTTATGTTCAACAACACCTACAACCTTTCTCATTCCATATTTCATCATCATTTCTCTAGCTAGTGTTGTTTCTCCTTTAATATCTAAGGAATCTCTTGACATCACATCACTTTCTCCAAAAAAATATGATTTCTACAATTCTTCTACCCATATAGACATCTAGATGCATTAGCACTTTCTTATGATTGTTTTTTGATGTAGTCTACTTTAGGAAACTATGAAACCATTCCAAGAAATATTCCTCTTGGCACAACTGTAGTTTTTATGTATAGGGAGTGAACCATCCACGTGTGTTTCCACAAATGCATGCACACTACTTTATGATATGTTATTAATCACATTGATTCATCTAAATTTTTTAGATTCTTACATTCAGTACTCATCATTATATTATATTTTACATACTCAAGATGTATTTTGGTCATAGATTTAACACTATCCATTCTAGCTTTAAGAACAACAACATTCACTAAATTTTAAATATCAACAATAGAAAAACTTGGAGTTTCTTGAGAAATTTAATCCTTAAATCTATGCGACCATTTCATCTACCTTCAATTTTTTGACATGTGGGATTTCATGATCTACTTGCAACCGTTAAATTTAGGAAATTAGGTACAATAATATGATGATGAAATCAACCATGTAGAACTAATGCTTTGCCTAAGATTCTAGGAAATTTGTAGTAAAAAACTATTATTCTTTCATTTTGTGTGAATCTGTCAAGCTCCACCAAAAAATGATTTATCATTTTTGTATAGTTTTTATGTTTATGATTGCAACTCCCCCTAACATTAATAAAATTTCCTAGTTGAAAATTAAAATATGATCATTTTCATAATTTACATCTAGAATATATCAACACAATTGTCCTCTTTGATCTCCATAATAAGAAAAGAAATAAAAAAATATTTCCAACATGATTATTAATGAAGTTCTTGAGTTCTAAAACAAGAAAATAAATATTTTTCCATTAAACATCATTATGTCCTAAAATCCATCACATTACCACAAAGATTTTCCTTAATAGTCAACATAAAAGAACATATGCAAAAGCACTTAATAACTTCTTTTAACTCACATAAAGACAACATAAATTGAGATAATTTCAAGCAATGTTAAACCTTAATCAAGAACTAAAATAAGAATTTCTGGATCATTTCACTAAATTTTAGTCCAAATTTCAAGTCATCTAACTTAAAAATGTTGCATCAATCAATAAAATTTGAATGTCACATTAGGAATTTTAGTGTGGTGTTAATTTCATGAAAATGAATTTCAAAATATAATTTAGATAGGGTGATAATATTACTTTAGCATTATTTCCACTACATCATGGTCAATACTCAAGCAATTACCTATTGGCTAAGATTTTCAATAGGAAAAAACACATTTCTTTCTCAATTATTTCATAATAACATAAATATTATAAATCGCAATGTGTCATTACACTTCTAGGGAAGGGGTTAGTGTATAACTATATTCTTTTCAAAATATCTAAATAAAGTGTGTAGGTATAATGGGGCCACTCATCCATATTTTGAGCATTCTTCAAAAGTTGAGATCATAACTTATGCACTACTTCTTTTTTTTTTGACATGAGCTACTAGAAATTTCTAAACACATCCCCCAAATGAAATGATAATTACAACAATAAATACACCAATAAAATATATCAAGATCCTACTAGTTGTGTAACACCTTTACAAAGTCACAAGTAAAATTGATACAAGAATAATTTAGATGTAAGAATGTTAAGGATCAAATTCTCAAATTTTACCAAACATAGATTTAAAAATTCATTATAGCATGATCAACATTAAAAAAATATATTGGTCAAGAATATGAATGATAGAACTATATTATTCATTTAAATTATTACAATGGGTTGAGTGCATATCTATTGATTTGATAGATATTGGCTCTTCTTTTTGTGAATGTATATAAGATCCTTAATCTCTATAGGCTTCTCATATATATGTAGAGAATATTTTGCTATACATGTTTATATATATGCCCAAGATTTTGACCACCTTCAAATGATAATTTTTACAACTCAAACTTAGCTATGTCTTTCCTTATATAACTTTCATAATTCATTCCTATACATGTTTATATATATGCCCAAGATTTTGACCACCTTCAAATGAGAATTTTTACAACTCAAACTTAGCTATGTCTTTCCTTATATAACTTTCATAATTCATTCCTGTAAGACCAATAGTTGGATGATTTATGAAGCTTTAGGAAGATCAATTTATACATCATGAAATCTCACTTAAGAGACAAAAAAAATTAGTGTTAAAATAAGTTAAAGTCTCGTTTATATTTCTATGTGGATATTACCTTCTTCTACAAGGAATTTGTCTTAAAAATATAAAATTTAAATGATTATTTCTAATGATAAAATATGTATGTCCACGCTAATTCTCATTTAGTTTTATGTCTATTTTAAGAAACTGGTTTCCTATACTTATTGTTAGTAACTAAAAAAGTTGACATCTAGATTTTTTTAATGTAAGTTACATTATGGATCCATAACCCATAGATTCCAAAATCATTTTCACATCTTAAACTTTAAAACATATGATTTTGTTTGATTGAGTTAGTGTGTGTGAACAAATATTTTTCTAAGATGTAAAACCAAATAGATTCTTTTAGAATCAAACATGGGGATATGCCAAATTTTATAGGGGGAGAGACAATCTCTATTTTTTTTATTTGTGATATGAAAATTCAACAATAAATAGATATTAGTATAAACTTATTATATATGAATTGAAGGATTTTTTTCTTTTCTTTTTTTTGGAACAAATATTCATCTTTGAATCAAAATTGAAATTCAATTTCTCAATTACTTAAAATAAGGATTTAGATTAGACCTAGAATTTCTTTATGAAGTGGTCGGTAATAGTCTATTGTTGTTTTATGTTTCTTTAAGACGGTTTATGCGATTCTTTCTACTATCTTTATTTTATTATACTTTTTATTGGACTCGATCAACCTAATAATCTTGTACATGTGCTTTATGAAGTATTGTATAAGATTAAGACCCTTGTAATATTATATTATATTATAGATCATTTGTGTCTATGACCAAGTGAATTATGTTGGAGTTATCATTATGAAGAATTTAGGTATTAAAAACACAGTATTGATAGCATTGAATTTATTTGCATTTAAATCATTCTTGGATTTAAACTTATCTCAAATCCTAGCTTGAGTGGTTGTGAATATGAACTTTGCTTAGGGGCAATTGTGTTCTTTCTACCATTCTAAATAGAATATTATCAACCAACAAAGGTAAATATGGTATGCAGTTTAAGTTGATTCTCTAATAGAAGTCTATTTGAAGGAAAAAATTAAGTTTTTAAAATAACTCTATTAATTATTAATATGAAATGTTTGTGTGTGACTTTTCTTATAATTATTTTAGTCAACTCTAGAAAAGAGAAAAAACTGTTATAAAAACTAAATAGCTTTATAACTAGTCATACATTTTTTTTAGACTGCAGGAATCAAGTAGCCCCCCTATAAACTGTAGTGTATCTGGTAAATTTTTTTCACGAGACCAATGACACTGGCACGAAACACCCTCTGGTACCACGGGGACGGGGGGAGACTAGATCTCATGACCTCGTGCCTGCAACATTATGCTTTAGCCAATCAAGCTAGGCCCCTCACCCCATAACTAGTCATACATTATTATTTTGGAATCTACATAATTTTTTTGATTGAACATGAGTTATAATCTTACAAGTATAAAAAATTACATTTAGTACATGAAGAGAGGATATTTATGTAGTCAAAAATATATTATTATCATCTTAGAATGTATTTTGAGTACATAGATTATATGGTAGTCAATGGCGAGTGACCATATAGTATGAAATTTGCTTGGCATTCACTAAGTGCTACTTAATCACATGATAATAATTTTATAAATTTTATGTTAAAATTACATGTAAAATAATAAAACATCTATATTAACAATAAAGGGTTACATGCATGATCAAATTGATAAAGTTAAAAGGTAGAAGATTAAGCATATAAACTTCCATTAACTTCTCAGTTAAATTTGTTTGATGTGTTTCAAGTTTAAGTTAATTGATGAAATATATATAGTTTTTACCATGTTAATGATTGAAAAAATATTTATATGGAACTAATTGTGAATTTAAAATTGAACCCTTGAAAAAAATATTGATTTATAATCTAAAACTTAATAAATAGAATCATAGATGAAATAAAAATGAAATCTAACCTTAATGATGTTGATAGTGCTATATAAGAAAAGAATGAATGTATTGATAATCAATATCTCCATTTATTGATCAAGTGTTTTGTAAGTTGTGATGCAAATGCACCTCATGCTACTAAGTGCAATAACTAATTTACAAGGGGGAAAATGTTATGGGTCCATTTTATCCAAAATAAAAAAGTTATTACTTAAATGACCCTTTGGAATATAAGAGGGATAAAATTTATTTGACCATTTGTTTAAAAATGGAGAAAGAACAAATAATATTTATTATGGTCCTTTAGTTAAAAGGGGAATACTGATGAATATTTTTTAAAAAGACTCCTTTTAAACAAAGGACTAATTGTTAAGAAAACCTTTTTGAAAGGGTGTGATGGTTTAGAATCCACCCTTTAAAGGATTATATCCATCATTTATGTGGGATTTAGAAAATATATGAAGATCACTCAAGGAATAAGGTGGTTTGGTGGGCTATGGACATTCAAGGAGGTACATACATGACATGTCCAAATTTTGAGGTACAAGTACACTTGGTATTAGCTTAGATAAAGCTTTATGTTGAGTAGATGCTTTGTTGTGCATGTTTTATATGATGTGTTATAAATTGAACTATTTCCTTTTAGAGTGTGTCATAACTATGAGAGATCACACCACCAAGATCTTCTTGGGGTGAGAGTGGTTGCTCCAAGTGTTTTTATAAAAAAAGAATTCAATCTATTAATATTGAAATATATTCAAAATTTGTTGAATTTGGAGAGATTTTGATTGAATTCTCTTATATTTAATTTATTCTAATGACACTTCTATATACGATGAAAATATATTGAATTTAATGTGCTAAAATTTTAACTAGATAATTATGGTTATATATTTATGTGCATCTTTTCTAGAGTTTGGAATATAATTTATTCTTTAAAATTTAATATAAGCACTAATAAAATCCACTACCTTAGTAAATTAACTCTTTGAAATAAATCTTTACAATTTTATATTTTAGAGAAGAATAACATTACTTGAATGAAGTTCCAATGGGTGTACCAAAAAATCTTGGTAGTTGGAAATAACACGTGGTTTTAATTCACAATAACATTAAAATCTTGCACTAGCTTCACCACCTAAGGAACCTTCAAAGAAAACTAGCTTCTATCTAATCTAACTCAACACTAAAATTGTTAGGAAATGTGTAGAAAGAGAATGATTTAGATTAAAAAAATGGAATGTGAGACGGTGCACCAAAAAAATGGTTCAATTTAGTCCCATCTTTAAATTTCACTCTTTTATCCACCTTAAATTCATCGTGTGGTCAAAGTTTGTTGGACATATATATGCAATTTATCGAACAAATATAATGCATAGATAAACAAGCAAGAACAATGCTCCAAGGGCTCATTTTAATTAAAGACACTTCCATCCAAGGGTCATGATCAAGCACAATAAACACAAAGCTTCTTGTTTGAGAACTCTCTCTAGAGAGGTGTAAAGAAAAATAAAGTAGAGACCATATATTATTTAGGGAACTAAAAGATGTTTACAAAAGAAAATTTTATATTGATAGATTACAAAAATAAATTAATGAAAGATAATTCTAAACTTTTGATCCAAAAGAAAGTTTGATTGATGAGACTTAAAGAGCATAACATCTATAAAAAGTTTTCTTATTAGATTACTTATCCCACATTCCTTATAGAAGAGAAAAATAAATCATATATATTAAAAAGAAAAATTACAAATTTTCTTATTCAAGGTATTATGCACTCCATTAAATTTTAATAAATTTTTTAATTAAAATTAAATACACTAAAAATGTTCATTACACTTAAAAAGTATTATCTTTGTTAATTGTATATAGAATATAATCTCGAATACATCAAAAAAGTAAGCTGAAATTAGTAATTGTATATAGAATATAATCTTGAATACATCAAAAAAGTAAGTTGAAATTAGTAGTTGTATATAGAATATAATCTTGAATACATCAAAAAAGCAAGCTGAAATTAATAATTGTATATAGAATATAATCTTAAATATATGAAAAAAGATAAGCTGAAACTATATAAGAAATATATATTGACAATATTGACAAGATGTATGTGGCAAGTTTTGTTAGGTCTAAAACACAAGAAACACCAATACACAATGAATAATATTAATAACTTTTAATAACTTTTCATCATAAATGCTATACATAATGAATAACGATAAGGTGGTGCACTCTTTTTATAAACGAAGCGTCTTCCACAATGCCGATAGAAATAAAGAAAGGCATATATATACTTAGCCAATCGAAAATCAAGCTTTCTAAAACGTACTAAATGGCTTGTAACAAATGAAAATTCTCCCCACAAAGCTGGTGACACAGAAAAAGCTAGAGCTTGTGGGCACATTCAGTGGGAACCCCCCTGGTTTTGTCGTTGCAGTAGTCGTAGATGAGGAAACGGCTCCTGGCCCACCTCAGCATCAACCTGTCCCGAGAAGGGAGGAAAGCATACTTTCTCTGGTTCCACCAATTCGCTGTACTACCACCTTTGCAGAACCTGGGGTTGCCGTTCCACACACATCCATCGATGTAGAACTCTGTAAAAGCAGCCACAAATGGGTCATTGTTCCTCCAGGTGATTTTTGTTTTCCCTCCGTTTGTTGCCCAATCCTCCCCATTCCAGATGCTTGCATACAATGACATGGGCTGCCTTCGTGGGTACGGTATGCCCAACTCCGCGTTGTTCTTGTGTGCCCTGATTAGGACGCCATCCACATAAAATCTGCACCCATTACAATACCATTATTAGCATTCTCATAGAATTCATAAAATTGGATTCAAAATTGGGAATCCAGAAACAATTTTATCTAATTGTGAACACTACTTCAAAGAAGAAAGAAAGGTCTTCCAAAACATGTTTCTATATTCCATGCCTAGATTAAGAGTGTACATCATACTAGATTTAATTATAATATTGTGTAATTTCTTTTTGACAGCTTTACTGTTGTTTGACCCATTTTGTAAAAGTGCTGGGGTCCTTTCAAAAACCCCTTACTTACCATTAGAAGAAAAACTCATAAGAACTATTGAAGTTATAGAGTTCAATGTACTCACAGAATATGGTATCGGTTCCAAAACACGGTGTAAGTATGAAATTGAGCAGTGGGGTCGAACCAGAGGCCAATTCTCTGCTCCCTGTTGCCATAACCATTGGAGAAAATATTTGTCTGCATGATATATTTTTTGCCCACGACATTTCCCAGAAATTCAATATCTATTTCGTCTCGGTTGGGCTGATTCGAATACAACTGCACAACAAACAAAAATAAGAAAAAATGAATTCTTTTTTTTCTTTTTCCAACGACGTCCATGAGACCTCCAAAAAACAAGAAAGAGATTTGCAATTCAGTGGAGGGATCATTACATAGTAGGCTACAACCGTTCCGGCTGAATTTCCCGGCGGGAGCTTTATCTTCATTTCGAACTTCCCAAACATATACGCTTGCTTCGACGCAAAGCCAGCGCCTGAAAAGCCAAACCCAAATACCAATTAACAACTCAACTACCTACTTATGTCTGCAAGTACCAACAAAATCTGTAAGATATGCATTGGCTTACCTGAACGCCTGTCAAGAGAAATCTGCAGAGTGCGGCCGCCATTGAACCTCTTCACATGATCGGGCGCCCACGTCACGTAGAAATCATCATCAAAAACTCCCGATGTGCGAAGCCCTGCGCCTCCCCATACCATGCTAACCAAAACCAAAACCAAACTTAAAACACCTTTGCTCATCGCCATCTTCAAATCTAAGGAAAAACAGAAATCTCTGAAACTTCTATGATTTGATGACTAATTGATGAACGGATGGCTCAACACCCAGCAATATATAATGTCAGAATAGCTTGGTTAGAGAGCTTGGGTAGGATTCAGTTTTATGGGCATTAATGAATATGAGAAAGGATTTAGGAATCCGACCAAGCTCCCCAACCAAGCTATCCTCATCTTTTCTATATTCTTTGAGTAGAGGTAACCAACAGAGCAATACAACTAAAATTCTTTCAGTAGTTATACTCAAAGTGTAGTGAAAGCAGAAAAAAGTTGTGCCGCTTCTCACTCTTGTCGGTCTGAGAGAGCTTACTTGGAAACTCCAAAGTCAAAACAAAAATGCTCGCTGGAAAACTCCTTACTAAAGATGCTTTGTTTTCGCATTATTCTTAAAACATGACCTGGAAAATGACTATATTTTTATGACTATCAGTGTTGTGAGGGCATTTCATTGTAAAGGAAATTCCTACATCAAAACAATTCATGTACGTAAAGAATTTAATGTTACGTTATTTTTATTCCTCCACAGTCCACACTTTCTATTGTTTTTTAATTTGTGTTGTGATTATATTTTTTATTTTATGATGAGCTTTTTTAACGTGTTAATTTGTGGAATATAATTGGGAAAATAGAAATTATTGTATAATTAAAAAATTAGAATGTTCTAAATATGATTAAACTTGAATTTCAAGTTGAGTTTTTGAAAAGGTTGGATTCATGTGTATGAAATATTTTAGAAAATATTTGAATTTGGTAATTAAAAGAATGGAAACTTATTTTGAAGTTGTGGTTGAGCATTGTATTAATTAAATATGTGAAATCTATAATTGTTTGCAATGGAAGAAATTGGATTTGAACCGAATAGAATGACTAGCAGAAGATAGTGTGAGTAGTCCAAATAGTACGAGGTTTGTTTGAAGAAATGGAATGGCTAGAACAAAGGTAATGAATTTATTGGTTCCTCTTGAAGGAATGTAATGTCTTTGAAAGGTAGTGTGTCTACTCAAAATATTAGTGGTTCAATTTGAAAGAATGCATGGCTATCGAAAGATAATGTTTCTACTTAAAAGAGCCAGGGTTCCATTTAAAAGAATGGAATGGCCATCAAAAGATTGTTTGTTTGCTCAAAAGAGTTTGAGATCTATTTGAAAAAATGGAATGAATACCAAAAATTAGCTTTTCTCCTCGAAAGAGTAAGGGCTCCATTTGAAGGCATGGAATGACTAGTAAAAGATAGTTTGTCTAGTCGAAAGAGTAGCTTAGATAATGTGTCTACTCAAAAGAGTTGGGGTTCCATTTGAAAGAATGGAATGGCTATCAAAAGATATTTTGTCTACTCGAAAGAGTTGGAGATCTATTTGAAAGAATGAAATGGCTACAAAAAGATAGCTTGTTTACTTGAAAGAGTAAGGGTTCCATTTGAAGGCATGGAATGGCTATCAAAAGATAGTGTCTACTCAAAAGAGAAGGGGTTTCATTTGAAAGAATGGAATGACTATCAAAAGAAACTGTGTCTACTTGAAAGAGTAAGGGTTCTATTTGAAAGAGTACAATGGTTACAAAAAGTAAGATGATACTCAAAAGAGAGAAGTTTCTATTTGGAGGGATATAGTTATTGTGATATACTAAGTGATGGATAGTTGCTAAGTATACCTTATATTTTATAGGATGATTAGTTTAATATTGTTTGTTGGTAAGTGTGTTGGTTGGAACCTACTAGAGGGTTGAATTCTTAGTTATATTATCTTGCCCTATGTTTTAGTTATATCCTTTTCTAGTCTAGATAATTGTCTTGTCTCAAGTAAGTTCTTTATTTCTATTTGTTTGACTTGTTTGATGTGTATTATATTTTTTGATTTCTATTATGTGTGTTCATATGTATTATTGTTGATAAGTTGGTATTAAGTGAAAGTAAGAGTTGTGGGCTAAGGTATTTAGAATTCATGTAGTATGGGTAACATATATTAAGAACCTAATTACAAATATATAAATAACCTAATAATAGAAGAGACATCTCACAACTCAATAATGGAAATACTCCAATATATTTAGAAAAATAGATTATAGCCTTGAAGTAAGGCAACACCATACAATGTCTCAATATGAGATCCAAACACAAACAATATTCTTCTTTACTCATGATTCTATTGCCTCTATTATATACTACTTGATTACCTACCACTACCACTTACCCATAGATGCTAGATAATTTTACTTCTAGTCCACTTAATTGATGGGATACATTACAAAACATATGCATCCTATAACTTATTTATTACTACCTTATACACTATAATACTATACCCCTAGGTACATTACAATTCATCCCTCATATTTGGCCCTCAAAACATGTGAATAAGCTAAAAAGTAAAATAGATACAAATCAATACAAATATGACACTGTACTCATTAATCCAACCATTCATATCCAATCTTGATAGTAGGTTGTGCTCAATGGTACTTAGATCACATCCTCCATCCATATCCATTATGATTACATGCACCACTATAAAAATTCCTTCAATTTTACTCTAATTAGTTATTGCTTTTATGATTTCAATGGTTCCTATAATTTCCCCCTTGGTTCCATATACATCCATAGTGATTTTCCTTTTGATTCTAGGTAGTACCATGCCTCCATGATGGTTTCCTAGCTAGGATTCTTGTCTCTTCCAATGATGTGGATGTCTACACCCTTTGCTATTTAGATAGGTATTTATCTTTGATACTACTAGTTTTTTTGACCCATGAAAGGGAATAAGTTTTGCCTCTTTTTATTGTTTCTATGTCCTCCTCTTCCTCTTTTCTTCTATCCAAGCTTCCCTAGATTCTTGAACTTGTTTTAGCTTAACACTACTTTGGTCTAAATTATGTGTAATATCTTGCAATATATTTTTAAATTTCTATACTAAAGCTTTATATATTTATTTTGCACTTTCATATTGATTGTTCTTAAATATTCTAACCAGATATATCCAAGAATAATATATAATCCATCCATATCTAAACCATACAAATTTGAATACAAATATATATATATATATATATATATAATCTTCAAAATATTGAATATCCTTACTCTCTATTTGATTGTCCTTGATTTTATTTGCTCGTACTTATAGTTTCTTAACTAAGTCCATGCTACTAAACTTGTTGAGCATAGGTTGTTATTGATGTCAAAAGAGTTCATTGACATGACAAAAGGAGTTCAGTGATGTCAAAGGTGTACTGTTTAAGGAAATGTAATATCAGTTGAACAATGAATGTAACAGTACTTGAATTATCATTATCAGTGCACTTTGAGAAAAATACATCCAACTACTTAATAATTATTGTATGCTTTCAATATCATGCCTACATCTATTCAATTTGATAGAAGTGATCCAAAAGTCTAATCTAAAATGTTGGAAGTCAATTTCTCAGGGCAGAGAGCTTTCTCCGGCAATACAACTATGTTTTGTATTCCCTTCTAGGTGCGAGTTTTGCTATGCATTTTGAAAGGAGAGTATGCATACATGTTCTATCATATTCCAAAGTTTCTGAAAGTTATGTTCAACATGCAAGAAGTTTGGAGTGAAAAAAGGTTCTTTGTGCTTGTCTATTAACTAGTTAGTGTTTTGAAACTTTGCAAAAATGAATAGTAGTGTGCATCATCCAGAGATAGCATGGGATTTTAAGATAGGTATTATTTAAGGTTTATGTGGAACTACACAACATCATGTTCTTTGTAGTGTGGCAAAAAAATTGATTTAGGTCCGACTTGTTACATGTTTCATGTAATTTGAATTTAGGTCTACCTTATGTCATCCTGGTTAATTGTTGATCCCTAGCTGACATAGAGTCAATGTTAATGTAACGTCTTTTATATAATCATCATACTTTAGATCTCTTATGTGCAGCTATGTGTAAGAATGAGAGAAGAGAAGGTGGTAAGTGAATGTACAAGGATGTGAGTGTGAGAGCATTTGTACAAGCTAGTGTTATTCAATGGGAGTTGCATCTCAATCATTGTGTGCCATCGTCAAAGGATCATAAGGAGTGTAGAAGAGTGTTTGAAGAAAGTTTAGATCTTATGTAAGCTATGTAATCAATATTGAAGGTTCACAATCTTTTATCTTTGTAGTCCGGTAGGACTCTAATTTTCTACTTATTGAGTTGATGCTCAAATTTTATATTGGGGATTAGTGTCTCTAGTAGGTTGTTGCCTACAAGTACAATTGAGGATTGGTGTCTCTGGTAGGTTGGTGCCTAATTCTTATTTTAAATTCCCTCATTATATTCTTGCTTCATGAGTCTAGATTTGGATAGTAGATACAAGTAACTATTCTCACTGTGGTTTTTCCCATCTTGGGTTTTCACGTATATCTGGTGTTCTCATGTGTGAATGTGTGCTTATGTAGTTTCTTAATTATCAATAGCTGTTTGATTCAAGTTTCATGTTTAGATATATATGTTGAAGTAAAAAGTTTTAAAGAGATTTAATCTACTGATTCACCCTCCCTCTTATTAGATTGTATGCTCTTTAATTGGTATCAGAGTTAAGTTCCTTGAAGAAGCTTAACAACTTTAGGTAGATTCAGGATGGCACATTGAGTGGATCAAGAAGAATTATCTTCAAATAAGGCATCGATGTTTGATGGATCAAATTATGCATTTTGGAGTGTAAGGATGAAATCTTACTTGATGGTTCTTGGATTGGAGGTCTGGAAATCAGTTGTAGATGGTTATGAGATTCCTAAAAGTACCCCTAGAAATTCGACTAGGAAGAAGGCATATGAAAATAATGCTAGGGTAAGATTACGTTGATAATATCTTGGCTAAGTATATGACTCATCCAGATCACGTAGAAACTATTTTTCTTATTTTTGAAAGGCCTCGACTAAATCCTCTTAAGCGTGTCTTCGATGTTGACGTTGGAAAGCTTTTAGGATTTATTGTTTCTCACTATGGAATTGAAGTTGACACAAATAAAATTGATGCAATTGTTAACATGCCCCCACCTAAAAACATCTCTCAGTTGTGTAGTCTGCAGGGGAAGATTCAAGCAATTCATAGATTCATAGCTTAGTTGGTTGATCACACCCTTCCTTTCACATGTTTGCTAAAGAAACATGTTCATTTCTGATGGGATGATGAGTGCGAGAAAATTTGAGTTAATAAAAAGTTATTTGGCCAATCCTCCTATCTTAATGTTGACTATGCAGTATAGACCCTTTCTGCTTTATCTTGTTGCATCACCTCATGCTTTAGCAACTTTGGTAGCTCAGTGCGATGACGATGGAAAAGAAAGAGAGATCTACTACATTAGCCACATCTTGATGGATTATGAAATTCGTTACTCTTCCATGAACAAATAGTGTCTTTCTCTCATTTGCACAACGTAAAAGTTAAGACATTTCCTTCTTCGTGTTGAAGCTCATGTCATTGTAAAAAGTGATCTTCTGAAGCATCTGTTCACTAGAACTGATCTTGCTAGAAGGTTGGAAAAATGGGTAATGTTTCTTTTTGAGTTTGACATCAAGTTTGTAACTTAGAAATCCATTAAAGGTCAAGTTGTTGCCAATCAATTGGTAGAATCTCCCTCATCTCACTCTTTCCCTAATTTGGATTTATTTTCGAATGAAGACCCTTTTACGACTGATCATGAGCCTGTATGGGAGATGTATTTTGATGGATCGATATGTCAAGCTGGCTTCAGAGTGGGAGTAGTTTTGATATTTCTCGAGGATAAGCTAATTCCTCTATCATTTCGATTGGAATTCCATTGCACTAACAATATCACTAAGTATAAAGCCCTTATCGTTGGCTTGCATGTTGCGATCGCTCTAAACATCAACATGTTTGCATTTATGGTGATTCTAAACTCATTATTGGGATGTATCAAGCAAAGTAGAATAAGCTATCTTAATATTGAGATTTGGCTTTATCCTTGCTTGATTTACTCTCCTCTTTCACAATAGGTTTAGTGTTCCTAGGAGAGAAAATCAACACGCAGATGCCATGGCGAGCGTTGCCTCCCTTGTGCCTTCAAGTAAAGGTATAGAAGAATACCACTTTGTGGTTCACATTATTCACTCTCCTACTATCTTAGATCGACCTAAATCTAATGATATCATGTGCGCTCATGTGGACTCAGAGGAATGGTATTCTAACATTTATAATTATCTGAAGTCTAGAAATTTTCTCGATGATGCGACAAAAAATGTTCGCTCTCATA
This sequence comes from Sequoia sempervirens, assembly GCA_007258455.2. Taxonomy (NCBI): domain Eukaryota; kingdom Viridiplantae; phylum Streptophyta; class Pinopsida; order Cupressales; family Cupressaceae; genus Sequoia; species Sequoia sempervirens. The sequence goes on from VDFB02000015.1 coordinate 400,891,187, forward strand.
TATGAATTTTTTTAGTCTGGTACGTTATATTGTTGGATGTTCTTTATCAAAAGTATTACAATGGTATTCTTCTTAGGTGCCTCACTAAAGTAGAAATACCCCTTGCCCTTCATGAAGCCCACTCGGGCTCTGGGGGTGGACACTTTGGTGGTAAATCACTAGTGCAAAAATTGATTCACATGGGATACTTTTGGTAAATGATTGAAGTAAGACTCATTTTCCTTTGTCAAGAACTGTCCGCAATGTCAACAACACAACTGTCTTATTCACGCTCCTTCTCAAGAGCTTCAAAATCAAACCTCTCCTTGTCCATTGACAAAATGGGGGTTGGATATCATTGGAAAAATATCACCTCCTTCTTCTAAAGGACATGTATTTATCATTACAACTATAGATTACTTTATGAAACGGGTAGAAGCTATTCCACTTTGATCCACAAATGCCATATGTAGCATTCTTCTAAAAAATATCATTTCTCATGTGGGATTTATTTCTATCCTTGTTTTTGACAATGATACTCCATTTAAAAACAAAAAGGTGAAGAAATTATTGGGGAAATTTCACATTCAACATCAATTTTGTACACCATACTATCCTCAATGTAATGGCCAAGCCGAAGCATCTAGTAAGACTCTTGAGATCATTCTCTAAAAAAAAATAAACAAACATGGTAAAGATTGGTATACTAAATTAATGTATTCCTTGTGGGCCTATCACACAAGTGTTCATACGACGACTGACACAACATTGTATAACCTCGTGTATAGTGTCTAGGCTATCATGCCTTTAGAGTTGGAAATTCCATCTTTGCGAGTTTCCCTTAAAGGGGTGATTGATGATAAAAATTACTGTGCTAATCATTTGCATCAGCTTGAGTTACTTGATGAGCACATATTGCAGGCCCTCAACCACCTTCAAGCTTATCAACAATCATTTTCTAAACACTACAATCAGGGTGTTCTTCCTAGGAATTTCAAGGTAGGTGACCTAGTTATCTATGAGAATAAGAGAAATGTAAATTCAATGCTTGATCAAAAAGGAAAGTTCAACCCTAACTGGTTAGGCCCTTACATTGTCATCTTTGTGTATGGTCCTGACACATATGGATTGTCATCTATGGATGAAACACCTCTAAAAAACCCACCAATATGATGCATCTTCATCGATACTATGCATAGTGTCTATGTTTCATGTGTGCAATGCTCATCCCTCACAGATTGTAGTTTGTTATACTATGACATTCATTCATTAACACATTGTTGTATTTTGTGTTATGATGTCAACACATGTGTGTTTGGGGTTAATTTCTTTAACTAGGAATAACATACATACATGTGTCTTACTATGCTATGTTTCCACACATTGCATTTGATTATATCTTTTGGTTAGGAAATTAGATCATCATTGCATTTAATTAACATACATCCATGTGTGTTTATTAGATCATGATAACATCTAATATAAACATACATCCATAAGAATAATGCCCATCACATTATAACACATGAAAGTAAAAGCACACACATAAAAATGAACAACATGAAGTCAAAATCAAAATCTCATATATACATATAATAATATATAATATATGTGTGTGTGTGTGTGTGTGTGTGTGTGTGTGTGTGTGTGTGTGTGTGAAATAAATTTCATGTACATGTATCGTACCACTGTGATAAAAAAATAGTGGTGAGTGCATATTTTTCAATGTCTATACATAAAGAATAATGCTATACAATGTATATATCATCAGTACAAAAATGACACATATCAAAACAGGTATCTAGGCCCTGGGTACATGGCTCCCCAAGCCCTCTGGTCATGGTGGTGAGTGTGGTCGAGGCTAGATAGAAGTGACAAAGTGGGATCTATGTGATAGCAAGATTGACATGCTCACTCATAATGATTTGATATCATCATAAAGCTTGACTATCTCTAGCTCTGCCCTCCTTAGGTCCTCCTACAACTGTGGATTTGTCGCTAGCCTCATAGCTGATGCCTGCCCACCGAGGTCATCGAGTCAGCTCTAAAGAGCATCATGTACCCTCTTGGCACTCTTTGCTCTCATCCTCACCCCGCCTCTGTCAGTGAGTGTAATTTGCAGCTCCATAGATTGTTGATTCCTTTGCCCGATCAAAGTGGTGATATTGATAGTCCTCTGTACCGCCTCTAATCGTACCTCCTCATAAGTTGTCTTAAGGACTTCCACAAGCTCAAAAATTTGGGCATGTCATCTTGCTAAAGATGGCTTGTAGGTATTCAGGACGCTCCCTTGGATTGGCACGGTCGGGGCCACCTCTGAAATACACTGTAGAATGAATGTAGTTCACTCTTGTGTGCCCACTGCAACCACAAAGTAGTAGAATCATTAGTACTGTATGATATATTAAGGCATATGCATTTATATATATAAATGAGATGCAACAAAAATGTTGAAAAGGAAATAACATAAATAACTCTTGTTCCTGGGTCCCCGACCTGCTAGTGTGGATCATGGGGAGGAGTGATGCTAGGACCTGCGCCTCCTATGCTCACTAATGTTTTTTTCTATGTTGAGGCCAATGACCATTGAAGGTGGTGGTGGTGGTGCCATTAAAACTGGGACAATGCCTAAAGGAGATGAGAGCCTTTGTCGCCGCCTTAGTCTTTATGTCGATGTTCCCGCCGCCCCTCCCTATTGCTCATCATTGTTGCTTCCATCTTCTCCTCCTCCTCCTCCCATTGGTGGTGCCTGTTTATAGAAATTGGAATCCCTTCTATGGTAATCTACTGGGAAAATCAGAGCGGGACCATGTCTCAACCACTCGGTCCTAAAGCTGACAATAATTCCCATGTCATCCATGATCAACATCGGGGGTTGATCATTGTTGTTTGCCTCATTGTCACTCACAACGACGTCTGTTATGGTAGGACACCGATGATCACCTGGCCTCATCATGCTCCTAAATGCTCACACGCATGATGGGGGTGTCGAAGGAATAGTCTGTACTATAGACACCGAAATATGGTCTAAGCCTGCGACTTCAATATTCTTCATAATTCATATTTTTCATGGTCATGATTAAATAATGTCAATTATTTAATTATTCTCTAAAGTCTTCATTTCTTCGATTAATTAAATAATCTTAATTATTTAATTAATTCACCTTTTCTTTATTCTATCGATTAATTAAATAAACGCTTTTATTTAATTATGTTACTAATTAACCTTATCCTTCTTGTCAAATTAAATAAATTCTTATTTAATTTACTCTTTATCATATGACAACTATAATTAAATAAATCCTTTATTTATTTAATTATTCATTTAAATCCCTTCGTCACTTAATTAAATAAATCTTATTTATTTAATTATTCTTCAAATATCAAATCTTGAATTAAATGAATTATTTAATTCATAAATTCTATTTTAACACATTCCTCTATATTTAGATAATTGTGTGAGTTATCTAAGTATTCACTTTGACTCGACTCAACATCTATTTAAATTGCTCAGTTAACTCACGATTCAATGTTTGAGTGGCTTTCTTGAGTAATCTCTTCGTCATATCATTCAGTCATCTAGTTCTAACTCAATTGCGTGTACATGCATATTAATTAAATATTCCTATTTAATTAATTAAATCTTGTGCGTGCGTTCGAACAGAGAGTTGATTTAATCCATCTTTATCTTTGTCATGCAAAGACTATTCTTCTGTTTTTGAATACCAAACTCGAAGATTAAATCATTTATTTAATCTTTATTTCTATTTCTAGTTTATATCACTCATGTCGCTACTAATAGTTATCATAATGCATGACTAATCTGTCGATCTCAACCGTCCGTCGATCTTGTGATCCTGACCTATCATTCGAATGATCAATTTTCTATAAATTGATGTCATTCATCATTCCAATCTCTCTCGAAAATTGTATGACTTTTAGAGCAATTATCTTGAATCTTCGATGTTTTGTCTTAATCACAACACTTAGGCCATGCTTGCACGAACTTTTAAAATCTAAGGGCAAGTACACTACACAGACAAAATGGAGAAGAGTAATGGAGGTTATTCAATGGAATTGATCTCATGTTTGGTAAAGTAGTTTCTTTTATGAATGTTGTTCTTAGCTTTCTTTTGTGCTCGATTATCTAAGCTTTGAGGATTCGTTAGTATAGTTTGAATAGATTAGATTTGAATTGCCTAACTCTCTCGTGTGTTTTTATCTGAGCTACATTTTGGTGAACCTGACGTGAAGAAACCATCTTCGCATATCCGTAGAATTTTATTTCATTTTGTAGGTTTTTGTACGGAACGACGCATCCATTTGACGAAATGCCGCAATTGACATTGGGAGACGCATCATTTTGACGAAACGATGCAATTGACTTTCTTAACTGCATCTGAGATAAAAAATGACACATCTGAAAAATAATCACACATCTGTCATTTTCTGAGCCGCAACTAACTGGTAAAATACCGTGACACATTTGATAGAGAGAATGACACATACGACTGGTATATTTTTAGGTTTAGACTTTCAATTTATAGTTTCCTTTCATGTTTTTATTTTCGCTAATCTTCTATTTTTAGCGTGTGTTTTGAGGAGTTAACGAAGTTTTTGCAGATCGATAGTCAAAGACCAATATCAAACTACTAATGAATCTTTTTGCATAACGCATGTCGAAGACCCTAGTTAAATTTTTGAAACAAATTTTTTGGTAGTGTAGCAAATCTTTCATTTGGATTAAAATTAACAAGTGTCTACTGTGTTTGGTGCGAAAGAAAAATTGTGTAATTACCCTCACAATTTGGTACATCGAAGTATCCTCTCCCCTTGCGCATCCGTGCGATCCTGGGTGTAAGAGAAACGGTTACTAACTTTAGAACTTGGGCCTATTCTGGTGGGAAAAAGTAATCACCCTAGGACGACTCAGACCGGTAGCACCCTTAACCCGAGGGACTTCCAGCTAGTATATAAAAGTGGATTCTTGGGGAAAGCCCAAGAATCACACATATGGTTCCGACGAGATGGATTCGAAAGGGGACTCTCGCCGCATGGATCATGCCCTACGAACAGAATGCCCTAATTAAACACCTTTGTTTGTAGTGTCCAAAATCCTTCTATTTACTGGTGTAGTAGGTCAGACCTGTGAAGCCATCTCGTATTCTTACGATTCATGTGTAGAGATGAAAGTATGCCATAGGATGTTCATGGGTATTGTAGCTTGGCTGCCTGGGAAAACGTTAATGAGTCATGGAGGGGAGCCAGAGGGGTCAAGCTACTAATCATCCGCCTTGAATAAGCATAGCTGGGGAAACCTAAGTGAGAACTCAGTAAATTGATGTAAGTTAACTCTAAAGGTTGCTTGCACTGTCTGGTTGAAGACTTTCCACTGTCTTCTGCCTGAACCTGCTACTAAGGTTTCTTATTGAGCTCAAAAGACCATCATAGTCCTGCTCCAACTCTTCTCAAAGAGTTCTCCACTAGTGTCTTACCTTTGGAAATCCCACACCTTATTGCAACTTATCACTCTTCCTTGGACTTAGAAGGTTCTAAGTGCCAAATCCTTCATCTGATTTGAACTCCTTGCAGGGAAGATAGATACTCTGTCTCCATGCTTTTTGTAAGCCAACTGGTCCATTTTTCTTGATGCCCACTCCTCAACCTACCCGTTTTCTTCAAATTGCCTTGATGAGGCCTAGAACCCTACTAGCCCTTACCAGTCAGTTTTTTGCCTTTTCCTGCTCAAACCCACCAAAAGACCTAGCAACTAAATACCACTTTCTGATACCCTTTTCAAAGCTTTAAATCCTTCACCTAGTTTCAGATCTCTGTCTGCACCGTACACTTGATTCCTACAAACAAGGAAGATTAGGGCTAATAGGCCTATTACCTAGGGTTTTGGGAATTCTTGTTGCTTTCTCACACTATTAGATTGTTCAAGCCTCAAATCTGTTTAACATGTCAAGATATGACAAAAACCTTCAGGAATCCATACAGATACCGTACTGTACCTTCTGCCCTGCCCGAGTTCTCAACTTTCTTTACCCAAACTCCTAACCGGGTGACTGAAACTCGCCTAGGGTTTGGTGTTATCACTTCTTGATTGGCTCTTTATATCTCCTAATGCTAGGTATGTACAGAGGTGTGGCTCCCTTTCCATATTCTACTGGTCTCAGGAGATTCCCGTGGATAGAGATTATGGGGGAGCCATGGGAAATCAAATTGGACTGTTCAAACCAAGAGAAACCTTTACAATCTTAAACAATGATCTCAAAACACTAAAAGAACTCAAAGATTCTTGACTAGGGCGAGGAAACACACTCTATACCATTCAAAAAATACAAAAATAGTGAGAAACCATATGTACAGTGGCTGTTACCCGACTGTTTCTCAAGAACTCTGTGAAACTCAGAAAACATAGATTTTAACTATCCCTAACAACACCAAATTTAACCACCATTCATGTGTTCTAAATAAAGGAACTATCTACAAGGTAAAAGATGCTAGAACATGCTAAGAGAACCCTGATCTAATGTAAGAACAGTGCATAAAGTTCATAACATCCCGGATGTCAGAAAACACACGGGGTTTTCAAAAATAGAGAATATGCAAATCTGCCAACTGTTTCTTCTTTTTCACAACAAAACTTTGATTACAATGATCTACCTCTGCTTACTACGAGTCATTCCCCTTATTTGGGATCCATTACCACATTCCAAAGGTAGTTGCTCGTGTATTCCCTGATTTCAAGGGATTCCTAATACCAAGTAAGGTGCATGCAAATAACTAAGTTCACCATGCAAAATTGCAACTCCACCATTATCCTTCATTTTAGGATCACTAACTTCTTGAGTCCGAGCTAACACCCCTTAACTGACCTTCATCATCTCCAAACAATGAGGAAGTGACATTAATACATACATAATGCTTAACATATGCTGTCCTAAGTTTAATCAAACAACATTTAATACTAATGAGGACCTAGTGAAGATTTTAGTCCTAGATACTAACTCTTCCCACACAAATGCAAGATCTACAAAGCTCAAGACAAACATAAGAAAGTCCTGATTTGGCCAAGATCAAGTACAAGCCAAAATTGTGCACAAACTTGGTGGAGGTCAGCCTAGGTGCTCCTGCACCATCCTCCCCAAAACAGAAAACTTCAAGCCATCCTTGGATTGAGAAAATTGGGATCAACTCCCAACTTCTTGAACTCTGCCTCCTTCATCCATACTGCATCTGAATCAGGTTTTCCATGCCTCTTGATCAGGTGTTCTTTGTACTCCTTGGTCCTAGTCTTCTTGTAGACCCTTGTGTCCAATATTTGATCGGCTTGTTTGACTATAACAGGGGGCAGTTTAAGTTCTTCCACATCTTGGATGACTTCTTGGATGGTCTGATCCATGTTTGGTTGTGGTCCTCTGTAATGGACTAAGTCTGCAACATTGAAAACAGGGGACAGTCCACTGTCATTAGGCAATTTCACTTTGAAAGCATTGTTGCCATACTTCTCCAAGATAGGGCAAGGACCTATCCTCTTCATTTGCAGCTTGTGAGGAACTCCTTTTTGCAATCTAGCCTTATTCAAATGCACCATGACTAAGTCTCCAACACTAAACTGAACCTCTTTCCTATGCTCATCCACTTTAACCTTATGCTTCATGGTATTTTCTGTCAAGGTTTTTCTGACTGTCTCATGAATTTCCTGCATTGCACAAGCAAAATCATCTGCATAACCACTTCCCTTGACTCCATCCTTCAATTCTCGCAACTCATAGACACCCCTGGGATGTAAACCATACACAATTTCAAAGGGGCTCTTCCCTGTTGACCTATTCACTGTATCATTATAGGCATATTCTGCCTGGCCAATAATCTGATCCCATTGTTGACCATACTCCTTGGTCAAGCATCTTAGAAGGTTTCCAAGTGTTCTATTTACCACCTCGGTCTGACCATCAGTTTGGGGATGGTATGCAGACCCAAAGGACAGATTGGTGCCCATTCTTTGCCAAAGAGTCTTCCAAAAGTGACTCATAAATTTAGTATCCCTGTCTGATACAATGCTGATTGGTAGACCATGAATCCTAACTATTTCCTTGAAGAAAAGAGAGGCTATTTGACTGGCATCATTGGTTGTTTTGTAGGGTATAAAGTGATCCATTTTGCTGAATCTATCAACTACAACATACACACTATCCATACCTTGCCTTGTCTTGGGTAAACCAACTACAAAGTCCATGCTTAAGCATTCCCATGGCTTAGAAGGGATTGGCAGTGGCTGGTATAAGCCTGCATTTGAAGAAGTGCCTTTTGCTTTTTGACACACTACACAACTCTCTACATATTTTCTGACATCTAGAGTTCATCTTAGGCCAAAAATAAAACCTTTGGACAAGCTCTTGAGTTTTGGTGATCCCAAAATGACCACTCAATGCACCATTATGCTTCTCTTGAATTAAGTTCTCCCTAATAGAACCTCTAGGAACACAAAGCTGATTCCCTTTAAACAACAAATCACTTTGCAAGGTGTATTCAACATATTTTCTATGGAAATGGTTCTTAAACTCAAGGCATACCTTATAAATTTCTGCAAAGTCTTCATCATCTGCATATAGATCCTTGAAGTGATCTATTCCCATGCTCTTCAATTGGATTTCTTGGATGGTAAGAACTCTCCTGCTCAATGCATCAGCAACTTTATTGAGAGCTCCTTTCTTGTGCTTGATGTTGAAGGTGTAAGCTTGCAAATACTCCACCTATTTCATGTGCCTGTGACTCAAATTCTCTTGTGAATTCAAAAAACTGAGTGCTTGATTGTCTGAGTACACAATGAATTCCTTGGGAAGCAAATAGTGCCTCCACTTCCTTAGTGCTTGGACCAATGCATACATTTCAAGGTCATAAGAAGAGTACTTCTTCTTGGCTTCACTTAGCTTCTCTGAATGAAAAGCCACCGGTCTGCCCTCTTGGCTGAGAACAGCTCCAATTGCTACATTGCTTGCATCACATTCAATGGTGAATAACTTCTCAAAACTTGGCAACACTAAAATAGGTTGAGTAGCTATCCTTTCCTTCAGCAACTCAAAACTCTTGTTAGCTTGCTCATTCCACACAAACTTAGTTTTCATTCCTCCTTTAATGGTATCCAACATAGGAGCACAAATTGCACTAAACTTTTTATGAATTTCCTATAATACTGAGCAAGTCCATGGAAGCTTCTTACCTCTGTTGCTGTTTTGGGAGTAGGCCAATTAAGAATGGCTTCTACCTTGCTGCTGTCCATCTTCAAGTTGCCATGTGATAACACAAAACCAAGGTACACCAGCTCTATTTTGATGAACTCACACTTTTCCAGATTAATCTTCAGCTTCTCTTCCTGTAGCTTCTTGAAAATCAGCTCAATGTGTTGGAGGTGCTCTTCTCTTGTTCTACTATAGATTAGTATATCATCAAGATACACTACTACAAACTTGCCAATGTAGTCCTGGAGAATTTCATTCATGAGTCTCATGAATGTGGAGGGGGCATTAGACAAACCAAATGGCATTACTAGCCACTCATAAAGACCCTCATTAGTTTTGAAGGCTGTTTTCCACTCATCACCCTCATGTATTCTAATTTGGTGGTAACCACTCTTTAAATCTATCTTGGTATAGTACCTAGCTTCACCTAGACAATCCATGAGATCTTCAATCCTAGGGATAGGAAACCTATATCTGATGGTTATCTTGTTTATTGCCCTGGAATCAGTACAAAGCCTCCATTCTCCTCCTTTCTTAGGTGCTAAGACAGTGGGTACTGCACAAGGACTAATGCTTTTCCTAATAAGACCTTGGTCAAGTAGTTCTTGAATCTGCCTAGCTATTTCCTAATTTTGCTGAGGTGTCATCTTATAAGCTACTTTGTTTGGAAGGGTGGCTCTTGGTATCAAGTCTATCCTATGACTTATGGCTCTTTTAGGAGGTAAGGTTGCTAGTTGACCACTACTTACAATGCTTTCATAGGTCTGCAACAAGTCTTGTATCTCCTTGGGTAACTCTTGTTCTTCAGCTGCCTTCTCCTTGCTTGCTTCTCTTGGCTTGATCATTACTGCATAGCCAACTCCTTCTCCTTCTTCCAAGGCCTTTAAGAACTCTTTTTCACCAGTTATAAGCAGCTTAGAACCTGCTGTTTGCACCTCAGTGTCTTCCAACAAAGATTGAATCTTGTAGGTTACATTGTCCTTCTTGAAGGTATATGAATTCTTAGCTCCATCATGCATAGCTTGACGGTCAAATTACCAAGGCCTACCTAGGAGCAAGTGGCATGCATCCATAGGTAATACATCACACAATACCTTGTCTTTGTACTTTCCAATTGAGAACTCCACCCATGATTTTTCATTCACCAAGACATGCTGACCCTTATTGAGCCATGTAACCTTGTAAGGATTCTTGTGAGGTATTCTTGCTAATTTCAGTTTGCTGACTGCCTCCTCTGACACAATATTGTCAGTAGAACCCGAGTCTATAATCACCTTGCACACTTTCCCCATCATCTTGCATTTTATCCTAAACAGGGATCTTCTTTGGCTTGGCTATTCTCTAACCAGTTCTTTGATCAAAGTTCTTCTCATCATAAGATTCTCACCTTCCTCTGAGTTCAATGGCACTTCATGTTGTTTATTTGCTGCAGCTGTATCATCTTGAATCAGATTGGTTCTCTTATCTCCTCCATGAGAAGTGCTACCTTTCTCAGGACATCTATAGGCTGGGTGTCCCAATTGGTTGCAATGATAGCATTTCATGTTGGTGAAATAGCTACCTCTCCCTTGTCCACCACCTCTTCCTCTGGGGCTGAAACCTCTTCCTCTACCACCTCTACTGGAGCTTCCTTCTTGCTGTTCAGAAAATCTGACTTCTCCTTGAGCTCTTGATTCTGAGCTTCTTCCACTATAGCTTCCTCTTTGTCCTCTGCTGTCTTTCCCTTTACCTCTGCTTTTGGGATTTTGTTCTTGTTTCTTTTTGCCTTTCTCTTCTATTTTCAAAGCCATTTGATAGCATTGGCGGACTATTTTGAAATTTACGAAACTCATGTCCTCTTGAATAGACCATTTGAGCCCATTCAAATACCTTGCTAACTTTATGCTTTCATCTTCAACCACTTTTGATCTAAGGCACAATTTTTGAAATTCCTCGGTATATGTTTGGACATCCATGTCCTTTTGCCTCAGATTGTGTCTTCTCCTGTGCAACTGGACTTCATAATCATCAGGAAGATAAGTTTGCCTTATCTTAGTCACCATCCCTCTCCATGAAACTATAGGACCTTTGCCTTCTTTTTCTCTTTCAGATTGCACAAACTTCCACCATGTGAGAGCTGCTCCTCTCAACCTTGACTTGGCCACCTTCACCTTTTGGGCCTCTGTTATGCCATCGCACTCAAAGTGATTCTCAATGCTCTCAATCCAGTCCACAACTGAATCTGGGTCCATTTGTCCACTGAAAAGTGGCACACCATCCAATGCTTTACCACTCAAGGCCTGCAATGCCTTCAAGAATGGTTCCTCTGCAAGAACAGGATCAAGCTTTGGAGTTTCCTCCTCCAATTCCACCTCTTTTTCCTTGGCTTCCTGCTCTTCCTTCTTATTTATCTTGTCCTTCACAGTATCTGCTGTTTCTTGGACTTCATCCAGGAGTCTCTCCATCTGAGATATCCTTTCTCTGAGCAACCAGTTATCTTCCTCTTGCTCTTCTACTTTCTTTGCTAGCTCTGCATTTTTCACCATGGCTTCTTTCTCTGGTGTATTCTCTCCAATTGACTCAGTGGTTTGGCTCATTAATCGCAAGCCTTGAATCCAACTCAAAGCTCTGATACCAATATGATGTAAGTTAACTCCAAAGGTTGCTTGCACTGTCTGGTTGAAGAATTTCCACTGTCTTCTGCCTGAACCTGCTACTAAGGTTTCTTATTGAGCTCAAAAGACCATCATAGTCCTGCTCCAACTCTTCTCAAAGAGTTCTCCACTAGTGTCTTACCTTTGGAAATCCCACACCTTATTGCAACTTATCAATCTTCCTTAGACTTAGAAGGTTCTAAGTGCCAAATCCTTCATCTGATTTGAACTCCTTGCAGGGAAGATAGATACTCTATCTCCATGCTTTTTGTAAGCCAACTGGTCCATTTTTCTTGATGCCCACTCCTCAACCTACCCGTTTTCTTCAAATTGCCTTGATGAGGCCTAGAACCCTACTAGCCCTTACCAGTCAGTTTTTTGCCTTTTCCTGCTCAAACCCACCAAAAGACCTAGCAACTAAATACCACTTTCTGATACCCTTTTCAAAGCTTTAAATCCTTCACCTAGTTTCAGATCTCTGTCTGCACCGTACACTTGATTCCTGCAAACAAGGAAGATTAGGGCTAATAGGCCTATTACCTAGGGTTTTGGGAATTCTTGTTGCTTTCTCACACTATTAGATTGTTCAAGCCTCAAATCTGTTTAACATGTCAAGATATGAAAAAAACCTTCAGGAATCCATACAGATACCGTACTGTACCTTCTGCCCTGCCCAAGTTCTCAACTTTCTTTACCCAAACTCCTAACCGGGTGACTGAAACTCGCCTAGGGTTTGGTGTTATCACTTGTTGATTGGCTCTTTATATATCCTAATGCTAGGTATGTACAGAGGTGTGGCTCCCTTTCCATATTCTACTGGTCTCAGGAGATTCCCGTGGACAGAGATTATGGGGGAGCCATGGGAAATCAAATTGGACTGTTCAAACGAAGAGAAACCTTTACAATCTTAAACAATGATCTCAAAACACTAAAAGAACTCAAAGCTTCTTGACTAGGGTGAGGAAACACACTCTATACCATTCAAAAAATACAAAAACAGTGAGAAACTATATGTACAGTGGCTGTTACCTGACTATTTCTCAAGAACTCTGTGAAACTCAGAAAACACAGATTTTAACTATCCCTAACAACACCAAATTTAACTACCATTCATGTGTTCTAAATAAAGGAACTATCTACAAGGTAAAATATGCTAGAACATGCTAAGAGAACCCTGATCTAATGTAAGAACAGTGCATAAAGTTCATAACATCCTGGATGTCAAAAAACACACGGGGTTTTCAAAAACAGAGAATATGCAAATCTGCCAACTATTTCTTCTTTTTCACAACAAAACTTTGATTACAATGATCTACCTCTGCTTACTACGAGTCATTCCCCTTATTTGGGATCCATTACCACATTCCAAAGGCAGTTGCTCGTGTATTCCCTGATTTCAAGGGATTCCTAATACCAAGTAAGGTGCATGCAAATAACTAAGTTCACCACGCAAAATTGCAACTCTGCCATTATCCTTCATTTTAGGATCACTAACTTCTTGAGTCCGAGCTAACACCCCTTAACTGACCTTCAACATCTCCAAACAATGAGGAAGTGACATTAATACATACATAATGCTTAACATATGCTGTCCTAAGTTTAATCAAACAACATTTAATACTAATGAGGACCTAGTGAAGATTTTAGTCCTAGAGACTAACTCTTCCCACACAAATGCAAGATCTACAAAGCTCAAGACAAACATAAGAAAGTCCTGATTTGGCCAAGATCAAGTACAAGCCAAAATTGTGCACAAACTTGGTGGAGGTCAGCCTAGGTGCTTCTGCACCATAAATACTATCCTTCATAGCCTAGGATGTGCTTGTCTATTATCAAATTAAACGTTCTTTGAGTCTAGAATGAAATTGAAAACACTTTGTCTTATGATTGTCTTTATTTTCCAGAACTTGATCACAGAAAAATAGTGTCAGTTTTATATCTCTATTTATTGAAAACACAACAAAGTCACAACTGTTCACCAGAGAGTCGCAATTGTTCTGTCGAGTCACATCTGTTTAGCCTAGAGTCGGTTATGCCAGATTAGCTCGCATTTGCTTTGTTGAAAATCGCATCTATTTTAAAAAAACCGCACTTGTGATATTTTGTGATGCATCTAACAAGGTGAGCCACAACTGCAGTCTGGAATGACGCATTTTCCACTATCGCAAAATTTTTACCAGTGCACAGAGTTTAGGAAAACCGCATATGTTACATTTTGAGTCACAATTTCCATTACGAGTCGCATCTATGAAAAAACCAAACCGCATTTGTCTGACATAGACATTGAACTTTACCACAAACGCACAACTGATTACCAGAAAACCGCAATTGTGAAACATCATCGCATCTGCTAAATTCTGTGACGCATTTTCCTGATTATTAGAAAACCAGAATTCACAGTCACTGTCCACTCAACACAGTCATACCAGTCTTTCATTTGTCTTTTCATAGCAGTCCTTGGATGGAAACTTGAAATGATTTGCTCAATTTTTGCATCCTTTAGGTATCATTTAGCCATTACTATAGTCGTCCTGATTTAGAGTCTTACTTTCATCTTTGAGTACATATTTCCTTGAGATTAAACTTCTAGGAAGGTCACTTGTGAAAACTTTAGGATAGGTCCACCATCTACACTCTAGAAAAATCATAGCATCAATGAAATATGTCATTGAACCTAGTCCTATCATCATATCCTTTGTCCTACAGAGAGTCCTCCTAGCTCATCAATCTAGTTAGGAAACTCAACTTTTCTTTGATCCTAGTCCTACATTGGTTCTTTGACATAACTAAATTGACACCTTGGTTAGACTTTGGGTAGTTGGTACCCACGTCTCAGGTTACATAATTGATTACCTTAGAAGCTTGCTTAGACTTTGCATCTTTAGATATTTTCATTTTAGATTAGCATCATCTTAGAACATTCCTTATTTTGCATTCAGAAAATCCCAAAAAACATAGACTAGAGTCATATTGTCCATAGGCGTAGTTTTGCATTGCTTGCATATTGAGCTTATCTTACATGGTTGAAACTAGGTCTAAGAGAAGAGAGAGAGAAAATATGTCGAACCCAAACAAATTCATCAATCCATTCTCCACAAGACCTCATAGGACTTTATTAGACAAATTCACCACTAGAAACACTCAAGGACACATTACAACAGTAGACATAGAGGCTGCTGCACAAGACCCTGAGTTTTCCTCTTTTGTAGATGAGTACCTAGCAAATGATCATCAACGGTACTTAGCCAAATTGCTAGCTGAAGGCGCTACCTTACTTACATGATTCGATATTAGCACCTTACAAGCTCAACCTACACAAGGGACAAATACAATGACTACCAGTACTACTATACCTTAGGTAAATACAACCATACCATCTGGCATACCTACACAGAGTACGACAGTCCATACGTCTCCATTTGGTACATCTGGCATGACATCAGGATTTAATTTCACTATAGGGGCATCATCGTCCACTCCCTTCGGTCCTCTTGTTGGGAATAAAAGATCTAAAACGTCCGCTTCTACACCAAATGTCAGTGTCACGAGTACCATACCACAGTCAACGACTATACCTAGTGTTCATGTCACCGGTACCATACCACAGTCAACGACCATACCTAGTGTTCAAGTCACTAGTACTATATCGCAGACTACACAAACAAGAGGAATTCCCTCATTCCACTATGGCAATCAAAATCCATTCTCCCAGAGTGGTAGTCAGAATCCATTCACACATAATCCAAGTCAAAACCAATTCACACAGATTGGTAGTTAGAATCCATTCACACAGATTCCAGGTCAAAACCAATTCACACAGATTCCGAATTAGAATCCATTCTCCCAAAATGGTAGTCGAAATCCGTTCACACTAATTCCAAGTCAAAACCAATTTACACATTTTCTGAACTAGAACAATTCACCAACATTTTGAATCCAAATCCACATCCAATACCAACATTCAATCGAAACCCATCACGAGACCTTGGATTTCAAAATACATACATAGATCCACATAATCCGCCTAACACATCATTAACTCAGGTTGATGTCTTGCAAACACAAATGCATGCACTACAAACACAAATGGATAATATGACGGTGTCAACTAAGAAATACATATGCCCATTTCCCTTTGATAAATCATTGTACATGACACCTTTCCCTCACGGGTATGTCATACCGAATCTCCCTAAGTACAATGGCAAACGAAATCTGATAGAACATATAAGGGAATTTTCTACCATGTGCATAGATGTCGCTTATGACCCCACATATCTTATGAGACTATTTCCAAGAAGTCTTGTAGGAATTGCACTAGAGTGGTTTTCAGGTCTAGACTATGACATCAAATCTTGGGGTGAACTGGCTGAGAAATTTTTTGAGCAATTCTCCTTCAACATAGACCACGAGATAAATATAGCAACCTTGTGTCACACAACACAAGACGAAGGTGAAACATTCATCCCTTTCTTCCAGAGATGGAGGACTATAGCCAGCCGGTGTCCTGTTGAGATACCTAAAAAACAAAAAGTCACTATGTTCTAGGAAAACCTTCACGCAAAACTAAGGAGTAACTTAAGGGTACATTGTTGTACATCCTTTTCAGAACTAGTGGAAAAAGGGGTTATAATAGAAAAGGATATCATTGAAAAAGGAGAACTTAAGACATCGACATCTAATAGAAATCCAATAGTGCCAAATGCCCCCAATGACAGAAACAGATTTTGGTATCGAAACAAAAACGTCACCAATGATGGGGTAGTTGATGCTAAAAATGTACAAGCGGGACCAATCATCACATTACAAGGACCTCACTCTTCGGCCAACACGCTTAATGCTGTCAATCAACCTTCCAGCACGGTCCAAAATACTCAACATCCGCAACAAAGGATGTTTCAAAAATGTGAGTTCACTCCCTTAGGGGAACCCATTGAGTCCGTATTCAAACAACTGTTACAACATAATCTTATACAACTTCAAGAGCCAAGACACTACGACCTAGGACAATTTAAACCAATTTGGTGGGATGACAATGCCTTTTGTGATTATCATAGAACTAAGGGACATAACCTACAAAATTGTTTCCAACTGAAAAATATCATACAAGATCTTGTCGAAAAGAGAATTATTGAAGTTAGTGGATAGAAACAAAAGTCATCAAACACTGATCATCAAGTCTTTTATGATCCACTACACGACCATGGGAAAGGAAATGTCCCTAGTTCGAGTAACAAGACTAATATGTCTGCCAACTATGCAAATATCAAGCATGATTATAATAGTGGAAAAACCATTAACCACCTTCGTGCTGCCGATGAGAATATCAATACCATTACTATCAATACAAATCCTAAGTGTGCTGTCAACACTCTTCGTACTCAGATTACTATCCAAGGTCCTCCATCGCAACAAACACCACAACCTTCCAAGTCACAATTTAACCTACTTGACCAGTTGGGGAAGACCCTAGCCCAAATCTCAATCTTGGAATTGTTGCGTATTTCCCCTTAGCATTGATCTATCTTAGATAAAGATTTACAAAATGCCATTGTCCCAAATGATATCGATGTCAATTGTTTCTAGGAAATGGTGGGATACTTGACCAATAATCATCATGCCACGTTTTCTAAACAGGACTATGCAACTGAAAAGAAAAACCATAACGATCCTTTGCATCTTGAAGTCCTTGTTGATGACACCAAAGTTAGACGATTTTTGGTAGACGAAGGAGCAAGGTTAAATCTGTGCACTTTAAAACTAATTAAAGCATTAGGTTTCTCAGAAGCATGCGTGGACACAACCAAAAGTATTGTCATTAAAGCTTATGATGATGAGGAACGAAAATCAAAGGGGGTGGTAACAATTCCTATCAAAATTGGTCCTACAGTAATGGAGACAAAATTCCAGGTCTTGGATCTCACCCTTCCATACAACCTTTTGCTAGGCAGACCATGGATTCATGCCATGAAGGCGGTCCCTTCCACATATCATCAATTTCTCAAATTCCCTTACAATGGCACTTAAATAACTATAGATGGTTACCCATATCCATTCCAATATTGCACCAATCTAAAAGAGATACCCCAATGCCAAGTGCCAGTAAACCAAGAGGCTTCATTGTCCAATTCATCTCACTATGTCGATCTAGCCACACTCACTCAAACATCTATTTCACCTTCATTTCCTACCACTCCTAGGGTTGAGATCCAAGATAAGGGTTGTGGAGAATATTACATGAAGACATCTTATTGTCTTAGCCATTTGATTCCTCCTAAGTCATACAGTTTACCTACATCAGATAGGAGACAATCTATGGTCACTATACACATTCCTCCCACAACAACTTTCACTAAATGGGGAGAATTAAGCAAAGAAGCCGTAAATATAGAAGATGTCACCTCCTGGCTATATAGGGAAGATAATGAAGAACCTCTCTCACTTGCTTACATTCCTACGGATCTATATGGCAAAGGTTTCACAATCATGCAGAGCAAGGGAGATAATGGACAGAGTGGTTTAGGCTTAAATCAAGATGGGAGGATTGAACCGATCTTTGTTTCTCAATGGCCAAAGGGCTTAGGGATTGGGTTTCAACCGATTCAGATTGGTGTTCCTAGTATCACATCACCCTTAATCGAGGAGGTAAGTGCTTCAAAAGATATTGAGACATCTCACAAACCATCTGACCAACACCACTGTGACTCCCCCAACTCAAACGAATATGAGTGGGATTCCTTATCCTCTACCTCTTCCATGGACCTTGACAAGCTATTTGGAGAACTTGACTTAATATTGAGATCCTCACCAAATCTATTGAATTCTTATCCACCAAATAATATGAAAAAAGAGGAATGGTTTAAACATTACTATTGGGAATCACTTGATCCTACCTCTCGGCAACTTGATACATCTATTTCAGATAACCAAACCTTGGCATTAGGCCCACCTCTCAATCCACCTAGATCTAAACCAAAGAGCAAACAAGACTTAGTACAAGACTTTTGTGACCATATGAACAACTCAGTCCTTACCTTGACTCCATTAAAATTTGATAACTCTGACGATGACATGCCCTTAGTTTATCCCCAACTCATTGATTGGGACCAACATGACACACCCATCTTAGACAATTTTGAGAATGATGAAGCAATTGCTGAGTTCCTAGGATTACGAGAAGGCATACCTAGTGGTGATCACAAGGCTGGTTTTACCATTGAATTGGACAACAGAGCATATTTTGGGGAATTTGTTCAACCCTCCAGTCGCAAAAATGAGAAAAAGAATAAACAAGATAAAAAGGATGAATCTCTAGGTGAAAACCGAAAGGCACCTCTAGACAATGAAAAAGTAAAAATAAAGGACGCATCCAAAGGCAAAAAACTCTTTGAGGAACCTATGAATGGAGGTTTGAACATTCTCCCTGTTGCACAAGAAAATTCACCCATGCTCGTTGAAGAATCAGTAGAAGTCAACATAGGCACAAAAGAGAATCCTCGATTGGTTTATTTTGCAGCGTCATTGACAACAGAAGAGCAACCAGAGTTCCAAAACTTCTTCGCACAAAGATAGATAAATTTTGCCTGGTCATATGCAGGCATGCCTAGGTTGGATCCTGAACTTGTTCTACATCACTTGCCCTTACAACCAAGTGTCAAACCAATGAAACAAAAATTGAGGAAAATGCATCCACAAATTACTCTACTAGTCAAGGCAGAACTCAAGAAATTGGTAGACGTTGGTTTCATTAGATCAATCGACTATGTAGATTGGATTTCCAATCTTGTACCAGTCACTAAACCAACAGGGGGCATCCACATCTGCACTGATTTCAGAGATATTAACAAGGCTTGTCCTAAGGATGACTTCCCTTTGCCTAACATAGACATGATAGTAGACATGACAACAGGGTATGAGATGTCCCTTATGGATGGATTTTCAAGATATAATCAGATCAAAATTGCAACTGAAGACCAACCTAAGACAACTTTCACTTGTCCTTGGGGAACGATTTGCTGGAATGTTATGCCCTTTGGACTCAAAAATGCTGGAGCAACCTATCAATGTGCCATGACCACCATTTTTCATGATCTAGTACACACTCTTATGGAGGATTATGTTGATGACCTTATAGTTAAATCCAAGACAAGGGAAGAACATTTACAGGTTTTAGACAAGATATTTCAAAGGCTGGAGAAGTATAAGGTGAGAGTTAATCCCAAGAAATGTGTGTTTGGAGTAAAGTCAGGAAAGCTTTTAGGCTAGATCATTTCCAGACGAGGCATTGAAGTGGATCCGGACAAGGTAAAAGCAATCATAGACATGCCTCCACCAACTAATCTCAATCAACTAAGGACATTACAAGGAAGACTGCAATCCATTAGAAGATTTATAGTGCAGTTAGCAGATAAGACACATCCTTTTCAACATTTACTTAAGAAAGGGGTACCCTTTGCATGGACAGTTAGGTGTGAAGAGGCTTTTCAACTAATTAAAGAATATCTACTCACACCATCAGTATTAATGCCACCTGTTGAAGGACGACCACTGATTCTTTATATTACAGTAACCCATTCATCACTCAGAGCATTGCTTGCATAGAATGATGATGAAGGTCATGAAAGGGCAGTATACTATATCAGTCGGACTTTGGTAGGCTATGAAATCAACTATAGTACCATTGAACATGCCTGTCTTGTGGTAGTATTTGCTACTAAAAAACTAAGGCACTATATGCTAAACCATCAAACAATGTTGATTTCCAAAATAGATCCTTTGAAATATCTTCTTAGCAAAGCAGCATTAATAGGGCGACTGGCCAAATGGGTTATGATACTTAGTGAGTATGATATCCAGTATGTAGAGAGAAAGGCTATTAAAGGACAAGTTATTGCTGATCAGTTAGCCGACACACCAATACAAGCAGATCACCCATTAGTTGCAGACTTTCCTGATGAATTTATACTCATAATAGACACAAACATAACATGGAAACTGTACTTTGATAGCTCACATACAAATCATGGCTCAGGGGCTGGTATACTGTTTATCACACCACAGGGTGATTCCATCCCTAAATCATTCAGGATTGCATTCCCATGTACTAACAACATAGTAGAGTATGAGGCTCTAGTGACAGGGTTACGCATGGCAGTCAAGTGGAAAATTAAGAACCTACAGGTATATGGTGATTCTCAACTAGTAATCAGACAGGTAAATGATGATTATGAGACTAAGGATGAGAAGCTTGCTCCATAAAAATGCATGGTTGATAGCTTTAAGGAGTACTTTGACAAGGTCAAATTTCATCAGATACCTTCTGTTTGAAACAGGGCAGCAGACGCTATGGCTACAATTGCATTACTTCTAGACATTCCTAGCAACGTGCCTAAGTTTGAGTTCTTGGTAGAACAACTTTTGGTCCTAGCCTACGATATCCCAGATTCTGATATGGTATGTGGGATTGTTGGTCCTGATTCCCCATGGTACAAAGAAATCTATGACTACCTTCATGCTGAAGTCATACCCACTGGCCCGTCAAACAACCAACGTAGGACATTCCTCCATAAGTCAGCCAAATACACCATCGTCAGAGACACCTTATATAGACACACCTTAGATAATACCCTACTGAGATGTCTTGATTCTAATGAAGCACAAGCAACCTTGCATGGGGTGCATGAGGGTATATGTGGTTCCCATTCTAGTGTTCCTACCTTAGCCAAAAAGATTATGAGACTGGGTTATTATTGGCCTACTATGGAAAAGGACTCATATGTCTTTGTAAAGAAATGTCGCCAATGCCAAGTTCATGGAGACTTGATACATGCACTAGCACAGGAGCTCCGTCCTATAAATTCACCATGGCCCTTCACCCAATGGGGACTCGACCTCATAGGTAAGATCCATCTCACATCATCCAATGGCTACAAGTTCATTATCACTGCCACATAGTACTTTACAAAGTGGATTGAGGCTATTCCTATGACATACATTACCGACACATAGATCTCTAAGTTTATCCTGAACTATATCATTTTTCGGTATGGTGTCCCTTAGTCCATAATCACGGATAATGGCCACCCATTTAAGAATCAAGAAGTTTGCCATCTTTGTGACGAATTTCATATCCAACATCACTTTTCCACTCCATACTACCCACAAGGTAATGGCCAAGTAGAGGCATCTAACAAAACTATCCTTAGAATCCTCAAGAAGACTGTCAATGATGTTGGCCGTGATTGGCATTTATAGCTTAATCCCGCCTTATGGGTTTATCACACAAGTATCCGTACTCCCACTGGCGCCACTCCCTATTCACTGGTATTTGGTTTTGAAGCCATTCTTCCTATTGAGGTCGAGATTCCTTCCCTGAGGGTATCCTTGAAAGGGCACATTGATGATGAAGAGTACTGAGTATCGAGACTCCATGAGCTAGAATTCCTAGATGAGCGACAACAGAAGGCACTAGACCATCTCCAAGCATATCATAATTGCTTTCGTCGTAGCTATAACAGGAAGGTCTTGAACATAAACTTTGACATTGGTGACCTAGTCTTAATGGAGAACCCAAAGAATCAAGTAGATAGAGAGAAACTAGGAAAGTTTGAACCTAACTGGTTAGGACCGTATATTGTAACAAAAGCCTTTGGATCAGGAGTGTATCAAATCTCTACTCCTGAAGGGGACCCATTGTCCTCGCCAATCAATAGTCTTCATTTGAAGAAGTTCTACGCATAGCTTCTGAGGGCCTTGTCTTAATTAGCAAAAATACAAAAAAAAAAATCATCAAAAAATAAAATAAAATCGTTACCAAGGTGAAAAATTGGAAAATAGGCATCTTGGTAACACCAAAAAAAAAATAGAAAATCCAGAAAAGAGTAAAGACAAATAATTCGTCCAATAGTGAAAACCACTTCGGTGGCGCTTTGGATAAGTACCATGGTGAAAATCTAGAAAACAGGCGCCATGTCTAGTTGACTCTGCTCCTTTGTCTACTATTATTCTAATCTGACATCCCTATACATATCCCTTGTCCCTGTACATATCCTTTATCTTTCTTATCCATTGCTTGTATATACCATTCATAATAAGTGGTAGTCTTTCCCATAACTTGGAACGATTGACATCGAGTGCATTTCATATCCCCTATTTTACCCTATTCATAATCAATTGGTTTTATACTCGACTAGGGGAAAAAAATTGACATGTGTCATATTGGTTCTTATATTGGTTGTGTTGCAGACATAAAGCCATAGAAAAATCCAAAAAACATCACAAAATGTCCTGAGAAAACACAAAAAATCAGAAAACTTCAAAAAAAAAATAAAAAATCAAAACATGTCGAAAATCCAAAAATAGAGTCAAAGTCAGTCGCACTTTTCAGTCTTTGTCGTTTGTCGAACAACGTTGCCTCTGTGACTGGACATAGGCAAGGCCATCTACCGATGTGCCCCTGATAAAACTTCAACATTTTTGGCATTGTTTGAATCATTTTAACTTCCCTTCATTAGCAAAAAAATGACCCAGCAATAGTAAAAATTCTCAAGCAACAATTCTTTATGTGTTTTGAGCATTTTTCAATTTTCTATGGTACCAACAACATCTTTGCTCAGTTGAAAACGTCTCAACACTCATTTCCTATGCCTATGCATCAATTTTGGTGAGGTTTTCAACATGTCTCAAATAACGGTAATAGTAAAAATGACCTGCACATACTAAAAAATGTATTGCAATCATTTTTCAACAGTTTATAGAATGGCAGAGCATGAGGAAAAAAGAGTGCACGTAAACTATTTGACAAAATTACTCTATTTGATTTAGTTGCAATTCATTCTTAAAATTAAATTTATAATGGATTTGGGTTTTAGTGACCGTTGAAACAATGTGCTGCACAATCCATTACCACTTTTAAAAGGCTAAAATGGAGGAAGAACATGATGTATCATTTTATATGATATGTAGATTTGAAAATGTGGCAAAGCTAAAAGTTGAATGTGAGGGTAAGGAGTTACTGGAAAATTATTTGAAAAATGTCAAACTAATTGTAGAGAAGGAAATAAAACTTCTAGGGATTAAAATGGTATTAAAATACATTATTTTATTACTGGTTTAAGATGGGTATTTATTTAGATGTGAAATTTTTTCACATAAAGATGAAAATGCAGAAGTAAATGTGTTTTGATGCACATGTAAAAATTTCGCGTAAGAATGGGCAAACAAAATTCAGTTGCCACAAATAAAGGAGCAAATGAGAGGTAAAATAAAGATGACGGTGCTATCTTGGGATCAAGTTATCTTGGGTTTAGTTGGTAACACGACACAATGAATGGATTACAAAACTGGAATTTGAAGAGATGGAATCAGTTTAAAAACCAATCCACATTCGACATAAGAGAAGAAACAGAAAGGCTATGGCAGGACCCTCTTAGAGAAAATAACATTATATCAAATTGTGTGAGATCATCTGAATGATAACTTACACCAAACAAAACTACCTCCAGGCTCCAGAAATTTCCATGGATAAGACCCATAAAATTGACGTCAAAGTTCTCATCATATATTAGCAGAGATGGTGAGATGGGAAATTACAGACAGAGAAAGAAAACCTATGTTTGCTTTACAGGAAAGCAAAATTTGAGAATGAAGGGTATGTTATGCTCTAGTGTCCCATGTACAAGGAAATGAGGAAGAAGCACCCAATAAAACATAAGTTTTGGAGAGTCCACAATTGGCTTGTTTAGTGTTACCTAACAAGTGATCTGTTACATCAATGATGTTGTATAGCTTCCCAAAATGGATGCAGACCTTAGCATACCATCAAAGTATCCCTGGTCGGTAGCATAGTGGCACATCAAGGGAGAATTAGAACTTTATCTTACTAACTCAGAGATGTAAGATAGTGGGTTCATCTGATAAGGAAGCCGGAGCAAGGGTATTGACCCAAAATAGCTTCCCTTACCAACCTTAAACATCAAATGATCCTTCAAACTCGAGAGGCTATATCCTCCAGCATACAGTAGTTGTATAGGAAATCACTTCCAATATAAACATCTAACATATGAACTACAACATACGAACCATTTAATTCCTAACTGTTTTTAGTACTCAATAAAGAAAAAATAAAGTGAAGGTCCAATATAAATTGGATAATAGAATGCCATGCAAGCCTACCCAATTGAATAATTTTGTTGTTTGGAGATCTTCGGTTGGATGAATCCGGTATAAGTTAGGTGATATTTGGGTTAGAGGTAGATTACACTTGTTTAAAAGTTGAGATTTATGTGTTTTTAATATCTTATTTAATGAAGTTATAGATATTAGAAATAATATATAAGTTATATGAATTATTAATAAGATGATGTCAATGTAATTATTTATTTATAAAATTGAAAAGTAGGTGTTTAGCTTATTGTTCTATTTTGTAGGTTTTTAACTTTTATATAATAGTCTAGTAGATGATTTGTGTATTTATATATAAAAGTGGGTATTCAACTTGTACCTAAACTAATTCAAAATCTATATTCTCCAATGGTCTCAACTTGTCCCTTAATCTTCATGTTTCTAGTCTTAGGTCAAATGGCTTAGGTGGCATTGACCTTCATTTTCTAGATAAGTTTTATCATAAACCCAAGATAACTTGATCCCAAGATAGGTACACTTGTGGTACTCATAGGTGTGGACGAAGAAGGGTGTCCCCGAAATGTTGAAGTGGTGGTGGAATAATGAAGTTCAAGCAAAGTGTGTATCTGGTTTAGACCTTCGAGAATGGGAGGAGCACCAAAGGTAGGTGTCCAAATGGTGGTGGGAGGTGGAGGATTAGTTTCAAGAGTTCCCACAAGTGTATTACTTTCGAATGGTAAGGTGTGACCAAAATCTTTAGCAAGGCTGGTTGCAAGATTAGGTATGTAAGTTTGACTTAGCCCTTGTGATGGAGTTGTAAAATATTGTGTGAAATTTTGTGCTACAAACGTTGGGGAGATAAGAGATATACTTTCGAAAGATTGATGTTCTAAAAGTTCTTCCCTAGTGAGCTTAAACGAGTTGTTGGTGACGTCTTCGATTTCGTATGGCTTGAAGGAGATGATGGTTGTTGTGATGGTGTAACATGACTTCTAGGATCAAATTCTAAAGGATTCAGATCACTTGAGGTAAATGTGACTTTTTCTTTTTCCATGATTATCTTGTGTTGTGATCTCTTCTTTACCATAAATTTGGGGTCAGCTATGGGAGAGTTGTGTTGGGTTTTGAAATGTTTGAACTCTCTAGTTGACTCAAACCTAGGTAAAAGGGACGCTCTAAGTCTTTTGGGAGAAATGATGATAATGTGGGATGAAAATATGGGTGATGTGGGAAGTGATCTTTGCAAGCATTTTGGGATAACACTTTTGACTTAAGTTTGATGTTGTGATGTTGGGATAAAGGTTGTTAATGAACTTAGAAATATTTAGGGTAGACTCGCGACCTTCAATATGAACTAGTTCAAAGATGATAACTATCTCAACTAAGTGCATGGAAAAGGATACATTTCTCATACAAAGTAGCTAAGGTAGTAAGTTGGTTTGATGTTTTAAGTCCCAAAGTGTTGGTGTATTTGAAATTTTGAAAAGATAGATGAGGTGAAGGATGAAATGTGATGAAGGGGTGAATGAAATGTTGGACCCAATGTTGACCTAAAGTGAACCTTTTGTTTTGACAAAATCATGGTAGGGAGAATAATGCTAGACCTCTAAAATGTTCAAATCCTAAAGACTCAATGTTTTTCAAAAATCTAGTGGATCCTCAAAAAGTTGAATGTCTTGGCTTATGAAGAACGTGTATAGGTCAGGATTTCTTCTTATAGTGTGTACATAAAAGTTTACCAACAATTTGTTTTTTTTTCGTAGACTGCCTCAATGCGGTTGTTGATTGTTGTTGCGCTACAATGTCTAAGTTTATGGTGATGACTAGCTAACTTTCGTTTGGGGATCTTTACTTTGTGTGAGATCATTTGGGAAAGTGAGATTTTTTCTTGATAAGATCAAGGTAATGAGAATGATGCTAGACCCCTAAAATGTTCAAGTCCTAGAAAACGAGAGGAATGAGGGGAATGTTCAAACCTGTTCTAGATCTCCTAGCTCGTGCATAAAAGTTTCTCAGCAAAGTGTAACGGTTGCGGTAAAAGATTGAAGCCCACTTTTGACCATACTCTATTTTATGATTCATATGTCTGAAATTGTGGGTTGGAGAGTTTCTTCTATGAAGTTTGACCTTTTGGTGAATCATTTAGAGGAGTTGAGTATCATGAAAAAGACCAAGATTTTGACTCCAAAAGA
This sequence comes from Sequoia sempervirens, assembly GCA_007258455.2. Classification (NCBI taxonomy): domain Eukaryota; kingdom Viridiplantae; phylum Streptophyta; class Pinopsida; order Cupressales; family Cupressaceae; genus Sequoia; species Sequoia sempervirens. The sequence goes on from VDFB02000015.1 coordinate 400,918,361, forward strand.
ATACATACAATTCTAGATTATACCTTGAAGTGTGTCTATAAAAGTTTGCTACCAATTTGTTTCTATTTTTGTGAACTACTCGAAGGTGCTTCTTAAGGGATTTTGGAGTGAGATGCCTAAGTCTAAAATGAGGTCCTGTAGACTTTGGTTTAGGAATCCTGATTTTTTGTGAGATCATGTGGAAATAGTTTAAGTTTATGGAATAAAGGGATATATTTATTGCCACATTGGTGGTGATAATAGGGGCCTTCTAGCCTCAATATCAACGTGTTCATCTTCTTCATCTAAAATAGTTGCTGTATTTCTCCACTATGAGTTTGTTTCCTTGTTTTCAAAAGTGAAGCTTCTCAAACTGCTGATGAGATTTGTTTGTTCATCGTTTATGAATTCAAAGTTTGGCTGAATTATAGGACCTGGAAGATCAGGTTGTTCAATTGGAGAAATCGGTCCCCAAATAGTCATGTGGGGTTCATTTATCAATTTATCTTTGCTTAAATGAATTGATTTTACCACAAACACTTGTCTTTTGATTATATTTTCAAACTAGATGTTTATCTCAAAAACACCATAACTTTCACAATGTCCATGATTTCATGAAAATCATGAGATTATAGCCACAATTTCCTATGTTGTCTTTGGTAAATATGGGTTTGAGATTAATGTCAAGATATTTAGAAATCACTAAGGATAAATCCTTAGGACAAGCAGTAATATCGAGGCTGACTCAAGAAGTCCATATTTAAGCCAAAGTGTTTGAAATTTTGGATAGTGAGTGCTTGTTTTTGGAACATTTTGAAACCAAACAAAGTGTTAAACTGACTCACACGCATTACAACCCTAGGATGGAAATGGCTATATTTGTTGTATTCCCACTTGGATTTCTCCAGCTGTGCTTATTCAGAGTGGATGATTAGAAGCTTGACCACACTAGCTCCCCTCCACGACACTCACTTCTATGGGTCAACCAAACTTCAAGTTCTCATGAATCTCCCATGAAAAACTTTTCATCTCTACTCAGAACCACAAATATGTGGGACAACTTCGGAGGTACGACCTCCTAACATCAACAAATATTAGGGATTTTTGGCTACTACACAAAGGTTCATAATAAGGGAATCCAGTTTAGGGGGTGCAATGATAAAATCCTTGTGAGAGGTCTCCCAACCTTTAGAACAAGGCCTTTGTGCATCATAAAGATATTGGGGGAGAGCTATCATGCACCACTTCCCATTAATCACGATTTTCATCACAACCACAAATTTATATAGCGGTTTGGAAGAGCTTGGCTTTAGCTTGTTACCACTTGGATCGTTCCCTTGGGGTGAGTAATTTTTCCCACCAAGGCAGGCCCTCTAAAGGTGAACAATAGCGAGTAAGTACATCTGTAGTTCGATCATCTTTGTTCGCATGCACAAAGAGAGAACACACGCTATGCCTGTTCTCACACTAGCATGGTTGTTCAATTTTAAACCCAAATTTGAAGTGTGGAGGTGATTTTGCAACGTGATAGAGAATTTTTTTGTTTCTCAATATCACCAAATGGTGCAAGAGAATTGCATATGCATTCACTAGCAAAGTTGAAAATGACAAAACAAAACAAACAGTTGTCAATTTTATCCTTCAAAGCAATAATGAGTTAATTTTAAGCAGCAATTGAAGGATTAGTTTTCCTTGTTCAATTTTAAGCCCAATTGAAAGATGTGATGTGAGAATTCCTTTTTAGCCAACTTTGAATGTTCATTTTAAACCCAATGGAAAACTAGTGTGTTGCCTAAAACTAAAAGTAATAAAGCATGAAATTGGGTTATAATTGTCACAAAGCGTTAAATGTTAGTTACAATTATAGAATGTTTAGATAGAAGAGAAGTTATTAAATTTCGCTCCATGCCTTAAAACCTACAAAACCCTGTTAGTCTAACAATGAAAACACAGTTAGACATCGATCAATGATCAGATAATCAAAAGAAATTAAGTCACATGTAAAAAAAAAGCATAAAGTTTCTTACCCTGGTTGAGCATCGTTGTACACGATGGTGTTGCAATTTGAAATTTGGGCGTTGCTCTACAAAAAGTCCAGTGAGCATGATTGCATCGTTGTATTGATGGGTGTCGTTGTAAATGAGTTCATCGCGATTTGAAGTTTGAAAGCGTCGGTCTGCTGGGGTGAGCATCACCGTTTTCATTCCATGATAGTTCAAATTTAAATAAGCGTCGCTATATTTAAATCAACGTCGGCCAATTAAATATGCATCGATGTATCAAATTTCTTGGGCGTCACTATATGGCGACACTATTGAAATAGTGTTGTTTGTGATTTGAGCGTCACTGCAACTTGCTAAACAACAAAAAATGGATTTCGAGCTAAAAAAAACTAAATGATCAGTTTTCCCTCCTAGCGCCATAATGTTGATTGTGAGGATACCCATTCTGGGATGAATTACGCTTGATCCATGAAGAATCGAAGCATAATGAAGCAACCAATACTCAAATCTCAACAAGATCAGTCAATCAAAATTGAAAGTAAACATTTTATCAAAAAACCTAACATGCTAAATTTATGAAAGCTTTAAATAAAATATCTAATCTAATCTATTGAAATTTATCTTGTTGTGGAATTGGTGTCACATTGATGTGGACCGATGACTGTTTCCCAATCCCGTGATAGTGAGCTTGTTTCAGTCGATTCTATGGAAGAGAATTGATGAAACCATGATGTTTGATTTATGAAAACCTAAATTAAGCTAAAATGAACATGATGGAAGCTAGGTTACCATGATTTTATGCTATAAACAATCTAATTATGCAATTTCTAATCTAATCTAAGCTAATTTAAGCTAAAATGATGCTAAAAGATGAAAACCCTAATTTATTTACAAGCTAAGATGGATGCATGGAAGCCATTAATGGATGCTCTAAGCTATTATGCAACTAAAAATAAGCTAAATGTGTGCAAATTGAGAGTATGGATGAGAGTAAATTCAATAGCATGACTTTGCAATAAAAGATGGATCCATTTGTCTCCAAATAGTGATCTATTTATAGGAGAGGAAATGAGGAATGAGTGGTTGAGATAAAAAAGCTTAATCAATGGTTCAGAATGAAGGGGATGAGAGGCATGGATCATGGATTCTCATCAACAGATGAGAAAGCAAGATGAAGATTAATCAAAGGCTCACAATTACCTCAAACAAACACACTTTTGACCTGCTCACACAGGTCAAATGCAACTTGCTAAAGAGGTTGAAGGGTTAACTTTCTTTTGAAGCTAAGTGAGTTGATTGGAGGAGAGGGAATATTCCTTAGACTATTCCATTTGGATGAGGAAAAAGGTAATTTTATAAGAAGGATAAAGAATATTCCATGGGAATATTCCCTTTGATTAGAGGAATAATTAGTTTAATTGCTAATTAAACAAAGTTTAATTGCTAATTAAACAAAGTTTAATTTATGCAATTAGAGGATTAGAGGAACTAGAAGATATTTATTAAATGAGATGATTTAATAAATAGGGGAGGGGTGAAATGATATTTAATTAAATAACTTAGGGTTATTTAATTAAATAAGATGACCTAGGAGATTAAATTAAATAGTTTGATTTATTTTATTTAATTAGATGAAGTGTTAATGTGAAAAGAGGTGAATTAACCCTATTTAATTAATTAGGCCAAATAGATGAAAATGATGAAATTAATTAGTTAGCCAGGCTAATTGAATTAATTAAGCGAAAAGAGGATGAATAAAGAGAAAATGATGTTAATAAATCTGATTCGAGTGTATGACATTGATTAGGACATTTTTCAGTGTCTACAAATACAACACACCTCACAATCCAACCAAAATTGAAAATAGATTCAATTGAAAATTCAAACCCTACCTCCATAGGATGAACATCACTTTCTCGACCAATTTCTCTTTCTAATATCACCCCACAATCTTCACACAACTTTTATCACTCCAAAAAAAATTCTTCACTAGATCTGTAAACTTCTTCCTCGCAATTTTTAGGTGCCCCTCCTTTCCCCCTTTTTTATTTTTCACACATTATATATTCACTTTTAAACCCTTATTTTTCCCAAAACAATCATTTTTCATTCTATTTAATTATATTTCATTGTTACACTTCACTAAAATTTACCACCTCAATCTCTCGCCCTAGATTTTCCTAATTCATGACCTATGAAGTTACCCATTATTGATTATGTTGAGCATACACATCCTCATTTAAACATATTTATCTTTTTAAGGAATTTTTTCTAATAAAACAAGTGGAAATATAAGTACATTGTGGGGGGAAATATCTACAACATATTCCATTGAGATTACCTACTAACTTATTTCCCTTAGTCTATCAAGTCATTATCCTTATCGTGTCTTATCTGGCAAGGAGGGAAAGAGTTGAGAGTAACTTAAATATAGACTCTCCCAATATTTATTTCCCCTCTTAGGACTCACTCTACTCTACCTTATTCCTCAAATTACATATTTTCCTAACACACTACAATTCCTTTAATTACTTTAGCTTGTTACATGACACTCTCACCCGTATCCTATATTCTTACCCCATATTTATAAAGTTGAATGCAAATTAACCTTTTTCACAATGACAAAGATAACTACAACGACCTTGACCTTGTTAAGTTAAAGTGATCAGAATTTAAGTAAACCCTAATTACCATTAACAACTACTAAATCATACACAAACTATCATGTATCTTTGTTTCAATTATCGTGCATTTGCATCACATTATAACATAGGAATTTTAAAGTATAGATATTTATAATGATGCAAAAAATATCCTTGATCCTTATTTTATAAGGTTTACTTAAAGGAATATGCTCCTAATGTATCTAATAAATTGTACTATACACATATCTATCACCACAAGAAATCTCCCTTGGTCAACACCTCTACAAGAATTTTCACTTTGTTAGAGGTTGAGACTAGTATTAAGCAGTTAGGAGTCAAAAAAGCAAAGGATTTAGTGGAACTTCAAGTGGAGCATCTAAAATTGGGGTTGATAACCCTCATGTTGCATATTATGAGAATATTCAACATCATTCAAGAAGAGTTCCCAAGAGATTGTACAACTAGTCTAAAAATAACTCTTTTTTAAGAGTGGGGATGCTAATAATCCTTCCAATTATAGGACCATAATGGTTGACCCTTTGTATGCAAAATTATTTGGTTGTATGGTTGAAAAAAAATCAACAAATGGGTAGAAGAAGAAAAAAATGAGCAAAAGGTCAAGCATGCTTTAGGCCTAAACACTCTACGGTTGATCACAAAATCGCTTTGAGGCATAGCATTGAAAAAGTTTGGGAATAATGGGAAGATGTATTTTGTTGTTTTTTTAACTTCAAAATTTCCTTTGACATGGTCCCTAGGGCTAAAATATGGTGTAGAATGGAAGAATTTTAGATTCCTATGCATTTGAGAGTGGTTTTCCATAGGCTTTATGTAGAAGTTAAAGTCAAAATCAAAACTTTGGCAGGTATTTCAAAAAGTGTTAGAAGTGACATTGAGGTCAAGCAAGGGTAACCCTATCTCCTAAACTCTTTGGTTTATATAATGAAAAAAATGAAGAATGGATAAATTGATATGGAGGAGATGGTCTCTATTTGAGAGAGTTTGCATTAAAGCTTCTTTTATATGTTGATGACCTTATTTTGATTGCTAAATCAGCTTACGGGTTGCAAGAACACTTATATACCTTGAACATTTTTGTAGAGTGGTGGGGATACAAATAAATACTAGTAAGATCAAAATCATTATTTTCTCCAACCATAGAAATAAAAAACAACATAATTTCTACTTTGATGGCAACACTCTTGAATTTGTAACTAAGTACAAATACCTTGAGATTGATTTCAAGAAGCTTACTTGGGAGAACTACAAAAAGAAAAGAACTTTAGGAGGTTGAAAAGATTTATATGCCCTTTAGAATAGGTGTAGAGATGCTAAGCTATGGGAT